>RXPK01000225.1:1297763-1897763 GCA_004143645.1 Protaetia brevitarsis | reverse complement strand
TTTTGTACACTGAATAAAATATTTATTCATTAAACAAGATTGAAAAATAATGTTTATTTATTCTACAGACTAAAATAATAATAAAACATAAATATTTGCGTAGCTTTTAGTTGAGTTTGTTATTTTATTTTGACTACTACGTCACACCACAGCCGAAAAAGTAGAAATATTCTGTATTTGCGTAAAAAAATAATAAAAACTAATGTGCTGTAAGGATGGAATAATTAATAACTTGGTTCATAATAAAATTTCATTTCTACATCGAACTTAAAAATGAAAAGGCTATACAAGGCGTAAGAAGAAAAGATTACAAATTTGCCAACAATTACAAGTTTAAACAATAACCGTAACTTCTTTAACAAGATTTTATGAAAGGATAAGTTTCGCTATTGGCCTTTTTTAGTAGAAAACTTCGGAACTCTTGGGAACGGAAAAATGGTGGAACGAAATACGCTGTAATACCAATAATAAGAAAACCTGGAAGGAAATCAATACACATCTGGCGAGGAATCTTCCAAGATAAAGTAGTTAGGCTAATTTTAAATAATTATTCCACAGTTCTTAAGAAGTCAATTAGATAACATGATTCGGCACCAAGATGTAGAAGCAATTACCCGTTTAGGTTGGTAATTCCGGCACGATTAAATTGACATTTGTTTGTTCAATTTGGACAATTGTTTTTATGGAATTTCTTAAAAAAAAAAAAGTGAATTTCGATTCAAATGCTAACAATAATATTATCAGAGAGAAAGATGAAGAGGAAATTGAAAATCTAAATGAAAGAATTAATTGTATTTCTGATACTAAACAAAATTTAAAAAGACAGCAGTTATGCATAGACGACAATGGAGATCACTTTGAGCAGCTCCTAGTTTTGAATCTATTTTTTACTAATTGCATGTTGGTTCTGCAGTTCTTTTCTGTATGACTCGCTAATTATTTAAATGTAATGTAATCTAAAGTAATGTTTATATAAATTCTGAATTTGGGGATGAAGAATTACGCAAAAATAAAAAAAAAGTATACAGGATGTTGCATTGAAAAATGAAAATTATCTATATTTTTGCTTAGAACATCCTCTACATGCGATCCTAAAAAAAAATTAATCAAAAGGGGAAAAATACCATTACAACTTTTATTTGAAATATTTTTTTCGCATCTTGAAATAGTAACGAGAACAAGTAGCGATCAAAATAAAATAAAAATCTCTGAATATAACAAAGTTCAACCAGCGAAGATATATATGACAAGAAGGGTCACTTCACAGGAGTAGCGCTACTTCATTGTTTTAAAGACAGATGTCTCCGCCTTCTTCTTTAATATCCACCAATCATAACGAACATGTATGTCAGAGAGGGAAGCGCAATCTCAACTTAAAAACAGCGGCTTAAACGTACTGCTGTGGCAACCCACATTACCGCGAGCGTATTTTAAGTTGCCTAATTTGTCATGATTTTTCCGTTTTGCTGAATCATTGTGTCGAGAAATTTTCATAATAATGTTTAGTTTGTATAATTTTAGTTAAACAGTTAATTGTATAATTTATTTAATTAAGTGCTTAGTTTTTTTTAAATTAATTCCTTTCTTTAAGATGTCTATTGTTTGAGTATTAGAGTTAACGCCTATTCTACTAGATTTTGTCGGTGAATTGTACGACTGCGTTGTACGCAGCGATAGAGACTTTGTCAGGCAGTTCCTTGGTAGATTATCTTCCTGTACAACCAAATCTTTTGCTTTGTATAGGAAATAGCATTGTCCTATTGTAATTTAGAATCAAGTGCAGTTTTTTATTTTTGGCCAGAACCTTCAATTCACGGTTTTTTTTTTCTGCCATTTTGTAATTTTACCCATTTTATAAAATAAATTTGTTTGTTACTTAGCATCTTTGGGTTAAAAATTCTGTTCTTTTATTTTAAGTTAAACCTTTTCAATTTTTAGGGGTCAGATTTCTTTCACTCACAATTTACTTTTCGTGTTTAGATTCAAGTTTTAATTCGCGAGGGTAACTCTGAAGTTAATTGTTCTTTTGCGCCCTTTTAAGATTTTTATCCGTTGAGCTATCTAATTTAATTGTTTCATTTTTAATATTCATTTTGCATTTTCGAGTCAATCAGTACAGTATATACTGATATGTAGTACGTATATGCAGTCTGCTTTAAATTAAATAATAATTACAAGAAATTTAGACTCATTTAATTTGAAGCAGACTGTTTACAGTACTATTTAATAAAGTATTCTCAATTATGCTCGATGACTGTTACAAATTAACGCCAGAACAATGAGTGCGGTGGCGCCCTCTCTGTGTAAATTAAAATAATTAAAAAGCAGTGCATGCGTACTCGCTAACCCGGCAAGTGACTCTTCTTTTCTTATCTCTTGACTGGTTTAATGTATATACCATTTTTTTTCGATTGATTCAAATGAATTTGTATTAGAATATACTAATTTACAACATAAATCATTTTAAACGTCTAACAAGCCATATACACACGACAGAAATAAAGATAATCACTACTCCGTCAATATTAACCAAACCAAATCTACAATAATCAGATTACTTACTAAAAAAATAAAATAAAAATAAACCCACGTTACCTTCTTAACTTGACTGGATATGGTCACCTCACCAGTCCTGCCGTCTTCCACCTTCTCTTCGATATTCTGCGTCAGTCCGTCCTTATCTTTCGTGATGATCTGTTTCGTAGTCGTCTTCACTATCACCGGAGTGCTCAGCTTACTCGTTTACTCGTGTTCAAGCTGGGCAAATCTTTTAAATTCTCCGTACCGTATTCTGCCAAATCGTCGTCACTGGAGTCCCCTTCCGATTGATCCCCACCACCTCTTTTAACGTACGATTTCACGTTAACTTTAGTATCCTTCAAATCGCTGAAGTGACTCGGATCTATCTGCGCGTAATTTAAAATCAACTCACCCGTGACCGGATCTCGCCTGGCGGTTTTAGGATCGATATCTCCGGTTTGAGGGTCGATGTGACCCCACTCGGTGTGGATTTTTCCGGTGACGGGGTCTATTTCGCCGGATAACGTGAGAATTTGCGTGACTTTGGTGTTGGCGCTCTTCACTAGAGGATCGTTGGGATCCACTTGTACCACTTTTCCGGTTTTCGGATCGACCATGCTGTACATGTAAACGGTTTGCGTGGTAACGTTGATGATCTTGCCGGTTTTCTCGTCGATTTGGCAATCTTTAGGGTCGATTTCCTTGACTCTCCCGGTGGAATCTTGCTGGGTTATCAGATAGATGCGCATGATGATGAGTTTTCCGGTTTTCGGATCGATTTTTCCGTATTTCGTGTAGACATCGCCTGTTTTCAGGTCGATTTCTGAAGCGGAATATATAGGCGTGCCATCCTCGTCTAATTCATTCGTTTTCGTGTAGATTTGATTGGTATCCGGGTCGATTTTAGTGGTGGCAGAGTCGATTTTCTGCGTCTTATTGATGGTGCCGGTTTTGGGGTCCAAATACCCGTAAACCGTTATAATATACCCGGTAATCGGGTCTATTTGACCCGCGTAGTAAACGTCCTGTTTAGTTACGGGATCCTGATGATCGTACGTCCAAATCTGACCGGTTTTCGGGTCTAATTTCACCTTCTTTTGATCCCTCTCCTCGATTTGTCCTTTCTCATTAACTTGCGGTTCTATTATGACGATAGACACCATTCTACCGTAAGCGGCGTCGATTTTACCAGTTTTAGGGTTGATTAAACCCTTGATTAAGATCTGCCCCGTTGCCGAATCTATAATTCCCTGTTTCACCTCCTGTCGACCGGAAATCGGATCGATATAAGTCAACTGTCCAGTAACTGGATCCAATTGGCCGTATTTAGTTATAACTTTATTAGTTGCAGGATTATACAACCCGCTAGAAATATCCAGAGTTGCATTTTTCGTATCTATAGTGTTCTTCTTAGGATCCACTTTCCCGGCGAACGCCACCACTTGAACTTCCGGTTCGATCTCGGATCCGATCTTAATGATCTGCCCTAAATCGCTGTTGACGCTATCCGTCTTCGGATCAATAACTCCAGTCGGTATAATGACGTTACCGTCTTTATCGACTTGGATGATTCTGCTGATCGGTTTCCCGGTTTTCGGATCTTTCGACGTGATTCGCATCAGCTTCAAATTGATCACGCCGTGTTTAGTCGTCACCTCCCCAGTCGCAGTATTCACCTTCCCACGTGAAGTATCCATTTGCCCCTTGGCCAAGTCCAATAATCCCGTTCTGGGTCCTTAACAGCGGTGATTGTCGTTATTTCAACTACGGGATCGCTTTGACCCGCTATACTGATGATTTGTCCCAAGGAACTGTCGAGTTTCCCGGTTTTAGGATCGACCACGCCCTCTGATACCAGGATCTGTCCGGTATTTTCGTTTACTTTGGAGATTTAGCGTCGACTTTCCCGCTCTTTTGATCGTTGAGTATGACTTTACCGCTTCTGGGGTCGATCAAGCCGTATTTCGACTCTATCAGCCCAGTTGACGGGTTCAGCGAAGCCAGGGATTGTTCTATGTATCCTTTCTCGTGATCCGGTTTGCCGGTCTTTGGATCGATCTTAGTGGTGATTACAGTAATCTTAATGACCCGCTTCTTCGGTGTCAAACCAGTGGGGGATGCCGCTTCATCCGCTGGGCTTAGAATGGTAAATATCTGTCCTGCGACGGGTTCATTCTTATGATCCATTAATTTATTCCCGCTGACGATGACTTGTCCGGTTTGACGATCCACTTTTCCTTGTACCACTTCCTGCTGACCGGTTTTCGTATCTCGAGCAATTACACTGCCAGTTTTCGGGTCGATTAACCCGTACTTGGTCTCGATCGATCCATCCGGATCTACAATTCCAGTTAAATGTTCCACGACGCTATTTTCAGCGGTTGCTTGCCCTGTCTTCGGGTTTCTTTCACTGTGACCACCATCACTTTCACGACGCGTCTCTTCGGCGTTAATTTACCAGGTAGGAATTGTTTCTTGGTATCGGGAGTAATAGGTTTCGGCTCGACTCGCTTTTCCGATTCCAACAACGCTGACGTGGCCATCTGCGCCGCTGTTTTAGCAGGTGCGGCGATTTCTTTAACTTTAGGTGCGGGAACTTCTTTAGCTTTGGGTGCGGCGACTTCTTTAACCGCGGGCGCGACTTCCCTTTCCGCCGGCGCAAAAACCGCTAATTGTTGGGATACCGCAGGGTCGAGCGTTGGCTCCGTTACGTGTATAGAGATAGCGCGGCCGAAATGCGGGTCATTTTTACCCGTCTTTGGATTGGTAAATCCACCTTTGAATATCAATTCTCCATTCGGATCTAAGTGACTGTGTCGAACATCCGCTTTACCTGTCTTGGGATCGTTGACAGTAAGAGTCTCATCGATTGGATCGATCACTCCATACTTCGTTACAATTTTATTCTTATTAGTATCGTATAAAGCTGCGGTTGTTTCTGGAATCGCTGCAGATTTAGCATCGATGTTATTCTTCTTCGAATCGAACTTCCCAACGTAAGTCGTCACTTGCAATTCAGGATCGATTTCCGCACCGATCTCTATTAAACGGACACTGCTAGGATCGACTTTACCCGTTTTAGGATCGATTACGTTCCTAGCAATAATATTATCGTCCTTATCCGTGGTAATCGGTGCTTCGATCACTTGATTCGTCTTGGGGTCTTTATAAGTTATCCTCATCAATTTCAAATTGATTCTTCCGTACTTGGTGACGATTTCCCCTGTGTTGGGGTCAACCGTTCCGTAGTGAGTTTCACTCCTCGCAGTTTGTGGGTCTATTTTGCCAGTTTTCGGGTCCAATTTACCAGTCATCGCTGTAATAGTAATGACGGGATTCTTCGGATCGACAACGTTGATGACTCGGGTGTGATTAGGATCCACTTTTCCAGTTTTCGGATCCACAACGTTGGAATCGACGAATATCTGCCCGGTGGTTTCATCATATTTAATCGGATTGACTGAAATCTTCCCAGTCTTCGGATCTTTCTGGAGGATTTTCAGATTTTGTAAGTCGATCTTTCCATATTTGGTGTCGATGCAACCGTTAACTGGATCAGCAGTGCCGGTTATCTTTTCCACGTGACCCTTTGTGGTATCAGGCCTTCCCGTTTGTGGGTCTTTCTTCGCTGTTATGACCAGCACTTTTATTATCCGTCTCTTCGGGATTGGATGTGAAGGTAAAGCATTCGGTAGAGATTTTTGGGTGTCTGATGGGGCATCCTCGACAATCGCAATCACTTGTCCGTGGTTATTATCCAACGATCCAGTTTTTGGATCGATCACCGGACCAGCTAATTCGATGTGACCCGTTAATGGATCAACCTTCCCTTTTAGAGTTTGCACGTTTCCATCTGGTTTCGTCACTAAGACTGTACCTTCTCTAGGATTGATCAATCCGAATTTAGAATCAATTTCCCCAGACGAATGTAAAATGCCCACCGATTGATCGACAGCTCCATTCTCGACATCTAAATGATTCGTTTTAGGATCCTTCTTTGCGGTAATCACCATAATTTTCACCACTCTATTCTTCTTGCTAGGAGGCACTGGTGTTTCGATAATTACAGGTTCATTCGTCAACGTGGCAGCCGTTACTGGAGTTATATCGGCCACTTTCTTCTTCAGTTCTAATTTTATCGCCCTGCCAAAGTTAGAATCCGATTTACCAGTTTTAGGATTGTAAACGCCCTTGAACAGAATCGCAGCGACATGAGGGTCATAATGACCGGATTTCAGTTCGGCTTTGTGAGTTTTGGGATCGATGTAAGTCAATGTCGACTGCAGAGGGTCGTATATTCCATATTTGGTGTAAACCCGATTCGAATGGGGGTCGAAATATCCTGTCGATTGCTCACTAACAATAGATTTATTATCCAATCCTTTCTTGTCGACTTTGCCTGCGAAGCTGGTGACGATTATATCCGCATCCAATTCGGATCCGATTTGCAAAATTTGACTCATATTATCATCTTTCTTCCGGTGACTGGGTCTATTACCCCCGATAGTAAGATTATATTCCCAGCCGCATCTAATTGAATCGGTCGTTCAATAATTTCATTCTTAACCGGGTCTACGGATACCATTTTTTGTTGGTGTATATTCGCAGTGCCATACTTTGTAATTAGTTCCTTACTGAGGGAGTTCAGTTTACCGTTCGTAGTTTCTTTAAAAGCTTTTGTGGATCGAGCTGCCCCGTTTGAGCATCCCTTTTAGCTGTGACGGAAGTGATCGGGACGACAGCACAATTATCATCTGCCACTGTTATATTTTGCCCAAACTTGCATCATGTTTCCCCGTTCTAGGATCGATCACACCCTCCTTGAGAATGAATTGATTGAGGACGTTATCGATTTCTATCGGGTGAGTCTCGAATCGATTCTGTTTCTGATCTCTAACAGCGTATTGCTTCTTCAACGGTTTCAAAATTCCATATTTCGTCTCGATATCCCCAGTCGAAGGGTCTAAGATGCCATCGGTCGATTCTGTATGGGCTTTTTCCGTTTCGATTTTCCCAGTTTTCGGATTCTTCTTCCCGGTTACTATCAACACCTTTACGATCTTCTTCTTCGGGACGATATCCAAAGGACGGGCCGGTTGTGGGGGTAACTCAACGATCGATATAATCTGCCCTTGACTGGTGTCCCTTTTACCGGTCTTCGGATCTATTATCGCTCCTGTAGTTAATATAATTTGCTTCGTCATGGATCGATGACACCTTGCACTACTTCCTTTTGATTAGTCGAGGGATCGGTAATGGCTACCGATCCATTCTTGGGGTCGATAAGACCGTATTTGGAATCGATCAAACTGGAATCGATGTATTGAGTCGCGTTTGAAGTATCTAAATGACCGCTTTCTATATCTAACTTGCCCGATTTCGCATCTTTCTTCGCTGTTATTACAAATAATTTCACCGTGCGCGTTTTACCGCCAATAGTTGGAGGTGGTGCCACAAGAGCGGCTGCTTTTTCGGTGCTGCTTCGTGCGTATAACGTTCCCCATCTAAGAACGCTGCCGAATCACCTTTAGGATCCCGAGGCTGGATTTACCCTTTTTATCTTTCAACGCCTGCTTCTTCAATTTATCTCCTCTCCCGGAGCGTAGTTGAACGCCAATCCAGTAGGCGCGCTGGTTCGTGGGTGATTGTTGCTTGTTAACATCCCCAGTGGGAGTGGTGGGGGACTGTTCGTAACTGAAACCTTTGGGCTTTTTCGGCGTGGGCTGTTCTGGCGATGTGTCATAATCGTACGGTTTGGTATATCCCGGTAGTTGTGGCGATCCAACTGGAGGTTGGCTTTTTCCGGCGTCGTCTCCTGGGATTTGATCTTCTCTTTCTTCGGTGATTTCTCTCGTTTACTACCGAACGACAATAAACCCGGACTCTGTAGAAGCAGAAGCGGACATGCAAACAAAAAAAGTCATGCACAACTTAAAATAGTGAACGCACTATCTAAATATGTTGTATTATGCCTAACTAAAATTGATAACAATCTGCGTGAAGTCTTGACAAGACGTGATGTATTCAAATTAATTTTAAATGAGCAAAGAGCTTTTATTTCATGTCCACAGTCATGTGACCGCAGAGATAGGCAACCCAAACAAAACTCAATTAGTTGCTCGGATTAAAATAACACTTTAATAATAGGTGACGATCACCAGATGGCGCTATTCGTTTGAAAATAGCTAACAAAAACAATTGGTCAATTATGATAGTCAATTTTACCTTTTCTGAGATAGCTCAATCGAAGTAAAAATCTCTGAATTAAGGTATTCCATAATTAGGTGAGTAAAATTTAGTTGGAAGAGTAAGCAAAATAATAGTAAACGTACTTCCTAATTTGTTTTAATGTACCTAAATTTAAATTACAAATTTGCGTCGCTAATTGTAAATTTAATTACTTTTAACAAAAATTAGGTTCGTAAGTACTGCTGTAGATTAGCCCACCCACATTTCGCGAGTGTATTTTAAGTTGACTGATTTGGTTAAAATTGCTGAATCATTGTTTCGAGAAATTTCCACAATTAATGTTTATTTTTGTATAAATTTTAGTTAATGAGTTAATTGTTTATTTTATTTAAGTAAGTGCTAAGTTTTTTTTTAATTTAATTTCATTCTTTTAGATGTCTAGGCATTCGCTGGTCTAGCTTTTGCTTATTCTAGTACATTTTTGTCGGTGAATTGTACGATTGCGTTGCACGCAGCGGTAGAATTCATCAACCAGTTCCTAGGTATACGAGAGCGTAAGTACATGTATTTATATTGTTTGCTGCCATTTTATTAATACTTTTGATTTAGAGATTTGATTCGTTTTATTTGAATATATTTCGTCCATCAAGGAATTCGCATAATAATAATTGTTATTATATTGATGTGTACACATTTTAGATATAAGATCATTTATTATTTTTGTTCGGGAAGATATTTTAGTTTAAAGAGTTAGTTTTTCGTTTTTATTTTTTGCTGATTCGTTCTTAATTGTCTATCACCTCGGCTTGGGTGAGTAGAAGCTTTGTGCTTGCATTTAGATTTTTTCTTTTTTTAATTACTAGTAATTGTCCGCATTTAATTTAGTGTGTTTTTTGTTGAAACCACGTGGATTGTATTGAAAAAAATTATCTTCCTGAACTAATTAATCTTTTGCTTTGATATAGGAAATAGCATTGTCCTATTGTATTTAGAATCAAATGCAGTTTTTGATATAGGCCAAAACCCTCTGTTCACGGTTTTATTTTCTGCAAATTGTAATTAACTTCAGATTTCATTCACTCACAATTTACTTGTCGTGGTTAAATTCAAGTTTTAATGCGCGAGGGTAACTCTGAGGTTAATTGTTCTTTTGCGCCCTTTTAAATTTTTCCGTTGAGCTAGCTGATTTATTTTTATTTTTTCATTTTTTTTATTATCATTTTGCTTTTTTCAACTCAGTCTGTACACAGCATATTTATTTGGGGCCCAACGTGGGGCTCGTCGTCGTTGTTTTAATTGTAATCAGTAAAATTAAGATCCCATATTTAGAATTTGTGAGAATTTCTCGTTGCATTTATGAAAAAGCTAATTTAATTTTTCTTTTCAAATTTTTTTTTTTTAATTCATTTTGTTTTTTCAAAATTCAATCAGTACACAGCAGTACGTTTACTATTACTTTACTTATTCTTCCAACTAAAATCTCTGAATTTGGTTGATGCTTCAACAAAACAGTGTGATGTAGGCAAAAGTATGACGTCATTGCTTTTTTTAATGATGTATTTTTTTTTAAATTTTTATTTTTGATGCTCCATTCTGGGGTGCGTTTAAATATTTACTCCAAATTACTTTATGAAGTCAATTGGACAACTTGTGATTGGTCGGGTATTATATACTTACGTCAAATTGACGTCATAGAGTAATTCGGAGTAGATATGCACCTCGAGAGGTAAGACAAGAAGCGGCGCTTGTTATTTTTAGCGGATCTGCGTTGAGATCCACGGGCACGAGTTTGGGGTTCTAACAGCACCGTGTCAATTTACAAAGAGAGGGCGCAACTGCAGTCATTATTCTGACGTTGATCCTGATGATCAAGAATAGTTAAACATTATCGTTGGAGTAATTCTAACGCACTTTTAATTCAACTTATGAAATAATTAACGAATTAATGTATTTCTATTAATAACTGTAATAATTAAGAGGAATTTTTACCAAGAAGAAATCTCCTCACACAGGATTCGAATCTACACACTCTCGTTTATCGGACGAGTGCTCCAACATTTGAACTAGCGAGGCATATGTAGGCTCGTGCGACAAATCGACATGTTGCTTTGGCGAGAAAAATTCCTCTTAATTACCACAGTTATTAGCAGAAGTACATTAATTCGTTAATTATGGTGAAATGAAAAGTGAATCTTGTCATTAAAAAAGCAATTAACGTTTACATAACACTGCACATCGAAAAAGTCTCAACTCTAGTACCTAACACAATCCAGAAATCTGGCATAAAAATTATGTTACGAATAATCGTTTTTTTAACCTTTTTAAAGCTCTTAATAGAATGATTATTGTTAGCTTAGGTATTATTGTTCTTTTAAAAAGAACAAAATCCTATATAAGTTTTGTTAAGTTGAATGTCGCACAATCTAAACAGTATTTGAAAATATTGATGCAATACACTGCAATTTTTTTTTTTAGAACCTAGCAACTCTTTTGTTATGATAAATAAATACGGTGTTACCATTTAAGAAAATATTATCTTAGTAGCTAATATAAGATAATATAATATAAGTGAAAGCTCTAAAAAGCAGTTATTTCTTAATTTTTATTAGTTTTAATAAAATTCCAGTAATTTCCTACGATTTTGCATAAATTCAAATTCACAGCCATTTTTAACAAATTCAAAATTTGCCTGTAGAGTAGGCAACCGAGTATGCACTTCGACTTACAATTACTTCTTAATTTGGCTTTGAAACCTGTTTTAAATTACTCTAAATTATATCCAGGTGTATGGATCCCCATAGCAGTATATACTTAAGTGCTTCTTTAGTTGTTTTATACCTAACGTTTGCAGATTTATAATTGCAGCGAAAACTTTATAAAGTTTATTATTTTGCCACTACAATTTATTTGGAATCACTTCATTTGAATTTCACGATTCCAGTTTTCAAGCAAATTATTCATATATTTTTTTTTTGTTGTTACGAATAACGATGACTCTTATTCTTGTAGTAGTTGTAACTTATAACATCTTAAACATTATTGGAACGGCATTTGTTATTGAAAAATCCTTTATTTTTAACTTATGTATTCTGCTTTTGTACTCCTATGCAAAAAACTTTTTTTTTAGTTTTTAAAACTGTTCAATGACTATGGATCTTCAAATGGATATTTTTCGATTATACCGTCATTAACACATTTTTTAATCGTAACAATTTGCATATAAATATACCAAAAAAAATATTTTTAATCCAATATTCGAACACATCGGTAATTGTCAAAACTTCACCCAATAATACTAATTAAAAAATTGTTGTAAAATTGCACTTCAGCAGCTACTTTTGTACTATATACAACAATTACAAATAACAACATACCTCGTTTTGTGCTATAATAAATACTCAAATTCTAATCATTCTATATATATAATTATATATATATATATTTATAATAATAATCGATTGACAATATCGTTGATAACTTACCTTTGCTCGTTTATCCTTGGGAGTCTTTTCGCTCTCCCACTTGGAGTTCAACTGATCCACATCCGTACCATTTTGTTCCGGTGTGGTAACCTCCTTGTTTTCTTTATTCTTATTATCTTTATCCTTTTTGAAAACAGGTGGTAAAACGGATACACCACCGGCAGGTTTCTAAAATCAAAATATTTATCAGCAACCGATTAGTCCTTAGTAAATGCGAAATAATATTAATTTGAAGATAATTTATATCCGAAACATCTCATTTGATAGAATCGATAGTCTAGTAGAGATTTGGATACATCTTTTCAACGAGTAAGTAAATAAAAAAAGCATATTGCTATTTAATAAGTGAAACCATGCATTACTTTCAAATACTTACACATCCTAATAGCAAAGGAATAAAGTCAATACAGAGAAAAATGTAAAACCATTTCTCACTCATGTATGTACCATCAAAGACAAAAGTCTTGACTCAAAATTAAAGAGAAAAAATATTGAAATACTGAAGAAACTCCAATGATTCAATCTCTATTTATGTCAAACTTGAGTCAAGACTTTTGTCTTTGATAGTACATATTATGCAGGGTTAATCCGATATATTTTAAAATCACACATCTGTAATGATATGTAACATTTTTGAGATTTTTTTTAACATAACAGTTTTTGTTAAAGTAATTCTAGACTTTAATAACTAATCAACTAAAAATATTGCGCCGCCATCTTGGTATCGGTTGGAAGAGGAAGAATGAAAATCTGTGCCAGTACAACCCCGACATATCATCAACTATAAAAAAAACGCAGTGTAACTTGCTTTCAAATATGAAATAGCGCAAAATACGAGAAAATAGTTTATAATAGCGAAGCACAAGGACACTCTTATATCTACAGTGTTGTCGGGCATGAAAATAGCAACGATAGTATTTTTGTTCGATTTGAGCAATAATGTGTGTCATGAAAAACGTGTCATTTTCATACACATCACTGTACATGCGTAATCTTTTAAACAAATGCAAATTATAATAATCATAAGACAGCGTTATATTGTAACTAAGTATATACAAGTACGTTTAACACATTAAAGCCGTAATTGGGAATGTAGTGAAAGTCAAAAAGATTGAATTGATGTATGTAAGAAAATTAAACGCTTCAAATTTGAGACTCATCATTGATTCTACCGAATATAATATTGACACAATTATTTTTTTTTGTTTAAATCTTAACAATAATATCTACTATATCAACAACATCAATATCTATGATCATCATTAGAATTTGAAATTTATTATTTCTTACAAGTTGTAGTAAATATAATGAATTATTGCTGTAGATACTCCTTATTAAAGCACAGCAATCTTTTAGTACTATTATGAACATTGCAGACAATCAATTAAGCACAAGCAAGTATAGTTAAACCAAAAAAAAAGACATTAACTTTAATATTTAATCCTCTTCAGTTCTGGTATATTAAGAAGAATTATGTATTCATTGATAAAGATATAATAATAGTGTATCAATGCATTTTTATATGATCAGATATGTGAGAAAGGCACTTAAATATATGTATAATAGTAATAATTAATATAAAAGCCTCTTACTACATTTTAAATAAGTATCTTTTAAAATCATAAAATACAATTGTCACTTAGAAAATCTTTGAAATCATATGTAAACTCTGGTTGTTAAAATAGTGCTTAAAATAAGTTCTAAACTTCAAACAATCTAATTTTTAACATCGTTAGGCAAGCAATTAAAACAGTTCACGCAGAAACTAATATTTATCTGAGTTCTCAATAGTCGGATCAATTTTTTAAACATACGCCACAATTTGGTTATCATGATTATAAAACTTTGTGGGAGTTGTATAATTGTAATTAGACAAAAATTGATAAGAATTACTTTTTTTTCCAACCGTAAAGTGAAAAAATTGCAGAGAAAATGAGTACCACAATATCCCAAATATGGAGCCCTTATAATATTTTGAATCAGGGAAAACTCCTAAAAGTCACTGATACTGGTTTGTTGCAAAATAAAAGTCAGCGCCTGTGTTTTACCCTTGTTAAAAACAAAATCATTGGCCAAACATCAACTGATCGAAGCCGAGTGTGCCTCTTTCACTCTACGATCTAGTATTTGTAGCTGTAATAACTAAATTTGGATCATCAGAATATAAATTGAAATAGACATCAGGGCTAAAAGTGAGAATGCCCTTAATAACGAACCTAAAGAGTATAGGTCCTAAGATCGAACCTTGCAAAACACCTATGTTAATCCTTTGAAAAGCTAACAACCCACTATTCACAGTAATGCATTGTTTTCTGTTGGTAAGATATAATTAAATCCGGTCTACAGCCCGAGTAGAGGATTGACATTACTACAATTTCTGCAATAAGATTGTGGGAAAAACAGTCAAATCCATGTTTTATCAGCGTAATTATTATTTTTTTTATTGCATCAAACGATGAGAGTGATTTTCTGAAGCCGTGTTTTATTAGAAGGATTGATAATACTAAATTTAATCGCATTTTCGTAAATTTATGGGAATAATTGGAATTAATCTAAAATTATTCGTTTTTAATGTGTAAATTACTAACATTTGGTTCTCCAGGATGATATATAGGATTACATTAATGATTTGACGTGATCTTAAGTGCTAATTTTTTTTTTTGATTCAGCATTCTTAAGTTTCACACACTCACTAATAGATTTCAAATATAGTTGTTGAAAATGCCACTTAAGATCTTAAAAACGTTTCTTCGATAAACCAAAGATTGTCATTGTCGTCAGTTACTTAAATATCCACACCAACAGATGCAATAACTGTTGAGGGTAAAATTGTATCTACTTAAGATTCATCGCATTATCATCTCCAAGCAATATTATAAAGATATATCAATAGTAAAGTTCGCAAAACCTTTTTTCTTTCACTTTCTCCCAATAACAAGCCTCAAATTTTATCACACTTCCGCAAAACAAAATGCATAGGCATATATATATAATATAGATAATAGAAACGTATTTTCTAAACCTTTTCGACTTTCTCTGCTTCGTACTCTCCTTCCACGGAACTGGCAGAACTAGCTGAAGTTGTCCCTACCCTACCTCTTCGAGCAGGCTAATTGATTATTTTGCAGAATATTTTATTTTATCGATAATATTTATTGAAATTATCTTTCTCGTAAGTAGGAAAATCAAATGCAACACACACCTTATCTTTGCCCTTGTCCTTCTTCTCCTGTTCGTTGCTCGGCTTGATCTTCTTGGGACTTTCGTTCTCGATGTCGGGTATGCGTTTGGGTGGATAGGACATGGTGTGTCGTTTGTTCGCTTCGTTATAATCGTCTTCCTGTCTTGCACCTCCCAAAGCTAAAGGTAAAGCGTTATTACAAGTTCATCCTGTGTGATATTATTTATTAAGATCCTTACGATCCATGCTGCGAGAAGTCAATCGACGACCAGTTAACGAACGTTCGAACTGAGGAGCCGGTCTGTCGATTAGGGTCTTTTTGGTTTCGTAGTGTGTTCGACCAGAGTATCGGAATTTGGATCCCAAACGGGGGAAGAGTGATGATTTTTGACTGGCTTCGGGTGACATTAATCTAGAGAGAAATTATTTTCTGTTTATTTTTAAGGGCCATATGTTTCAATCAATACAAAACATTTGGAAAATTCTCCAATAAGTAAATAAAAAAAACTTGCAACAAATATGGTATTATTATTTTTCGGAAGCATTGCATATTATTATAAAAGATATAAAAAAAAATAATAAATACTATCCAAAAGCGTATATACCACGTATATCAAAAAGGAATGTACACCAAAAAGGAATAAAATATCCAGAAAGCATGCTAGCAAAGAGCCGTATGTTATTTTCACCTATATTGGTATAAGAAAGAAAATACACATATTCCGAAAATAATTTTTACATTTAATTCTTTGCCGGAAATTATAAAGGTCAAATTCATATTGGTAAAAAGATAGTTTAAAAAAGTTTCATATGAAGCAATCATAATAATAATTAATTCTTGAGATATATATAAAATACCTTGAATATGAAATAAAAGTATCTATTCAAGGATTAAAAAGAATTTATGTATACAGTCGCGGACAAATGTTATAGGCATGTTATATAGTTTTGGGCGAATATCACAGCAAGAAATGAGAAAATAAAAACTTGTAGGTAATACATTATAAATATGTAGTATTTTAAGGGATCTTATTAATTTGTTGCATATTAGAGTGTTTTTAGTACAGCTATAATACTTTTTAGATGGGAGGAGAAAAGTGACATCTCGAAGACTTGAAAATATATAAAAAAAAATATACATTTACAAAAGGTATCTATAAAGACTATTGTAACCATAAAGACGATTAAATAAACGTTGAAATAACTGTCACAAAAAAAATGCAAGAAACATAAAACCCATTAGTTTTGTTAAAGGTGCCTATAACATTTGTCCGCGACTGTACACTTACGGTTAGCGGCAATAAATACAGTTGTATTATTTTCGTCTCCATTGATATAGACTCTTAGATCTTTATACGTGCGTAAAAAGAAATATACAAGAAATAAAATGCATAGATTTAAAAAAAATATATTTTTACATTTAATCCTTTGGCGGAAATTACAAAGGTCGAATTCATTTTTAATTTCATATCGATAAAAGCATACAGTTTGAAGAAGTTTAATATGAAACAATCAATACTTCTGGTGGGATACATTAAAAATATCTACTCCATTGGATATGAAAAAAAAATCTACCCTCGATGAACAAGTTGAAATACAAGTAGGCAGCCCAGTAAACCAAATTCAAATTTCCCGCACTTATTTTTAGTAACTTCAACATTAAAGCATGAAGTTACCTACGATTTTGTATTACATTAATAGTTATTTGAATACCTTTAAGTTAAAGTTACTGAATATAATCGTGGCAAATTTGAATTTGGTTTACTGGGAGATAACTTGACTGTATAATAAAACAGGAATTATTGGTAAATATTACGTCTACATTTAATATTCGTTGTTTAATTACTAGAGGCGAAATAAATCTAATTATTAACATTATTCTGTTCAATATCGCTATAATTTAGGAGTGATAAAGGAGTTTGTTGTTTTATATATTTCCAAATTTATAAAATAAAAGTATTTTCTTATAATTTCACTTAACAACAAATAAATAACTTACAAATGAAATGCTTTTTATTTGGATTTATTCCTAAATTTAATTTCGCAACAATAAAATTAGCCAAAGTAAAAAAAAACTAGTGAAATTTCAGCGCAAACAAGGGAATTGAAAATTTGAAGCTCCACAAATGGTCATCATATTTTTACATTTAATCCTATGGCGGAAACTACCAAGTTCAAATTTGCTCGAAATTACGAAAATAACATTAGGTATTTTGCGGCATTTACTGCCGCCAGCCGAAAATTCAATGTTTGCATATTTACATTATCTCCCGTAAAACTTATATTAAATTTACATCATCTGTACTAGCAAGCAACGGGGATATTTTAGTCCATTGATGTACCCATTTGAAACTTTCTGTTTGTTATGGACCCATAAAGCTTTAAAAATTGTCATTCATTGACAGAACAAACATTGACGGCAATAGAAATTTTGAGCACCTTTTAAAATCAACTCGAGACATATTGAACAAAATTTATCTTTTGACTTAGAATTGAAAATTCAAAAAAAAAAAAACCGAGAATGAAGGTTCTTATGATTTTTTTTATCCGAAACAAGATTCGGTAGTAAAACTGATAGCTGCCTTTTAAGTATTTCTACAAAAACAAAATCCAAATGGGACAAGATAAGTTATAACAAAAAAATTAATTTAAAATACTAAATAGAAAAAGTTGCAACGAGGTGCCCTCTAGTGGTAAAACTCGGAGTTATGAAAGCATTCTGAGATTCTGCGCAATTGGCAACATTGTAAAATAAATAACATAAAACTCTACAATAAAGGAAGTTTGCCCAATTATATTTTTCTTATTATTTATTAATTAACCTTCTTAAAATCCTGTTTAATCTACCGCTTAAATGAATTCTGTTAATTATTATTTCTTTTATTGACTAAACCCGGCTATTGATGTCATTCAGGGTTGAGGTTATTCATCTTTATTCAATTACAATTTATTGATAGTAAATAATAATACAATTAATACTTATATATCTTAATAAACATTTTATAATTATGACATATATTTAATTTTAATATTTAACTTCAATCTTAATTAACATTGTTCTGAAGAAGGCCTCATTAGGCAGAAACATGTAACCCACAATTATAATTACTATTAAAGTAAATGATTGAGATTAATTGTATTATTATTTACTATAGCTTCAATTCAATCTGGACAAAATCATGAAGCGATTTATTTAGTTCAATAAAAATTGAAATTATATGTGGATATATTTGGAAAAATTACCTGAAAAACGTATGATGTTCCACGCATGTTTTCCACAGTTTTTTGGCAGCTCTATGGTTAGCTAATTTAAATCCTATAGTCGATTCGAACTGTTCGAATTCCCCAGGTCTAATCTTTATGTAGAAATTATGCCGTTTGTAGCTAATCTTCAATATCTTCGGCCACGCAAATCTATTTATTCTAAGACGATCTCGGTATACCAACAATCCGGAAGCGCAGACACCTACAACAACAACAACACCAAATCAGACATGGTAAAACTGCTAACACGAAAAAAAATCAACACCACACCTAACATAATGTCTACACCCTCAGAGTCCTTTGCCGGATGAAGATCGACTCCGTACATAGCTAATTTCTTCGCGTTCTCCAAATAATGTAATTCTGCTTCTGCCGGCGTCTGCCCTCTAAGGAGAAACACATTTTAGTCTGGTATTAATGCAGAAAAACCGTCCGTGTTCTCACTTGTGCGTTTTATGTAACTCCATCACTTTACTCACTAAATCCGGCGTCTGATTGGGAGCGAATTTAAAGTCTGCCAGATAGTTTTTATCCGTCGTATCTGGATCGTAGTCGCCTAACTCGGACTGGACGAGATACGAACCTAATAAGGCATGGGTAACGAATGAACACGGTAATCGATTGTTTAAGATATCGTTCCTGATCTGCAAACATAACTGGTATCGTGTGATATCTTCTTGCAGTTGGGCGGGATCCGGTGGATAGAATTTTACTTCGAAAGTAAATTTCCATGGTTCGGCTGTAAGAAGAAGAAGAAAAAAAACAGGAATAACAAATAATGAGAGGGAAGAAAAAGTTGTCCTGCTATAAAATGTGTAATTTGTTACCTTTCATAAATTTGGATATCCTCTTATCCAGATCTAACCAATTTCTGGGATCATGTCTATCCACGTATACAAGGCCAAAATAATCTCTTTCGATGAGGTTGATGGATTCGCAAACCTTTACTAATAAATCTTGACCTTTTGCTTTCCTCTGAAAAGAAATAGATTAATGTCAACTGGGGTAAGTAAAGGCTTTGATCTGCAAAAAAATATGTTTTAGACAAGACTTGGATAAAATCTCGATTTTGAGTAAAAAGAATTATTGGCTATGTACAATCCTTAAGTTATATCAAAAAAAGGGTTTATGGCGCCATCTGTAATGCAATTTAAAAAAAAAAAACTAGTCCTGTTAATGCTTTTACAAGTTTTAATTTTATCTCTTGAATTAAAAGTTCTTTACTTAAACGTGACATGGACGATCTGTGTATATAGTCGAATTCCACTTTCTTTTTAAATTATCGTAAAAATAATTGCATTCTATATTTTGAATAAATATACAGGGTGTCCCACCGAACTGGGTCATTAGACTGTTTTTGAACTTCTAGCAGGAATTTGATTTTCAAACTTGCAGTGTAGACATGGCCTACTGTGGTCTATTTAAGGAAAATATTTTCAACTTTATAGCACTTTCGGTATACAGGGTGTTGATATCAACTTTCTTATTTAAAATGGAATGGTACAATTTTTATCGGTACAATGAATGTATCGAGTCATTTACAATTTGTTTACGTGAGGGTTCACTATCCCTAAACTCAACGGTTTTTGAGATATTTGCAATTCTGTTGATTTTTTGACGTTTGCACTGTTTCAAGTGAAATTAAATAGCTGATGAGGTATCAGATATTGAGTGATTCTACTAATGTCGATGTAAGTACAAAGACGTAGGTAGAAAGTGTTATGGCAATAATGACCAAATCATATACAGGGTGTTCGAAAACGCGCCTCCAATGTGGATATTTTTAAACTAACAAAACTTTTTCATTTCAAATGGAACATGGTATTTTTTACTATAGCATTGAATACAGGATAAAATTCTACATCGATTGACATTAGGGTTTGATATACCTATTTTTGATAGTTTTTGAGATATTAGCAACTTTTACGTAATTGTAATTATAAAATATTAATAAGCTATAATTATTATACGACAGCAAATTACATGTTAATATTTTTGCCTGCTTATTAAATACATCGAAAATAAGTCAAATTTAAAAAAAATCTAAGAACCTATTATTCTGAAAGAACATTTATATTGGACATTTTCGAAGACTTTTAATAGTTTGTTCCTGATTTATGTTATCTGTCTGTATCGCTTAATACCTAGTTTAATACAAAAAACCAAGAGGCTACATTGTTTCCGGAGACTCCTTGTCAGACGGCTCGCCTACAAAGAAAATACCTGGTCTAGTAAGTGAACAATATTTGAAATATTATGGGTGTATTTAGGATATCTGCTTTAATTTCCCTTTGTATTTTATTTTTTTGAGATTTTTATTCATTGCAAATAAGTGTAGGTATCTAATCATTGTTACATTCTTCATGAATGTAGAATAACTCTAAAATGTTATTTGTATGTGTAACTTTCAATGTTTTTCTAATTTCTTGCGATTTACAATATTTTACTTGTTAGAATAAAATGTGTGAAGGAGTTGACAGCATTAGGACTTACTATAAAAGATATAATTTGTTAATACTGTATAGGTTTATCACTGCGCAATTTGATAAATTACCAACAATGGATATCACTTGTTTGTTAGCACATCTCATGGCCTACTAATATCTAATAATTAATGTTCGTTCTCTATAATTAAAAGACATAACTATTAGTAAGAAACTAGTGAACGTTAGATATCTGAAACATAAATATTTAGATAGGTTAGGCAAATAATGTACAGAGTGTTTTATAGGAAAAAAATCATTTTATTTGTTTGAAACTTGGAATTTAGGCATATTTTTAGCAATTTTTTGCAAGAAATGCTAATACTTCAAAAACTATTAAGAATAGGTATACCAAAGCCTAATATCAATCGATGTAGAATTTTGCGCTGCATTCAATGCTGTAGTAAAAAATACCATGTTCCATTTGAAAAAAAAGTTTTGTTAGCTTAAACGAGGAGGCGCGTTTTTGAACACCCTGTATGTGATTCAGTAATTATTGCTATAGCACCTTATAGCTACGTTCTTGTATTTACATCGACTTTAATAGAACCACTAAATATCTGCTATCTCATGAAATATTTGATTTTATTTGAAAGAGTGCAAATGTCAAAAAATCAACGAAAATGAAAATATCTTAAAAACGGTAGAGTTTAGGGATAGGAAACCTTCATATAAACTAGTTGCAAATGACTCGCCAAATTCATTAGACCGATAAAAATTATACCACTCCATTTAAAATAAGAAAGTTGATATCAACATCCTGTATACCGGAAGTGCTATAAAGTTGAAAATATTTTCCTTAAATAGGTCACAGTAAGCCATGTCAACATTGCAAGTTTCAAAATCAAATTTCTGCTAGAAGTTAAAAAAAAAAACCAATGTTCCAGTTCGTTGGGACACCCTGTATATTCATCCTCAAAGTGTATTGTCCAACAGTGGACACCACATTCAGGGACAATATAATTACCTACTACAATGAATGCAGTATAAATGAAATAATAATAATATAACTTGAAAATAAAGAAATGCAACAATAAATTTCTCAAATACACCAACGTAACATAAGTTGATACTAAAATACAATGGTAATAAACACTACATCAACTACGTTGCATATAAATATAAACAAAGACATAACTAGAAATCCCAGAAATAAACCAAATAACGCGCACGATACAATTACTTTTAACCACTTCTAAGTAAACTGACATGTTGTACATAAAAGAATCAACAGTACATATACATTTTGAAACAAAATAATACAGAAACACATCATTATATCTATAACTACAAATAAAATTATCCTCACCAAAGTATGGAAACTGTGAGAATAGCATTGTAAGTTATCGCAGTGTTGCAAAGGATACAGTCTTTCAAAATTTATAAATGTGATATAACTTAGGCCCGTTTTACATTATACTTAATTTAGTATGAAATTTTGATAATATTTTATTTTGAATTTCTAAAGAATTTACCTGGCATGTCATACATAAAAAAAATTACATCGAAACTGGTACAAATATTTGATATGTCTGTTTGATATTTAGTAAAAAATTTAGTATGAAGAAAGTTATGAAAGGATTATTTACGTAAAATGGCTGACCAAGAAGTATTGCTGTTATGGCTATCATCTTTAAATGTAACTATGATAGTCCCGTAAAATATTATGTAAAAATTGGATAAGTATGTGACCTGAAGGAAGATGCATTCTAAATTTATTAAATTCGGGATTAAGGACTGACGGTCCATTGTCGAACGATTTGATGAACTTTGGCAATTTCCTGATTGTCTAGGTGATCTTGAAGGACGTGGATAGACCTGGCTCTGATAGATTTTACTTCTTCAATTATAAAGGCGCAAATAGTCTAGTAGTACTTCAGATGGTGATTATAAGCTTATTTCTAGTGTTCTACTAAAAACTTAAGCTACATCGATATAGATGAAGTTGCAGAGGAAAATGTTGAAATTTTGGGTTGAAATTTTGTTAAGGTGCAACGACCAAGTGGCAATAGATCTGTTAATTTTGCAAGACAAGTTAGGGATGAAATAGTAATTCTAAAAATAAAATGCAATTTTTTGTATGTATCTATCTTTTTTATAGATTATAAAACTGAGTATGTTCAACAAATTGTTATACAATCAATAATTTTAACTTTATCTAGGGTAGTTTTTGAATACTCAATCAACATTCAACCTGCTGACATGACCACGACATTATTCTAAAAATGGATGGTGATACAGCGATATACGATAGACAACAGAACTTCCTTATGCTTTGACTCAACTACAAACTACATCGTGTATTTTTGCGTTGTCTATGTCAACTTAGATTGAGTGAATATGTATTAGTACCCTGACAAACGCCGACCTATCCCACTGGACTTAACCCAACAATTCACATATTGGCGACGCATATTTCGTTTGTAAAAGTAATGAGAAAATAGAACAGGTTCTAAATATTTAGTACAATATTTCGTACGAAATTTACAAATAAATTTTTCTGTATGATACTCTTTGAAATATTTAATAGCAAATTTATATCAAAGTTTCATACTAAATTAAGTATAATTTAAAACCCGCCTTATGACGTAAATGTGTCTTTAAAAATTAATTATGCCGTAATTAGAAAAAAAAAATAGAAAAATCATAAATGAAAGAGCAATATTGTTACAATTTTATTATTTTATTTAATAAAAAAGAAGTTGTGCAAGCCAATTTTGAGACATTGTTACTAATCTACCACTGGCTCTAAATAGATAATTTTGCAAATTACACCGCCAACAAAACAAATAACACCTCATTTCCCCAACTAAGTATCCTTAAGAGAAATACGATTCTCCGAAAGTGCCTGTAAGCAGCTTCTATCCAAGGAAATAGATGATCTCAATTTTTCAACTTCAAGTATGACAGCTAGAGGTATTAGAGAGACTCCTTTAGTCCTGGGCAGTTCAAATATGTACTCAAATGTTTGTTATCCAGATTGATTTCACGGAACACGTGAAATGTAAATAGATGCAAAATTAAACAATTTGGCACTGGGCCAACGTAAACCATTAAATGTTTACATCTATCTGCACGCTTCCGAACGTGTATAATTTTAGTTTGCTCAACTAATATTCTCGCGTCGAAATCTCCAAACGATTCACAATGTGGTTTATACTTACGTCGATGTAAACATTCAAAACCGTTCCGTCGAGCATGGTTATGTGGGCCAGGGCGTTGCTGCTGCCGGTGCGCCCTGGTGAGGCGGTTTTCGACTTCGCCGGCGATGAATTTTCGTTTTCAATCGTCATGTTTTTCCCTTCAGGCATACCTGCCTATTTCCTGCAAACATGAAATTAATGAAGTGTAATTATAATAGATTTTACTTTCAGCGCAACTAAGTAATGTTATTAGTTTCCAAAAATACAGAAAAGTAAAAAATTTGAAACGGAATCCCTAATTCTTTCTTCCTTATTATTATTCAACGGGAAATTTGCTATTCTATTAAGTTCCTATACCTACTGACAAGCATTTTCGAGTTATTTGAAAGAGAAGTATTTTCATACATATTTAAAATTATGCCAAGTGAAATTGTAATTAAATCATTATATTTTAATTGTATTGTAACGTTTTTCTAGTTTTTAAAACGTTGTCGGGTTTAAAAACACAGCGATATATTTAAATCACTTATTCTATTAACACAATTACGGTATTTAAAATCTATTAAAAATGCCTATTAATTAAATCACTTAACCACTTATGTCTTTATTTATGTAAACGATTTATTTGCACCGATATTTATATTACACGTACTAATTCACTTGGCGATCCGCACTATCCAACTCGTACCGACTGACTGCCTCCTGGCCAACCCGACGCGTTATTTATAGCTGGCGCGAACTTCCAGATTGTTCAAGACCCTTCTAGAACGTCCTTCCAGATTCCTTCCAGAATATTCTCGAATCTTCGACCCGGTACTGCCCTCTGTCATTCCTCGTAGGTAGTTCTTTCTTCCGCTATGCTAGCGCCATCTAGGGACGCCTATCGGAATCGTCAGTTTCAAAAGTTGGCGCTCGTTACAGTATATAGATAATACTTACATTACTACACTTATGTGTTTTTTTATACAATCTAATTTCGTTAAAATTTTTTGACAATGTTTTTCATAAAAAAACTAAAATATGTTAAATGAAATATTATTAACGCAATTAGATTTGTATAAAAAAAAACACATACGTGTAGTAATGTAAGTATTATCTATATACAATTAAAATATAATGATTTAATTACAATTTCGTTTGTAGGGGGGATAAATAAATAATTAAATAAAAAATATTACTTGAAAAAGACCATAAAGGGTCGAAACGTCGTAAAAACAAAATTTAGTTTCATTAAAGCCATAATTTCCACTAATTCTTCCTAAATATATGCAAGTTATTGTAAACACAACTTTTCAAGTTCGTAAAAGTAAACATTACATCTGTATTAATGAAAAGGGAAATAACAAGACAATCATTCGACAACTAAAATCTATTCATGTTTCTTTTCTATTCATCCTTATTTTTATAACGAAGCGTCAGATAATGTAAACTATAAACAATATAAAAAAAAGAATAAAAATTAATTAAATTAGTTTTAAAAGTCAATAATAAAATAAATAACAAACATAGATTCTAAAAAAAACTAACAATAGTAAATGAAGCACCTATTCGTCGGTATATATTATATTATCAAAAAAATATTCATGTTTGGGATATTTATTAATCATTAATTCACAAAATTCCATGCGAAGGTAATAACCTTCGAGTAAAAGTTCTCAGGATATGTGCTAATTTTGTACGATTGATATTTATTCTTATGGAAGAGGTTTAAAACAGTTGTTGTACTAATATTACATTCGCGAGCAATTGGTTTAGATGTCATACTAAGATTTAATTCCACTAATGTACAAACTTGAATTTCGATATTACTGACATTTTGGGCTTTGTTATTTATTAATCTAAACGTTGGACTGTATTACGAATAGTAGTAGCGCTAAGAATTGATCTTTTGGAATAATTTACTGCAAATAAATCGTGTGTAACTTCTGCTGAATTGCCACCGTAAAATTGTTTCGCAGTGAAGTTTCCCTCGGGCGTACTATATACCTCTTTTTTGTTATAAAATTACTGACCGCGATCAAAACTTTCTAACCGTTATAAAATTTGAGAACCGTCATACTAAGATTTAATTCCACTAATGTACAAACTTGAATTTCGATATTACTGACATTTTGCGCTTTGTTATTTATTAATCTAAACGTTGGACTGCGATTACGAATAATAGTAGCGCTAAAAATTGATCTTTCGGGATAATTTACTGCAAAAAAATCGTGTGTAACTTGTGCTGAATTGCCACCGTAAAATTGTTTCGCAGTGAAGTTTTCCTCGGGCGTACTATATACCTCTTTTTTGTTATAAAATTACTGACCGCGATCAAAACCTACTAACCATTATAAAATTTGAGAACCGTCATACTAAGATTTAATTCCACTAATGTACAAACTTGAATTTCGATATTATTGACATTTTGCGCTTTGTTATTTATTAATCTAAACGTTGGACTGCGATTACGAATAATAGTAACGCTAAGAATTGATCTTTCGGGATAATTTACTGCAAATAAATCGTGTGTAACTTGTGCTGAATTGCCACCGTAAAATTGTTTCGCAGTGAAGTTTTCCTCGGGCGTACCATATACCTTTTTTTTGTTATAAAATTACTGACCGCGATCAAAACCTACTAACCGTTATAAAATTTGAGAACCGTCATACTAAGAATAATCCACTAATGTAAAACTTGAATTTCGATATTATTGCGACATTTTTGCGCTTTGGTTAATTTATTAACTCTAAAACTTGGACTGTATTACGAGTAGTAGTAGCCGGCTAAGAATTGATCTTTCGGAATAATTTACTGCAAATAAATCGTGTGTAACTTGTGTTGAATTGCCACCGTAAAATTGTTTCGCAGTGAAGTTTTCCTCGGGCGTACCATATACCTTTTTTTTGTTATAAAATTACTGACCGCGATCAAAACCTACTAACCGTTATAAAATTTGAGAATCGTCATACTAAGATTTAATTCCACTAATGTACAAACTTGAATTTCGATATTACTGACATTTTGCGCTTTGTTATTTATTAATCTAAACGTTGGACTGTATTGCGAGTAGTAGTAGCGCTAAGAATTGATCTTTCGGAATAATTTACTGCAAATAAATTGTGTGTAACTTGTGCTGAATTGCCACCGTAAAATTATTTCGCAGTGAAGTTTTCCCTCGGGCGTGCAATATTTCATTTTTTTTTGTTATAAAATTACTGATCGCGATCAAAACCTACTAACCGTTATAAAATTTGAAAAGCCGTCATACTAAGATTTAATTCCACTAATGTACAAACTTGAATTTCGATATCATTGACATTTTTATTTTCCTTATTTATTAATGTAAACGTTGTTTCAAAACGTGGGACCGTATTACGAATAGTAGTCCTTTCTCTCAATTTTATTTTAAAAATCCGACAATTCTTTTTTTTAATTGTTTTCACAGAGACTTTTGAATACGATAGCTTGAAGATGGCCAATATATAACGAAACATGTAGCAACTTTAAAGGTACTTACAATAAACAGAATGGAATAAACTTATTTATTTTTAGGTCACATTAAAAACATGTGTAACATTCGGTTGATATTAGCATACACATGTTTCACCTTACCAAGGATCATCAGTGCTACTCTGGCCAACCTAATGAATTATACGAATTTATTTTTATTTATCTATGGAGTGTATTATCATCTATTTACAAGTAAAATACAGCCATAAAGATATTTAGATTAATCAATATTTAATGCAATTTATAGGGCATTCACAACTAATGTCTTTAAGATTTTATTACCTTTATTATTTATTATATAATTTGAAATTTTGATTAATTAACGTTTAATATGTTCAACTATATCTGTAACTTTGTAATTTGTTTTATATTCGACATTTGATTCTGATGTGAGTGTTTAAGTTTTAAACCTCTTATATCTTTCATTTTGTTATATTTTTATATCTTGCTTCAGATGACGCTGACGATAGCTTTTAGCCGAAACTAGTTAGCCAATAATCTCGTACTAGTGATTGAGTTTTATACCAGCTGTAATTTATTTATCATATAATTAATTGTTAATAATAAGCATAATTAACCAAGTCAGCATCAAATATATAATCAGTTCAACCATACTTTTAACATTTTTTGTTTATATTTCATCGATTACTAGTAAACCCATTTAAAATCATAATAAATCATGAATTAAACGTCATATTCCCTAATAGCCAAATTTAAATTTTCTTCAACGTTAAAACATAAAATTACCCACCATATTCTACTACTTTAATAGTTATTTTAATGCTTTTACGTTAATTTCACTAAAAATACTGGCGGGAAATTTAAATTTGGCTATTAGGGTTAATATATAACATACAGTGTTAACTACTAACTAACTGACTGATAACGTCATCTTGTAATTTCTATTCTTTACAACATTACAGGATATCGGTGTTTGGTGTTATTTCTGTTCGGCTTCATTCGAATTTCAAAATTGATGCAATTCAATTTGTAACAAATTGGCGTGTCCGCGTTATATCTTTCGATTCCCAAGGAAACCGTCGTAAACTTAAATTGGGCATAAGCGCTAGACACAGTGTTAGGCACGCAATATAGCGTGCAACGTGAAACTTGTAGAAAAACGGATATTTACATTATTATGACGGGACAGGTTGGGTCGTTAATTGTTTGATTTAATGGTAGCTCGCCTCGTAACAGGCTGTGTACAAGTTGCAATATTTCTTTTGTGCATCGTCGTAGATTATTGATTTTTTTTAAATTTTTTAAGAATTGTCGAAGTTTGCTTAACTCAACAGTGCATACGTTAATTAAAATGACGTATGATTCAAATGAAAAAGGCGCCAAACGAACTGATGATTCGTAATTTTATTTTCTAAAGGTCTATGCGAGTTTCATGCAATAGGTTAAAAAAACATCATGGAAATAAGTGCAATTATATGGATTTGTACAGATTTGTATTAAAAAGTATCAGTACGGCTAATTTTTGATAGTTTTTCTGTAGGATTTTGACAGTTTGGTTTATACGGCCTGTCGAATTATTCCATTCAAATATATCTACATTCAATTGTATGTTACACCCAGTGTTGCCAATATATAAAAAAATTAATCCGCTAGATGGCGCTTGAAATTCCGCCAGATTTGAAAAAAAAAGCCGTCAAATATTTAAACCAGTTTGAACTCCATTCCTAAATTTTTGTGTGTACTGTGAATTTTCCATGCCAATTGGAAAAAAGATCGTTTGTAAAACACAATCACTTAATTTTTGATATACTTACAATGAATATGGCAGTAATTCCAAATGAAACTTATTGATTTCCTGATTTATATATGTATGTACAGGGCGTTTCAGACCACTCGTCCACTATTTTTTTCTTGCGATCTATTGCAGCTAGACTAATGCGACAAAAAAAATAATAACAAAACCTCACCTAAAGAATTGCGTGAAAATATTTTTAACTTCCGGAAACTTTCCATTACACCGGAAGTGAATTTTTTAAATGGAATCATATTTTTTCTTACCTCAATGAATTCTACAGATTATTTGAATATAATTTTCACTAAAGTTCTCTAACCCTAAATACAACCGTTTTTGAAATATTTACGATTTCGTCAAAATTTTGACGTTTTTATCTCTTTCGAAAACGTACCATATTTTACAAAACCATTAAAGATAATGATGTCATTTTACTAGTATCCAAGAAAAATAGTTGTCCGTACCAAATTCTGTCAAAAAAAAACCACTAAATTGTATAAAAAGTGTTTATAAATCGATTATTGTCAATTCGGATACATTTAACCTTAGAAAATTAATTTTTTTTTTCAAATATAACATTATATTCCTAATTATACCATTCAATGCAGAAATAAACTCTCCGTAGATAGGTATAAAGAATGCGATACCGTATTCTAGTCGTTTTCAAGATATCCACCATTATTACCCGACTATGAAATTTTTTTAGTAGGTACATTTCTTGCAGTGGGCTGTGAAAGTTTCACAGTTATCAAAGCAATAGCGTTGTCATGTTAGTTTCAGATCCAGAAGTGTCAAACTTGTCTTTGCTAGTCTCCCTATTATAGTCTGATGCCCAGTAACATAAACAATAGTTACCAATTTGTTAATCAATGGATAACAACAAAAATCAGTAACATAAGGTTTGTTAGGAAATCATTTGTTTAAATCAGTGTGTTAACTTAACCACCGCTATTCCGGTAGTTACACATTTGTTAAGATTTACCAAAGCACGAAATCTGCCGAATGTCCAACGAAAGTTGCCGTGCATGATTGCATCAATAGATGGCGGAACATGTGATGCTTAGGCGGGAAATCTATTTGACATTTTGACAGAATTTTTATTTTTGATTCAATTTGATCACTGTTCAATTAATTTGGAATAAGATAGTAGCAGTAACTTTAGAATACGTTTAGTAATTATTACATTGCCTTTTTATAATTATGGAGGCTAGGTAGGTGTAATTTTAACAATTGATTTTCTGATCATATTATCACTAAAGTTGAGACTATGCATCGTAATGAGTAGGAAAGGCAGGATGCCGCGAGAAGAGCCAGAAATTTTACGGTACAAGAGAAACACATTGTTAGTGATCATTCAAAATTATAAAGGAGTAGTTGAAAATAAGAAAACTGATGGAGTATCTATTAAACAAAAAAAAAACGAAGTATGGGCAAAAATTACATCTGAATTTAATTGTCATAATACTACTGGGTTAGGGGTGAAAGAGCAGTTATTTACATTATACAACTTTATGAAGAAAAAACAACCAACACGACCAAATAATTGTTTTATTTGCCTTTTTGTCTTATATTTACATGGTTCTTCTCTGAACAGTCGTGGGGAATGTCATCTCTAGCATATATGTTATCTAGTAGTATATTGAATAGCTCTTCATTGCAGGACGATGATTCATCATTCCATATATCCGTTTTGGTTATAATCGTTATAATAAACTTGACATAAATCAGAAGCAAAACCTCAATTGCTGAATTTCTAGGTGAAAACATCAAAGTTTCAAATTGGCTCTCTATCGGAACCAAAATGAACTATCAATTTTAGTAAACTTATAGTTAACTGGTTTACAACAGCCATTAATCAGTTGTCAACTAATTGCTCGACATTTAACAAATGGATAAGTTTATGCTACTCGACTTTTATTTAACAATTTGTTAGTGCTAACAAATGATTAACTAATCACTTGGTTACACAAGCTTTATGTTACCGGGCATGAAACACCTGTATGTGCGTGATAACCTCATAGATAACCTTGAACAAAACCGTCAAATGACTTGTCCTGTCAAAAACTATTTTGACAAGAGCCGAGCTTGGGAGAGCTGAACTTCCGATTGGCTAAAAAGTATTCAAGTTCCGCGCTAATATTAGGTATATACACATATTAGGTATGCTCCAAACCAGAACGTTATTCTGCTGTTATTCCCAAATAGCATCATAGAAGCTGTCAGTTGTCAAACTTTACTAATGCATCCGTTGAACACTTTGATAGTGGGAATAACAGCAGAATAACGTCATCATTTCGAGCGGGAAAGCTTAGTTGTAATCGTCATGAAATTTTATAATCAATTCAAAAATATAATATGTAGGGGGTTCCATTTAAAATAACAAAGTATATGGCGGCTTTCGATTAGGCGGAAGTAAAAAAAAAAACAACGAAAATACTTTAGAAAAAGGTAACTATCGAATTATTACAAGCTTCAAGTTTTTAAAGCTGAAGAGCTTCCATTTTATTTTTTCCTTTACTTTGACTAACTTTATATAAAAATTCAGTTTTTTTGCATGAAAATTATTTATTGGTTCACTTAAGTACTACAATAAAGTGACAAAAATTTTAAAAGTAGCATAAAAATAGCCATGCGCAGCAGTATCGTGTTCTGGAGGGTTGACGATACAGAAAAAGTTCCGAGAATTTTGAAACGAGAACTATTAAATGACGCATCACTTTAAACATCTAATGACTATCACGAAATGATTATATAGTATTAATTAATAACATTGCTTTCTAATGATCGTAACGGAAAAAACTTTCTAATATTAAACTTACCTTCTAATAGCTTACATATGTGGCTTACAGTATACCTTCAAAGAAAACGCCCATTTAGGCATTCATCCAAACGAACGATTCCCTTATCTTAACAATCCGCATCTAAATTTATCTCGTATGTATATGTATGTACTAAAAGCTGGTAAAACACAAATGATGCGCGAAAAAAGGACGGAACCCTTTGATTTAACGTCTAAATATAGTAACTGGGCCATCAAGGTAACATAACATTATACACCCCTTTTAGAAGTAAAATACGTGTCAAGGTGATTTAACCTCAAAACGCAAACTTTTCTTTGATTGCGAACACGCCCTATAAAATTTCATTACCGTGCTTCCAGCAAGGACGTGGATAATGATTCACGTATGCACGTATTAACAAACATTTCTCCTATATCGCTGCAGTATTTGTACGTGTAGAGTTGCTATTTGTATGCAGATGGGAACGTTGAAAATGAAATTCCTTCACCCATCGTCGATCCAATAATAATCCTCTCAAGTTTTTTTTCTTATATTATTATATACCTGAATGCGTATCGAAGTGACATGTTAAATGAATATTACATCACTTAACGCACACATTAGCGAAAGGTAATCGCTGTCGATTCTTCTAATAGTATCACTTTTATGGCAGCAATCGCTTCGTACTTACAAGGAGATCCTACATACAGATTTGGATAAAATCGTCCGAGGTAAAAGTAGAATGATCTAAGTGCATATTAGACTTGAAAGTTGAGATATAACGCTTCTCGCAGGAAAAATCAGGACACCAGCAATCGAGAATTTAAAAATTTCTTGGGTGTAAATGCAGCTTTCGGAGGCCATATTCAGTTATCAAAGCCATAAATCACTTTTTTTTATGTGTATTATTGCGATCAAAGGTAAAGGCTGTTAACACCTCAATATTTCGTCTAAATTTTACGTTAAATAACTTAAAACAAACACTTCAATCTCGTCTCTTTCACTAACTGTCATTCACTCTCCCGCCTTCTCGCTAGCAACTGTCTTTTAAATCTGCGCTGCCAACCTTTAGCAGTTACACCTTCCTATCCCTAACAAGACTAAAAATTTAAACAGAAATATAAATGTATAGAGAGAAAAAGATTTATACATGGACTAAACACATTGTAGTTTCGGTGGTGGCGTTTCCTTTGGAAACACCGAATACGGAAATACTCATGCAACAACAAAAAAATACATAACAAAAAGGCCTCTTGAATAGACGGCTTCATTTAGAAGTATATATGTATTAAACTGTTTGATGTTATGCAGATATAATTCTTTTTTAAGAAAACATATGGTGATGGGATTTTTTTATTACATTAATTGTTAGTGCTGTTTTGATATTAGTTTGATTTATGCTCGCGAGTATTACTTAAGGCCCGTTTTACATTATACTTAATTTAGTATGAAATTTTGTATAAAATTTTATTTTGATTTTATAAAGAAATTTACCTGCATGTCATACATAAAAAAAATTACATCTGAAAATTGGTACAAAATATTTGAATATGTCTGTTTGATTTTTAAAGTAAAACAAATTAGTATGAAAAAAGTTATGAAAAGGATTAATATTACCGTACAATGGCTGACCAAGAAGTATTGCTGTTATGGCTATCGTATTTAAATGTAACTATGATAGCTAGTCCCGTAAAATATTATATAAAAATTGGATAAGTATATGTGACCTGAAGGAAGATGTATTCTAAATTTATTAAATTCGGGATTAAGGACTGACGGTCCATTGTCGAACGATTTGATGAACTTTGGCAATTTCCTCATTGTCTAGGTGATCTTGACGGACGTGGATAGACCTGGATCTGGTAGATTTTACTTCTTCAATTATAAAGGCGCAAATAGTCTAGTAGTACTTAGACCTTCAGATGGTGATTATAAGCTTATTTCTAGTGTTCTACTAAAAACTTAAGCTGCATCAATATAGATGAAGTTGCAGAGGAAATGTTGAAATTTTGGTAAGGTGCAACGACCAAGGGCAATAGATCTGCTAATTTTGCAAGACAAGTTAGGGATGAAATATAATTAATACAATCAAGCAATTTAACTTTTATCTGGGTAGTTTTTGAATACTCAATCAACAATTCAACCTGCTGACATGACCACGACATTATTCTAAAATGGATGGTGATACAGCGATATACGATAGACAGCAGAACTTCCTTATGCTTTGACTCAACTACAAACTACATCGTGTATTTTTGCGTTGTCTATGTCAACTTAGATTGAGTGATATGTATAGTACCGACAAACGCCGACCTATCCCACTGGACTTAACCAACAATTCACATATTGCGCACGCATATTTCGTTTGTAAAATTAATGAGAAAATAGAACAGGTTCTAAATATTTAGTACAATATTTCGTACGAAATTTACAAATAAATTTTTCTGTATGATACTCTTTGAAATATTTAATAGCAAATTTATATCAAAGTTACATACTGAATTAAGTATAATGTAAAACCGGCCTTAGCAATAGACAATATATCAATCAACTTCCTTATTTCGGGACAATGTGATTTTCATTGATTTATATAGTTCCAAGTGAGGTTCGTAAATGGTCCCCCCCCCCCCCCCCCCCCCGGATAACTTTTGAACTGGTATGAGATAGAGCAATCGAAACAAAAACAAGTGAAATTAGAGATAATTTGTGATTTTTTGCCTATAGAGATACGCACATGGCTTCTGATGTAAAAATAGAGGGCGTAGCTATCTTTTAAAATTTTTAAATAGGAAGTAAATTTCATTTAGAAGCTCATTTGGAAGATATTTCTATTACTTTTACGGCAATGCAAACAGTTTTACGATTTTCGAAGTTTTTACCAACTTATCCAAGATTAATAATTGGAGTACTTACGTTACTTTTTCTATAAGCCCTCGTATTCGCTTTTTTGGGATATAGTTTACAGAAACCTGTAATTACAGTAATCTGTACACATAGACACTCACACACATGACACATACCTGACAGATAAACACTTTGCTAAATTTTGGCAAAAACGTCATAATTCTAAAATATGTCATATTTTACAGCAATCGCTTCCTAAGTCACATAAACCACAACATTTATACGCAGGTCTATAGAAAAGTAACGTAAGTACTCCAATATTAATCTTGGATAAGTTGGTAAAAATTTCGAAAAATCGTAAAACTGTTTGCATTTCCATAAAAAGTAATGAAATATCTTCCAAATGAGCTTCTAAATGAATTACTTCTAATTTAAAATTTTAAAAGATAGCTACGCCCTCTATTTTACATCAGAAGCCATGTGCGTATCTCTATAGGCAAAAAATCACAAATTATCTCTAATTTCACTTGGTTTTTGTTTCATTGCTCTATCTCATACCATTCAAAAGTTATCAGGGGGGGGGGCATTTACGACCTCACTGTATAAGTTTTCTTGTATGTATTAAAAAATTACCAAAAATAGTTTTAAGATTATTTATACAATTCTTAAAGCAAATTAAGTTTGCAAAGAAATTATTTATTTTGTTGATCCTCCGTTTATTGTATATTCAAGAAATATGAAAGCTTTATTTACACTCACAAAAATAAAAAAAATTCTCAATTGCTGGTGCCCCGATTTTTCCTGCGAGAAGTGTACATAATATCAATAATAATAATAATAATAATAATAATAATAATAATAACAATAACAAAAATGTAGTATTGAAGGATTATAAACAAAAACGGTTTAAGCGGTTAGCTCTCAAATAATTCAGTCAGTTAATTCATTGCTTACATTGGAAGTTGGCCACCTAGAACACCCGATCTTACAGTTTTTTTTTTGTTTTAAACTATTCACTTTTTTTATCTATTTTATTTACTTTTGGGCCTACCACTTAGGAATTATAATATTGTCGTTCAATTAGGATCAGTGGAATTTAGTTTAATTTAATCTAGTTAATTACTTTTATTTTGTTTAGTAATGTACTCGTATATTTTTCTTGTCTCATTACATACACACCTTATTCATTAACCAAATAAATTATTCGATTCCACATACAACTCTCTACACTAATTAAATGGCTATCGATTGTTATACCAAGTGAATGCACGCCAGGTGACTACGGGTCTTACTAAGTCAGTGCCGAAAGAAAGGTTGGCTACTTTCCGTTTGTGACAACAGGAAAAGAGTATATGTACTATTCCACTGTATCAGTGATTTTTTTTTGAATTGTTGCATATCGTCCTTGTCTCCGGATACCTTTTAATTTACTTGCGCCAAACAATTCATTCGCAGACCTCATTGCCTCTACATAATCTTCCTGAACAACACCTGCATCAACAGCTCTTACTAATATCGACGCAGCATCTGCATATAATCTGATTAATTTCATTTCCTTTAAAGTTTGCGGAAATTCTACTTGTGTAGGCAACACATAACAATGGAGCAAAGTATTGATCTTTGAGGAACGCCGTACCTAACACGGTAAGCTATATTACTGAGATGAGATTTCATTAGAAGCAGAGATGTTCCTCTTACCCTGTAGAACTCTAAGTTGTTTAATAAGACGTCGTGGCTAGCTTTACTGAGATCAAGGATGGTGATTTGTGCAATAATTATTATTATACTGATCGTTGAGTGGCCTTTTCTATATAGTTCATTTACTATAACAGACGAGGTACGTCATTACTTGCAATTTCGGGCCATGCAATATCATATTATTATAGATAGTAAAAGCATGGTGGCGGCAACATAATGGTTTGGGCATGTTTCTCATGGTATGGCGTAAACAACATTATGCTTCCATATGCGGATAATAACATGCCGATTATTTGGATTTATCAACAAGATAATGATCCTAAGCACACTTCTAAGTGTTGTCAAAAGGGTTGAAAGGTCAAAAAGTCAATTGATTTCGTGAGCATAACATACGGGTTTTAGATAGACCAGTCATGGCCAGACATTAATCCAATTGAAACCCTATGGAAGTGTGGGAAGGGTTCATTACGACATAAAAAAAAAATAAAAACAAAAAGGAATTATGGGACACGGTTTAATGGAGTTGGTACGCCATACCATGGGAAACATGTCAACGTTTGGTGAGCTTGTTGTCCAACAGATGAAGGGAAATAATTCGCAATAAAGGGCACGCTACCAAGTACTAAATTCATTCAAATTAGTCACTAAACTTTGGATACCCTTTTCTTCAGTGGCGGCTGGTACTAAAGGGCACAAAGGCACGTGCCCACCCAATCACCAAGATAAACACAGAAAGAAATTCGCATGTAATTCAGTGCATTATTTTATTTTATTATTTTTACGTATTTTTATAACGATGGTATCAAAGTTTCTTTCCGCACCACAGACGCTAGCGCATATGCGAACGCTCAAAACTATGTTCCGGGGCATTCTTTCCGGTGTACCTATTTGGAGTATGAATCGGACGGCTCCGTTTATCTTCGCTATATGCGCTTATACGGTCGCTTCGGGACACGCAATGCCGTGTCCCCAGTTAGCGTCTTGCATTCGTTGCTACTGCATCGTTTTCAACGCGTACCGCGCATGTGTGATTTCAAAGGCTTGAAGTGACGTTTAGTATTAATGATGGAAGTTAATTGAGTGCAAAATTAAAAAAAAAAAAAAACCGCTGTCATTTGAGGAAAAACTTTTAATTAAAGAGAAAGGAAAGCCTATTCCTGATCTTCAAATAAACTACACTTCCACAAGTAAAACTCGAACTTACAATAGAGTATTTAATAAAAATATGAGTGGATGTGCGGATGTTCACTAACAAATAAACTATTTTGTTTTATCTGCTTAATTTTTAAGAAAGAGGTCAGTGCGTGGAATAAACAAGGGTTAAATGATTTAAAGCATATCGCAGAGAGGGCAAAGAAACACGAAAATTCCGTTTCTCACATGAATGCATGCGTGGATTTTAATATTCTAGGCAAAGTGGATATACGTGAATAGTTAGACAGTGCTTATTTGCGACATAAAATTAAGTACAACGAAGATGTGGAAAAAAATCGTCATATTTTGCGTCGGTTAATTACGTGTATAAAAAACTGTGAAATCTTATCCTATATTGGACGGCGTAAAATTAAAAAGTGAACTTTCAGTAATTTATGAACGCGAGGACATGTGTGACGTAGATGTAGGTGGTGTTTTGCCGCTTTTAGTGTTCATAACACACAACTTAAAAAAAGTTTTGACGAAAACATATAAAGTGTTGGATATTATTTATACAACCCCCATGTCGACAGCAGTATGTCAACGATGTTTTTCCACCCTCAAACGCATTTAAACTTTTCTGAGAAGCACAATGTCAGAAGACCGACTGAACGCATTTTTACAACAAAGTCATAGACGTCTTTTCCAGCATGAAAAATAGGAGAATGGATTTTATGTACAAAAAAAAAAAGGCAAGTTCTTATATTGTGCCCACCCTCTTTCATAAACTCACGAGCTTCTTTATTATTACCCTGTGAAAATACTTTACAGCATACGTCCCTATTATTTTGTCCACACAAGGTTTTTATTAATTTTTTCAATATTGCTTCACTTTTCAGTTCAGGTTTGTGACATCAGCCTTTTTGATGGTTTTTTATTATAGGTTACCTACTCCATGTTTAATAATCGACAAAAATAAAATGGTTACGAAAGTTATTTATTATATTTATAATATGCCTAACGATATTCTCGCTTTGTACCTATTTTTATGTCCACCACTGTATATGTATATTCATTCGCTAAAATAACTCGTTTAAAAAAAAAAAAAAAACTTGAATTCGCACTATTTTACATACTGCCGAATTTTCCAGACTAAGAGTATAGATGGCGTCACAATACCTCAACAATAATAATGTTTTCGCATCGACGTTTTTTAAAAACTATATTTTTAAATGTTATGTACATGATTTAAAAAAATAAAAAGAAAATCTAAAAGCTCGATTTTAACATCATTTCCTTCTTAAAATTTAAATTACCTGAATTTTGCAATCGAAACTTTGAAATACGTGTAAATAATATCTTTAATAACCCATTGTAATCAACTCGCTCAATTACTTCTGTAGGCGTGTACTATAAAATACAGATGGACTACGAAAAGATACGTATGTATGTATACTTTTAAAACTTCGCTGGAAATACCAGGAGGCACAGTTTATAAGTGTGTGGAGTCGAACACCGGTCAGAACTAGGATCGCTTCGCACTTGAAAATACGAAAGACGATATCGCGCGACCTTGATTACGAAGTCGTGACAATTCGGTTTAAACAGATCCCAATGTTTATAAAAGTAATCGCGACGCTATGCAGCTCAAATTCTGTGAAAAGAAGTCATCAATCAAAATAAAAGACTTTTAGTTGAATTATAAATTGATTACAAAACATCCACAACGAGAAGCGTCATTCTCACGGTCTCAGGATTTATTTAATAATAGAATAGATATTTGCAAGTATAATTATTGTTTTCTTTTATATTAATGTAACAAGCGTAGGTAATAGTAATAGCGTAAATGAAAACAGGTTAGAATAATGTTGTTCCACACCTTGGAAGATGTCAATTAAGAAAGAATGTTTACATAGCCTACATTCAACATGTGTGTGTGTATATCTTGATTAGTGATACATACATAGTAAAGTATTGATTTTTCCCACAGAATACTTTTTTTTTGCTTCAAAAACTCTTGTATATTTTTTTTTATTTATTTATTTATTTATACAGGGTGATTCAAGAACACCGGACCAACCAACCGGAGAGGTGATAAATGACCACTGGTTCTAAAAATGTAAATAAGATACCAATAAATGTTTTTTTTTTACGATTTGTGGTGCTCGAAATATAAAAGTCTTGTATTAGATTTTTTTGTAAAAAAGATACCTTTTACAACAGAAAAGAGTGTTTGCTAATAAAAAAATAAAAGTTTTAAGTTATAAAGCAGAAAAAACAGCTAATTAAATGTTAAAAAAAAAAATAAAAAAAAATATTTTTGGCAACATTGGCATACAATAACTAGAAATGTTACTTTTGAGAGTTTTGAAATTATTTTGTTATGTCATTGCTTTCAAAGTGTTCAAAAATGTACACAAACCGTGAATAGTGTGACATATATCTTATTTTGGGTAAATGTCGTGGTAACTATACGTCAGCATCCACACAAAAATGTTTTTCAACATCTGGATGATCGCATGCGACAGACGAATTGATGTTATTGTTGATGTTCCTGGAAGATCACGTGTAGCACAAACTCCAAAATCAGAAGAACTGGTGGACCACCGAGTGAAAGTTCGGGAGTTGGCTGGAATGACAGGCATCTCAACTGAACGCATTAGCCATATCCTGTACGAGATTTTGGGCATAAGAAAGCTGTACTAGTGATGGGTGCCACGTTTACTCACACCTCAGAACAAGCGCAATTGTGAGATCACTTCAACAAAGTGCTTGGCCCTATTTAATCGAAATCCGGAGGAGTTTATGCGTCGTTTTATGACCGTCGATGAGACATGGATTTATTGGTACACACCAGATACCAAAGAACAATCGAAGCAATGGGTTTTACCTGGTGAACGTGCTCGAAAGAAGGCGAAGACCGTGCCTTCGGCCGGAAAAGTGATGGCCACCGTTTTTTGGGACGCGCAAGGTGTGATCCACGTTGACTATTTGGAGAAATTGGTGAAGGGAAAAAACAATCACAGGAGCATACTACGCCGATTTACTGGGCCGATTCAACGCCGATTTGAAGAAAAACCGACCACATTTGGCGAACAAAAAAGTTGGAAGCCGTAGATTGGTCCCACCAGTCCATATTGTCATGGGGGGCCAGTGATACAGAGTATCTCATTAGAATAAGGTAGTATACCAAAATTCATAATTCTGTTGACACCCTGTATAATCATCTAAAACACTTTTGTATGCATTGCTTGATATAACAAAAACAGTGTTTATAACGGATTTCTGAAATTCGATCAAATAAGCTGAATATAAGCGGTTTCGTGTTTATTATAACACTCTGTATATAAATACTTACACCGGCCGGAAAAGCTTTTCACATGGTGCAAGTCCACCATTGACACTTTTTCTGTTTTTCATCGTTTAAAAGTTATTTTAGATAAACGAAATTTTGGTCGAACTTCAAAGTTGAAGTTCCGCAGCAACAGAAAGTGTCATTGAGTAACACTCCATGGAGTTCACAAACTAACAAAGTTTCATCAAAATCTGCGAGTTCCTCATGTAAGTTATATACCGGGTGTCCCAGCTAATAACTTTTTTATTTCCAGATATTCTTTAACAAAAATTGCAAATTCGTTTACTGTAAATTTGCCATTATTTAACTTACGACGATACACTATAATCAAAATAATATATAAAAAAAATTCAAAATCTAAATGGAACATCCTGTATATTTCGGCAAATACGTATTCTACGTAACTTCCTGAGTTCAGAAACAAACGACTTGTGACAACTTTCTATTTCTTTAGTAGCCAAAGAAACGAAAAGTAACAAGTTAAGTACCATTTTCGGAAAATTATGAAGGATCTGATTGGATCTATGGGCAAATATACAGAGTGTTTCATTTAAAATTAAATATTACAATGATAATAAATGAACAAAAGATGGTTTAATTTGCACAGACCGTTGCTAATATTGTTTAATTAAGTATATGTGAAAGTAAATGTCAGTAATTAGTAACATTTAATTTATTACCGTTAATTCATTCGGTTCTCAAGTAAAAACAATAGGAGATTATTTACATAGTGTGAAAGTAGGTCAATTCAGGATGGGGTTTGTTATTTGTGATCTTTGGTAGAGAGCAAATACTTACTTACTACTAATTTTGAGTACTACTTATTGTGGTGAATCTTTCATATCGGGTGAGAATGATAAATATCACCCAGAAGTTGAAAATTAATAAATTCAAATGAATTAATTATAATCCTACCATTATCACCGCAATTAACGCAAATACAATTAAATATTATAAATTACCTACACTTACCCGTTCGAGATTATGTCAAAAAAATATTCAACTTAAAAGAGAGAAATAAAATAAGAGGAGTTTTAAAAAGATCGTTACTTATTAGCGGATTTTTTTATTTAGTTATAAAATTACCTAAATACTATTTTGTACAATATTAATAGTTGAAGACACGAGTGGATGAAGGTGTTATGTTACAAAATCAATTTTTTTCAGAAATTAAGTTTTTTATGTAATTTTCCTCAAAAGTAGTGTAACATAACCCCTTCATACATTCACAAGACTCGAGTGTTCTTGAATTTCTGGAATTTTCAATGGTGCTATATGAAAGATGGGTACAAAACACCTTGATTCATGCAAAAAGACAGTTTTTAAAATGCGACATAGCACCTTCATCCACTCGTATCTTCAGTTATTTTAATGCCTTTACTTTGAAATTATTAAAAATAGTGGCGGGAAATTTAAATTTATAGTCTGATTCACGTTGAGAAGAAAGTATTACTCTTATGGAGATAGTACCCAACGATGCCAAATCTATTTAAGTACTTAATTTTTCGTATGTTGTCGCGCTGAACAATTTGACGAATTTCATGTTGGCGCTTATAAATGTCAATTCTGTGAATTTTCTTTATTTGTATTAATATTTATTCCACATCATAATACACAACACAAATAAGGTGTTTCCTGTTCTAGTGTTATTTTAGTATTTTCAGGGAAACATACATAGATGTATAAGTATTTCATAATAAATTTACAAAATATTTACAGAGGTATGCTTACAACAAACTAAAGATCATTTCTATAGCCATAAGTGTATGATTAACTTATATTGGATAACCAATATGAAAATGATGATGAGGTCAATGTTAAATTAGTAAATATACTCTTTGGGTTCAATTTGGGTGCAATTTCCCCATGATTTCTTCAACTAAAATGAATAAACTTAAAACCACAATGTGTTAAATATTATATAATTATCATACCTTTGATAACATGTTTATCAATCGTTATGCCATCATAAATATTCTCAAATATAAAACCAATGTCTATTAGAACATACCTACTTCTGGACAAATTAGTTTACCTATATGTAATTATATAAAAGCCGGCAGTACGGCTGAGAAGGAAGGGTGCATCATTGCCAATCTTGAAAGTCAAGCAGCAATACGCTCCATGTGTATAGTTCTAAGTTTTGTGTTATATTTATATAATATTTTTACTTGATTTACTTATGCTTACTATTACAAATTATGATACTAGTAAAATCTTTCCTAGAAATAAATGCGGGAAATTTGAATTCTGCTAATTCTCTCCTTTTTTCTATTTTTTATCATTTTTTTTGTTACAAATATAGAGTTTGACAGTTCTAACCATTATAAGATATGTATTGTACATATAATGTCCAACAATTATATTTTCTATATTGATTCGACAAACAACGAAACAGAAAAAGTTCAAGAGCAACAAAAGCTTATGTCTGATGCTAGCGTACTTGTACTTATACACTTTGATAAAAACAAAATTGACAAACAAACCAGATAATAATAATGTTGCATATTTTTTTTTTGTAAAGATCCTTCCTAGTAAACCAAATTCAAATTTCGCGCAGTTATTTTCAGTAACGTCAACATTAAAACATGAAGTTACCTACGATTTTGTATTACATTAATAATAATAATATATGCCTTTATTGCCGGCAGTACGGCTGAGAAGGAAGGGTGCATCATTGCTAATCTTGAAAGTCAAGCAGCGGTACCGGTTGTTGGTTGGGTCACCATTCGGACAACACTTCTTAGTGGCTCGGTGTGTTCTGGCGCTCTAGCCAAGGGCGTTCAAGGCATGGTAAAAGGATAATAGGTATGCTCTTGCGCACATCGTAAATGACGTCACTTGGGCCCAGTGCAATCTCTTCAATAAAGTCGTGCAATTCATGATATTCAGTGATAGTGCAAGCAGTCAATAAAGTCGTGCATAAATAATTAAAAAGGAAATATGTGTAGTTTTTTTGGGAAATAAGTAAAACAACTTTAAAATAGAAGTATTATAATTGAGTGATTACTTTTTTTGATATAAATCAATTAGTACGTAGTTAACAAAATAATTGTTGATTACCACAAAATGCCAAATGAAAAAAAAATGAAGAAATGCCTTTTATAAATAAATATGTACATTATAAATATATAAACCTCACAATCTGCTCAGAAAACCGACAGTTAACATAGCCACAATCATAAATCACAACAAATAAATGACAGACGTGACGTCACTTGGGCCAGCCACGCTATGCGCACCTTGTTACGAGCATACCTATTATCCTTTTACCATGGTTCAAGGCCTGTAGTGCTGAGTTATTATTATTATTATTATATGTAATTATAACAGCTATTTTAATTGTGCTTACAAACAATAGACAACACAAATGACGGTGTTAGTAGTTTTTATAAATTTAGATTAATTTAAAATTAATAAGTAATGTTGGGAAAAAAAACCTGGGATAAATGCAAGTGACAGAAATATATTCGAAATCTAGAACTGACAGGAACAGAAAACAGCGAATAATGTAGACATTACCATTACCGACAGCCATCAAATAAATCTGGCAACAATCCCCATGATAGAAGGAGATAGACACATATGAGTAGGTATAAAATAAAAAGGGATACATATAGCCCATAAGAATAGTACTTCTTTTAAAACTTGAACTAGACTATAGCTATTAAGGTAGGTAGCAGTCTTTCTAAATATTAAAACCAGAACTAAAACTGAGGTTAACATTTGGTGGGTTCTCTTTCTACTCGTTCAAAAATTTTATAGATATGATTCATGATTACAAGAGAAACGCATTGACTACATAATAGTACAGTACACGTAAGTGCCTAATAGTTCCAATTCATATTTTAAAATTGTCTCATTCACATCGCTGTTTATCAATGACACATCTCTTTTGTTGGTCAAGCTGGAAGGTCAGCGCTTATATAGAACAATTGGCCACAATTTAAACTCGAGCAGTTTAAATGGACACTTCACCGGTCAAATGAAATGTTTAATAGATAATTTCGGGATATTTTGACATAATTAACATAGAATCCGAAGGATATATCAACATCCAGCAATGCGTAAACTTAAATGTGAATTGGGACAATTAAAATAAACCTTATACTAGATAAACTAAATCCTCTAGATAAAACTAATTCCTAAAATAGCATATTTACTCATGCAGGAAATGATTGCATGATATATCACGTAATATAAACCTCAAGTATTACTAATAATAATAATCTGCGGTTTATAGAGATGACAGCTACTTGTATGTGCAACTTCCTATAATAAGAACTCCCTTATCACAGCGATGACATTGGCAGTTCGTAAAAGTTAATTAGAACATTACAATCTTAATGTGTTCCCTCCTACGATGTTATAATTGGCTGTATTACGTTGTAGATTTCTTTTATGAAGAGAAACAGTGATTCTGATCTTTTCATTTCGGCAAATGTGATTTTAAAAAAAATGCTTTTTAGAAATTACTCAATGTTAATTCTTTAACAATAGTTATTTGTATCACTAGACCAGGCCAGAATCTGCAGTTTTGATGTTTAAATAAGTAATTTTTATATATAACAATGTGAATATATGACAATAAATGAAACGAAATGAAATATGTGTTCAAAAAAATATTTATAATATCATCTATTATTTACACTAACAATTAAAAAGCTATATACTTAATAATAATTATATCTTTATTTTTCACAAATCATAATAAGGTATAATAATCGAACTCATATTTTAATTGGTTATACATAAACAAATACAAATTTAATCAGTTTCCTCACAATAAGATCGGCAATTCCATGCAAATTTAGAAATCTTGTTTGCATAGAATTTAAACAAAACATTAAAAATGCGAAAATATATAGTAATCTTCACTTCCTTTGAAATGTCTATTTTTGATTTGGGTCATTATTGCTGTCGATGAGCAAAATGGAAATAAACGCAAAAATAAACTAGAAATCCTACTAAAATTAAATATAACATAATGATAATATTTTTCTAGTTACGTCTGTCAGAGATTTCGAGTTTAGGTGTTTCGGCTATTGTGTGACCAACAGTGCTGTAAAGACTGCATTAGAAAATCAAGTAAGCTACGATTTACGTCAAAACTCTTATTTAAAATAAAATCCGTTGAAGATTTAATTAATAGAATGTTGCTCCCAAATGTAAGCGGATGTTGAATCAGGTTTCTTAGTATATATGAAAATTGACAGTAGAAAGAGACCAACTTATTACCTACAATAGGCGTTTGCTGCTTAAAAATAAATATATTAAATAATCTTTTTTACGAATATTATGGAGGATGTCAATAATACGCAAATTTGTTATTTTTAATGTAAGATAGATTTTAAGATCTATAAGCTATAACTTTTATAAAGGAATATTTCCATCAAAAAGCGTCGCTTTTCGAATTAAAAAAAAAATCACTGATCCTTATCGTAAATAGCGATCAAAGTAAAACTGTAATGTTATATACCCTATGCTTAGATAGGATAAAATCTATGCAAATCTTAAAGTCACTTGGAATTTTTTTTATTGGTAATCCTGAGAAACTTCTGTTCTAGCATTAATTCCAGAGCTACCCTTCTTTTCATCCCAACGATGTCTGCAGGACATTAACCCTACACCCTGTCTTAACATAAAGCTTTCATCCGACCCTTTCCAATATATAAAGGAACATACTTGACGCTTCAGGTATTTTTAATCACTGTTTACATTTTAAGTGCACAGGTTATGTTGATATATCGCATTTTGCAACGCATGCGTATTTTACACAATAGCTTCCCTGTAATTTGCATTAAATAGCTTCTTAAATTATCATAAAGCCGTTTGTATTTTCATTATATCTATTTATTTATATCTATAAATGTATTTGTGTAAACAACCCTGGCAGAAAATCTAAATAAAGGAAATTATACAAGGGCCAACGCGCAAATCACCCCTTCGTTATCAAAACGAAAATTCGGCACGGTTAATTGAGCATCACTTCAAGACTCTAGAGATGTCGATTTATTTTGAAAATCAATACTGCTAATTGTATCATTAAAGCAGCAAGCCGTACTTCGAATAAACTTTTCGACACCTTATTAATGAATTACTACCTACGTTACAAATTAAAGAAATAATTAATGCATCTGATATACATATGAAAACACCAAAAAAATATGCCTGCAATGACAGAATAAAAGCAAGTTATTAATTATTTTGGATAATTTTTTTGAACTTATATACTTGTATTATAATTATATCATTTTTTTGTATATCTAAGAAAACTTTTTTAGAGATATATTTCATCAAAAATTAAAAATTTAAAAGGATGAGTCGGTTTGTTTTGCTAGGTGGGCAACAAACAATCGCGGATTAGAATATTAACGGTATTTTTACAAGACAAGAAAAGACGCGACTCATTTCAACGATTATTTTATCAATGAAATTAAGATTAAGATAAAAATTTAACAGCTATTTTATTATTTATTTGCTATTTGTCACATTCTTGCCATATTTTTAATGTAAACTTTATAAACGCCCGAAAGATTAATAATAAGCTGGTAGCAAAGCAGGTATGTGTATTACCTGAGTATAATACGCTCTATATAGTAGTAAAGACGAATTTATCTAAAATTTAAAGATAAATAACAGTAACATGCACTCACCTTATCAAAACCAGATATTATCCATTAAAAACTTTGAATATAATTTACTTATGGAATCGGCACGCACATGCACAGCTAACTGGGATGGGCCACCATAAACAACAAAACGTACACTGACTGAATCTAGCTGGCGAAACGACTCGCAAGTCCATAACCTGAAAACAAATAATTCGTTCCACATATTTTTTTTAACCGCGCCTATTATTTTTATTCGACGGTATCGCAAGGATTATATTACCATTCGAATGGTAATTTATTACATCTGAATAGGCTCCGGAACGATAATTTAAATTAAATTAAATGAGGGTACTACTTTTCCGGCGTAGTGATTCCGGCCGTAGGAATACAACATGTCGTTTGAACATTTAAAACATTACGTCATTTTATATACATAGCTATGCTGTCACGCCCCACAAACATGTAAAAATGCATGGATAGGTAAGTACAACATATTATATGAAAAGTAAAACAAGACATTATTTGTTGGTTTTAGGAATTTTGTGTACATATTGTGTTATCGATGCACATATGAGTTTATTAAAAAACGATGTTCGCGGCAGCGTGTGCACAAAAAAATGTTGCCTTATTGATAAATAAAAACAACCAAATCTCACAACAAACTGTTCAATAAACACTGCAAATAATATTATTGCAGTAATAACTGTTAAAAGAATAAAATACAGAGGTAATTGTGTTGATAAAAGCAATTTATTATTTCGGTTATTCTGAATATACCCTCAAAAATTATAACATTTACTAAATGCTTTTGGGAACTTGTATATATTTATATACTATATTTCAAGTATTACGAAAAGAAGTGCACGAAAATTTATATATACATACATAGGACTAAAATACTTCTAGAATAATTGCAAAGAATAATATTAAAACTAAAACAACTCCCAACGAGGATTATAACCACTAACACAAAAAAAATACAATTTGAAAAGAACCGGAGATTGCAATGCCTTGCAACGGTTTTCTTTAAAAATAAATTTGTATATGGACTTGTTATGCTTTACAAAGCGTTTTATGGGTTGCCTACAATCAGATAGAGAATTACGATATGTTCATTTATACATAATTATTTGTGATTTCTAATTTTCATAGAAGTATGTGCGTTACCTTTCTAGGAAAATGCTACATTCATTACTGATTGCCGAAACCGTCACTCATAGTTATAACCAGGTCATAACATTGAAAATAATAATTTCTGAGTTGCTATAGTTTTCGTTGAGATTATAAATTTTATATTTTTTTAAAGATTGCGACAAAAAACCTAACAAAGAACAAGACGCTATTAATAGGTCTTCATGAAATTCCAGTTTTTATCTCAAATCAATATATTCTTTTTTTATATAAATCTATATACTAGCTAATCTTATGAAGAAAGAATATTTTCATAAGCAAGGCTGGCCAAAATGTTAATCATTTTACTGCTTCCAAGAATAACTTAATTAACTCGTTCTCTTACAAAGGTTAAAACTGTTTTGTTTTCTATTTTCAAAACTTTTATAATCCGATGCATAATAAAGGTTTATTTTCAAAAGAGATCATTTTTACAATTGCAAATTTTATATAAAAACAAATCTGGAAATGTTGAAAAAAATATTTTAAATAAAAAGGATCAATAGCCCATTATATTTCCTTTTAAGAATAAACTTAATTACTGTTTTTAGTAATATAATATGGAAGCATGAAATTTGTTGATCATTTTTTTATTATTTAAATGCCGTCTGCTACAATTTTTCCTGAGGAATATATTTTATACGCATATTTATTTGGATGTACACTCAAAGAAAGGACAACCCCCTCAGTTTGAGTGAGAGAGAAGACAGCGCGGTAATGGCAGGCGCTATCACACTCTTTCTTTCTCACTCAATTGGACGAATTATTTTTTCTTTGGATGTACTTCAGGCACAAGTGCTTAAAATTCAAATTTCCCATAATTATGTCAAGCAACTTCAACATAATAAATATACCTAACTGCCGACTAATGTACTTTAAAATTAGGAGTAGCTTCATGCTAGAAACATAAAAAAAGGTTTTGCATCGAAAATATTTTCTTCATAAAGAGATTGCATGCTTGCAGTTGATAATTAATCATTAATTAACGAGAATTAAAGAAAATCCCCACCACGGTTGGCATCCATGATAGACCGTTTGGTTATTTTTTATTTTGATTCCATTTCATTTAATCAATTTGACATTTGACAGTTTTGGAATTTGGATGCGATAATTAATTTTCAATTCTTCTTCTTTTTAAACAAAGTCTGAATAAAGATAATTAAAATCTTTACCACTGAGTTATCGTTTTATTAATACTCTTTAAAAAAAACGCAGTACCGAATAATCAAATTTTGCCCCTTTGGTTTTATTGGGGTTTTGTTATCCTTGGCCTCGATTACATTTCAATCTCCGATTTGAGTCCATGAACGTAGGCTTTAAGCGTTTTTTAGTATAATCCGCTATTCACATTTAAAACATGATAGGAATAAGAAATATTATTTATTGCGTACAAAAAGCGAAACCTAACAACTTTATACGTATGTATAACCACTTACAATTAAATTTAAGTTACTTTATCGACGATTTAGGATGTCTTACCACTTCATCCGAAGAAATCCAAAGACAAAGCGAATTATTCGAGAAGGAACAGAAACGACAGAGAGAAGCTGTGGGTAGAATAGAGAAAATAGAAGTGCACTATGAAGGGGTACCTGAAAATGCTACATTAATAATGAATAAGAATGTTTCCACTCCATACGATTGTGCTAGACGTAAGTTTCTTATGACTTAATGTTGATTAACCGGCAATTGTAATTATATCAATTTTAGATATTGGTGAGATGATGATGAATAGGTCGGTTGTCGCTTTGTTGAATGGCGACTCTTTATGGCATATGCACAAACCGATTCCCGATGCCTGCAAGTTAGAGTTGTTACACTTTAAGGTAGCGCAACCTGCAATTGTCAATAAAGCATTTTGGAGAACGTGTAGCTTTTTATTGGGTGCGTTAGCGTCTGAAGCATTTAAGGATAGTGTGGATGTGCAACTTCATAGTTTTCCGAGTCCCAATGGTAAAGTGATCATTTCGATATTTATGTTTAGAAGTACTTATTCATTTATTACCAAATAGAAAATAGTATTGGATTTGGACTCAGTATTTTGGCCTTTTTTTTTAATTTTTGATCATGGTTTTTTCTTACTCAAAATTCTTAACTGCATTAAAAATATAACAAGTGTAATTGAAAATCATTTTTCAGTAAAATCTGGCAGTTTTGTGTATGATATACAACTCTCATTAGATAATTGGATACCTACTCTAGGGGAGCTGAAAGTTCTATCAATAGAAATGATCAAATTCTGCCAGCAAGGGCACAAAATCCACTGTTTGAATGTTAGCCCGGATTTTGCACAAGAACTATTCAAATACAACCCCCACAAAACCAAACAAATCCCCGATATAGCTGCGAATAATTCCGGTAGGATAACATTGTTTAAAGTCGACAAACATGTTGATATATCGAAAGGTCCGATGATATCGAATACAAACCAAATTGGACGATTTACTGTGGCGAATGTGTTAAAATTAGATACGGATATAACGGGTGATCCAATATATAGGTTCCAAGGTGTAGCGTTACCGAGTTCTATTACTTTAAACCACTATGCATATGGTTTATTAGAGGAAAGGGCTAAGAAACTCGTAAGGAGAATCTAGTGTATTAGTTTCTTATGATTTTTATTTCTTAATGTCGTTTTATTTGCAGAATTCAGCTAGGGTGCCGTGTAAACAAGGATTTGCAAGTGAAGATCATAGTTTTGTAGCGCAAATGGCGGTTTGATTGTAAATAAATTGTAATAGACGAAAGTTCAATGTCTAATTTTAATTACAATTTGTAAAATATTGTATATTTAATATTGATTTTTAAAAAAATATTTAAAAAACTTTTTATTTTGTAACTCCGCCCACTAGCATTACAAGAAGGCGTGGCTTAATATGTCAAAAATAATTTAAAATACCAATCATCTCAGCAAAAGAGTGTATAAACTCCTGCATAGATTACACCAACTTTCTCAAAGCATGTTGATATCTAAGTTCACTTGGCTTGATTCTTCAACTGGTATCACCGACTGCATAGCATCCTGACTTCACTTCGTATTAGGTCTGTTATAAGACATAATGTTTTACGTTCGCTTCGGAGTACCGCAGGATTCGAGCTTGGGGCCGCTGCTATTTAATGTTTATATTAATTAATGCCTAGATTGGATTAACATGCTTTACCTTATGCGAATGATTTGAGATCTTTCTAAAATGACGTTGGTAAGAGATCGTATATCTCTACGCGTTATCAAGAGTTGGACAATGGGAATATCATGTATGGAAGATCCCTCTTCACGGGAAACAGACGATAATCTTTTATGTTTTCCCTCTCTTTCAATAGGAGGGAAACTATTAGTACTAAATATGCGATGAAGCTGGTAAATAACAAAAATGTACCCAAGATCCATAGTAAACATAATAAAATTATAACTTATGGTATGATACTCGATTGAATAAAGAAATTATTAGAAAGAAGACGCATTCGGTGGAGCAAAACAACCCAGTTGGCAAAAGACAGAAAGCAGTGGAGAAATGTAGCGAATAAAGACTGGGCAAAATTAATTACATTTACTACATCACGATGAACAGACGATCACTTATGCAACTCTGATGTGGTAGACAAAGGTGTAGCTTTGCGAGCTTAGCAATTTACAGAGGTTAGCATGTTTAGAAATACAAGATCAATTAGCACTGCTCCTTTAACAGCAATGCCTTGTCGACCTCCCTCCCCTCCATTTGATGATAATAGGTAAGGTGTGAATCGGGCATCTCAGATTGCAAGAACTACCAAGTGGAAGATATGTATAATATTGTTCATCATGTGGGAGGCAACCTTTTGAGAGATTGAGATCAGACTTCATGATTTCCACATATCTTTTTAACAGAAGTCAGAAGTTTTGTGAATGTCGTTTTTGTCTTTTAACATTCGTTTCTCAAAACTTATATCTTTAGTTAGTTGTTACCAGGCATACGTTGTACATTACGTAATAAATACAAAAAATGTCTGTCGGAAAAAAGAAAACGGTTGATTGTTTCTTTGGAAACGAAATTAAAATGTTTAAACAGGATTGGAAAAAAAAATGTTGTCCGGCGTCATTGGTGTTGATGAAGTGACGTTAGGGGATTGGAGCCGCAGTCGACACAAACTGGAAAGTCATGCTTTACAGGCTCTTCAAGTTTGGGTAGGAAGACGATGAGGACGTGGGCCAACAGTTATTCCTCTGGTTTACCCAACAACGCGAAAATGGAGTCCCAATTTCTGGACTAACTTTTCAAGAAAAGGCAAAATCTTTTGATCAACAATTTTAGTGGTAAAGATGGGTTACAATTTTCTCCATGTATAGCATGGCTTGACCGGTGAAAAAGAAGATACCGAGTGTGTCGACTGAGCATAGCAGGGGAAAAATTATCTGAAGATGCTGAGGCTATTGTTGATTTTAAGAAGAAAATTAAAGCTATTTTAAAGGAAGAAGGATACATTCCTGAGCAGAGCTACGATTGCGACGAAACTGGATTAAATTACAAAATGTTACCAATACAAACATTGGAATCCAAAAACGAAACATCAACACCAGGATATAAGAAGTCCAAAGAGAGAATTACTATTCTCTGTTGTGTGCTAATACATCAGGTGACCACAAATTGCCTTCAACGTGGGTAGGAAATTCTGCCAAACCTAGAGCATACAAAAAAGATTAGTAGTTTTAGGCTCAGACGGTTTATTACATTAACAAAAAAAAAAAACTTGGATGGAGAGGACGCTCTTTAAAAAAATGGTGCGGCGAAAAATTCATTTTGGGGGTAACATCGTATCTCAAACAAAAGAAAGAGCCAAAAGCGATTTATTAATTGACAATTAATGCTCCATTCCATCCCAGTTTAGAATTAGAAACGCAAAACTTTACGGTTAAATTTTACAAAGAGAAAATCCATCGGAAGTCAGTGATGATAATGCCGGCGGACATTCAGAAGAAAAGGAAAATTCCTTGGAGTGTATTAACATTAATTTAATCACATTAATCAAATTGATAACTGGATCTGTTGCGAGAAAAAAAAGTAATTCAATGGTGACGACATTGTTGATGCAGTTTTTGAGAAAAAATAAACGCATGCAGACGGAATTAATGCTTTAGAGCTAGCTGGCATAATTTAATGCGTAAAAGAAACAAGAAGCGACAGGGTTTTCGAAGACTCCTTGTCAGACGACTAAAAAAACTAATACATTGGCAGTAGTAAAAGTTTTTGATTATACAGTGACCGGCAGAAAGTGCGCAGCATAAGGGATTTTTTTGGTTTCCGAATTTAGTAAATCTTTTTTTTTTACAAAGTACTTCTGCATGTCTTGAAACTAAAATAACACCCATCAAATCTGCCGAAAATGTAATCGTATACGAGGGAAGGTCAAAAATATGGAACTACGCTAAGAGTAAAGTATCTCAGTTTTATACTACACTATATCCAAATATAAAATTAAGGGAAAGTATTACACATTTGAAGATAGCGTTGAATTAAAACAACGTTTATCGATAAAAGAATATTCTAAAGTCAAAAACTGATAGTTTACCCTTAGCGTAGTTTCATATTTTTGACCTTCCCGGATATACAATTAATTTTTCTGCAGATTTGAGAAGTGTTATTTTAATTTTAAGACATGCAGAAGTGATTTGTAAGAATAAAGATTTAGTAAATTCAAAGACCAAAAAAATCTCATATGCTGCACGCTTTCTGTCGGTCACTGTATATACTTAATATGTTACTATATATTATAAACTCCGCCCACTAGCATTAGAAGAAGGCGTGGCTTAATATTTTAGAATAACTTAAAACAAAAAGTCATTTCCATTAACTTATTTTATTGGAATGGAAAACAAGAAAAAGGGACGCTTTGCGCACATACAGTCTAAGTTTCAACAAACAAACAAAAGATACAATTCACTCCAATTTTTCCTTCTCCTTATCCTTCTTATCTTTACGTTTCAGTTCTTCAGGAGTGGGCGTGTAAAGGCTCATATACCAGAACAAAATCCAATTCGAAGTGAAAATCGTGCAGGCGACACTATAAAACCAATTGCCGTACACCATCGAATCGACCACGCTAAATAGCACCGCTTGTTGTATAGCATCTGTGGCGCGGTGAAGAATCTCAATTAAATCTTCGTTGGGAAACATCAGATAGGTGTAAGTGAATATCACACCGATCGTCAGTATGAATGGGTGTAGCAATATCCAGAAAGTTTTTTGCACGACGGAACATAATCTGAAAATAATTAATCCTTAACGGATCGAATAAAAAAATTAATTTTCCATACCTGCATCTGGTCGGCGCGATTAGAAGCGCAAATGGAACGTATAAAACTCCGCAGAACATGGCTAAAGAAATGTTATACATCGAAACGCACAATAGCAAATTTCCAAATTCTAAAAGCGATAATGTCTAAAATTACCATCGTTGAGTACGTAGGTTTCTTGATGGTAATCGGGATTATTATTGTTAATAATGTAGCGATACTAAGTCCGATGTAAAGCGAATTTTCCGTGCTATATTCGAATAAAAGGCCGATTTTTGCTACGTATGGTGGAAGTTCTTTCAAAGCAAAACCGACCATGTGGGATACAACGAATACAGCACAAATGCCGAGCCTAATGTCGGTTGTTCTAACGGATCTGCGAATTCTTTCTGTATTTTCTCTTTCCACTCCTTTGGGGTGTACCAGTCCATCACGGCCAATTCTCTATCCCTATTTTCCGTATTTCACCTTGACTTTTCTCGCCTTTAAATTATAACGAACATATTGAAGAATATCAAGGAATTATCTACAGACTATTGAAAGATTTCGGTACCAAAGACTTTGCTATTGTAGCATTAATATTATACAAGGTATCCCACTGGAATGACTCCTTAGATTTTTTCAAACTTCTAGTAGGAATTTTATTTTGAACTCATGGTTCAAAACATTTTCAACTTTATAGCACTTTCCGTATATAGAGTATTCGTAAAATCTTCTTATTTTAAATGGAATGATTGAATTTTTATCAATCCAGTGAATTTATCGCATTGTTTGAAACGAGTTCGTATTGGGATTTCCGTTTTTGAGATATTTTGTTGTTTTTTGACGTTTGCACTCTTTAGAATAATTTAAATAGATCCATCATGGGGTATTCAATGTTAGAACAATTGACGGAATCACATAGTGTTCGAAAACACATCCTCAATATGAATGCATTTAAACTAAATCTCGATAAGCGATATTTGACAATAGTATATTAAAAACACTAGTCTTAGAATGACACCGATTATAAGTCTGTATGAGTATTACAACAATCATTGTAACACGTGTTGGTTATACTATTTTTCTATTTCGCATTAATTTACTTTTATCGATTACTTAAAATGGCATTTCTTATCCATGCAGGGAATTTCAATGTTTCCATGTTTGTGATACACGATTTTTGTGTCACGCGTATTTCTATGCAAAAGTCCATGTAAAAATGGCAAACCACGTGTTGCACTACCAGCTTCACATAAAATGTCACTACAAACGGTGTTACAAAGTGGAACTTTGTGACAAAACAGTTATACAAAGCGCTCATTCTGTAAACGAAATAGAAAAATAACTTTTATAGTATAGTGGATGAACTTTTATAAAAGATGGGCATCTTTTAAAAAAGTTCTTCTGCCGTAGGTTACTTTTTTGCAATGTAAAAAGTAATCCATAAATGTACCAGCCAAAATTAGTTTTTATTTCAGACTGTCTAAGAAATACTTCCATCCAAAGCAAATACAGCTTCATGTAGCCATTAACATTCACACCTTTCAAGCATAGATAACTTAATGGTTCATTCAATAATGTAATACCTTTCGTACCGATCTTGGACCTTTATTTCGATCAAGCCATGCGCAATATAAGGTACAGTGCCTTGCAGATTTAATGTCTTCCCGTTGCAACGACTAAATATCGATACTGTACAGGACTATTATCGTTCAAAGTCCAAAGGAATTTTACTTTTTGGTTATTCTAATACCTAACTTCAAATGCTAAATTATTTAGCATTTTTTTTTAATTTGAATTTGTTAATTGAAGGCTATGAATCTAACCTTGGACATAAAATATTTAATTCCCAAGAACATTTAATTTTAAAAGCAATTTATTCTTCAGTATAAGTCAATATTTTTCATTTTTCTCGTATACTATAAAATATTTTACAAATTTAATTCTTGATTTATATAGCGTGACCTAAAATAATCCTCCCCGCACGCCATGGTATATAATATATGAACTTAGTAAAGATGTACTTGACATTTTCCAGTCCCCCTTGAGGAGGATTTCTTTAAATCACACTATACGTGAAGCAGACTTTGTTTATAATCATTATTATTATAATATATTATATATTTCTTTTTTGTGAAATTAATAATAAAAAAAAAATTACAAAAGTTGTAGAAATAAAAAGGTACTGAAAATTTATTGGCAGTCACAGTATACCTATAAATTAAAAAAAAATTCTCAACCAACATCCTAGAACGTGTTTTCGATATTCTATTTGTTTTTTTACTGGTATTTTTCCTTTAGATTTAAGCTGAAACAGTTTTTTTATTATTAAAGAAACATCTATTTATTTTCGAAGTGCATGAGGCCACCTGCATAAGACCTGACTACTTCATTGCAATTTTATTAGCTAGAATATTTTTATAGGCAAAAAAGCGACGATACTGATTGGAATGAATTTGGAAAATATTATAGTTTGCAACCAAATAGACATGATACGAAAATTCTCCATAAGAATGAACTATCCATTTATCAATGCTTGAAGCAGCTACAATCGACGCTCATAGCAGTCTTAATTAATTCGCCGTCTTATGCTTTTCATGTTAACTGTAAGTGATGTACGGAAATCTTTGAACGCCCTGTATAATTACCATCTTTCTTCTTATCTTCTTCATCCTTCTCATGCAAACGACACCATTCCGCATAAGCTTTTATAAATAACGTAGCGGCCAGTACTGCAATAGCTGGAATGTATAAACCTATAGAAATATACCGATCACTCGCCGGTAATAAATAGAAAAAGAAGCTTTGATGAAACTTCTCCAATAAATTGTTCAAACTGCGAAATATCCCCTCTAACAAACGACCCAATGCGACGAATCCGACTTTATTCCTGGTATTGCTCGCAAATCCTTCCAGAGTTATCGCTTGTATCCCAAATCTATAAAACAACCCATGATTTCCGTTCGGAATCTAATAAAAAAAAATTGTAATTTTTGCTATATTGGCAGCATTTTTAAGATTAGTACCCCTGTTGCTTGCGTCGCAGCCATCGATAACATCGTCTGGAACATGTACTTCCAATCTTTTATCGGATCCGAATATTTCCTAGAGGATTTACCTTTGAAAGTGTGTAGAATGTTCTCTTTTGAACACATACGCGTAGCCAAATTAAATAGATCTAAATTCGGCAGTTGTCCATTTAAACCTTCAATCTTAATATCGATTTCACCTAAATTTATTTTATTTTAAATTCAAGAATGAAGTTAGAGTAATTTAACCTTCGTGCGCTCGCCTAGGCGGCATTTACACCGCCTTTTTTACATTTGTTATTAATCAAAAAAAAACTTACAATTGAGTAAACAGTGATATCAATAGTCGATAATGATACTAAAACAAAGTTTTACTATCAATTTTGAGACAATTCTACATTTTATATTAGAAAATTTCAAAGATGTTGGACTAACCCCGCATTTACCTGAATATGGCGGTATTTATGCCGCTGTGCGACCGCTTAGGGAAATTAACTTACCGACATCTGGTGTGTGCAATTCTAGATTTATTGCGGCTTGTATCGCACCCGCCCTACCGCGCATATCGCCTGCATCTAATACACCTTCCTTTCCTGCAGATATCCCATGATACGCCTCCAACCAAGCTTGCATTCCCAATTGTTCATGTTCTGTGACTAGAAAGATTATATCTTTGGCCCAATATTTCTCCTCTACAAACGGCACCGATTAAAAAATTAAAATTAATCATTTCAATAGATACTGTACTATTAGCAAATTTAGCAAAAGCTAACATAATACTGATTCCCGGCGCTGTAGTTTCATGTACACTTAAAGGAGGACGGAATGGCACACTCAAGACAACAGATTCTGTACTAGCTGCTCGAGGCGCCCGCAAAATCCCATATACATTCTTTCCTGTAAATTTCTACATAATCGTTTCAATTTCCTTTACTCAGAATAGTATGATTATTGTACCTGCGTTTGCCTAAAGGGTAATTTACGGTGAAATTGTGAGTATATGTATCTAAACCGATCTGGCGAAATTTCGCTAAGATCCACGAGTATGGAACCTTATCTTCATATTTCTCCATTTCGTCAAGCAGTTCTTGATAATATAAATGGGGCGTATTACCGTCTCTGTATTCTGAGCGCACAAGGCCGGGTAACAAAGCATTTTCGGAGAAGTAAGTGTCTGCATTTAAAGGCCGATAAGCGAGTAAACAAAATCCTGCCACGCCTACAATGTATAAGATGACACACAACTTTGAGTAATATTTTATTAAGAATTTAATTAATTTGCCTTGCCCGGCACTAGGATCGGTAAGTAACCCCATTTTATTCAAATTTTTGTATTTGATCTGTCAAAATACATTTTAGCAGCGGATAGACTTATGTTTATACAACGTTTAATAGAATGTTCTTAGATAAATTTCGAATTTATTTTTCGTGAAGCATTGAAACGTGTTAAATGCAGTTTAAAATAGTACTAGAAATGAGAATAAAGTGTAAGTACAAATATTCTGAAAGATTATTAAACACACACCCCATTATAATCTTGCCCACCCTTGGACTTTGTACATTTTTACACTCTGCTCACTAATAATTCGCATGATTCTATTTCTGAAACGTAAAGAAACTGCCGTTCAAAAGTTTGATTTTTGGATTATGAGTGTATGCGTGATATATTATTTACATTGCTGGCTTATTTTTTTCAATTCAGTTATTTTGTTAAAAGTTTGTTAGGGATATGAACGAACCATAGAGTTATATTCTTGTCTATAGAGCGAACAGAGTTATATATATAGAAAAAGTTTCTATAGAATAGAAATTCTATTATTTCGTAAATATATTGCATATTCTCATTTGGAAAGTATAAATGAATATTAATTTTTATTATTAATCCTTCACTAATTTTAGTCCCTCCTTCATAAAAATATTAAAATACCTAAGTATATTTGTAATAAATTGTAGGCAATTTCGTAAATTCATGTTTCAATTTAGTTTATTGAAAATAATTGCGGGAAATTTGAATTTTGCTCAGTGCAAATAAAACTGTTTCTCAGTGCAATTGGTTATATAAAAAAAAGGAATAATTTATTTATTTTTTAATTCTCAGAATTTCATAAATTACTTCAGACTTTGTAAACAATAGAAAGCAAATTCCTTTGAAATTAATTTATTTTCATTTAAAAAAAGAGAACCACAATAAGTTTAATTTAAAAATACAATCTTAATTTCCATCTTAAATTATCTCATTCTCGGCTTCATCCTTCTCTTCCTTGTATTTATAATGCAAAGCCATGCAGTCGTTATTATCAATATGTATCCATCCACTTGGTTTCATGTGGTACACTCTAACGATTCCACCGGAATAAGCATCTCTGTGTGTGGCATGGTAAATAGCTCTCCTACCCAGTTCATAAGCTTCATTGTCAGTCAGATCCCACTTATTTCCAGAATCAAGCACACCAAAAGCATATATTGAACCTGAACCAACACTGAATACTTTGCCTGGTGTTCTAGTACCCTCAGAGTCAACATAATATAATTGTGGCCCCTATTAAACACAACAATTATAAGACTTTACAAAAATTCATTCTATAGAATTACCCTTTTATCCCAACCGGCAAGCATCATCCCCATTGATAAGCCCATTCCTTTATAATTATACACCATATTCGCCATTAATTTTGAAGCCGCAGCTACGGAGATACGTTCGCGGTTTCTCAATTCATACATACGACACTGTTTTGATAGTACTCTGTCCCAATACACACAATCTGCTGCACCACCAGCCAAGGTACCTATATAAAATTCGCAAAAAAAAAAATAAAACCAAAAATCAACTTCACTATTACTCTATCTGACCTAGCAAGAAATCATTGATTTCTACAATCTTCTTCATTGTTTGCGACCCTATAAAAGCGCCTCCAGTTGCCCTTGAATCCACTGCTAATATTACGCCACCTTGGTATTGGAAACCAAGAGTTGTTGTGCCGTGATCGAATTTTATTTTAATTTCACGCCCTGTTTCATCTTTAGACAGATGCGCTAGAGTTTCTGCCGGCTATTTACGAAACACAGATGTAAATACACCTTCTTTATAGTTTTTTTAAAGATGGGGAAGATGTACTTACGTTGCTGAAAGGAGGCACAGCTAATTCCATATTATTTGCGAAATTAAGATTGGAATGTGCGATATTCGCATCGTGCGCGTAGTTGTGCTTATCCAGCGAAAGAAATTCTGTTAAGCCACAAATCTCTGCTAGAGCCATTCTTACAATATATTTTCACAATGTATTTACGATACGAATAAGTTATGACAGTGCAAAACAAATCTTTCAAATATCGAACATAACCTCAAACTCCTTTCTGCTTCGTAATTTGTGTAATTAATTGTTTCGTGTAGATGTCGCTGTATTTAATTATTTTTTCCTTGAGGAATCTCTTCGATTTGAACAAAATGGGACAATGTTTCGAAAATCTATTTCCTGTCAAGTGTTAAACTCTGATAAAATATATAAATAAGGGCAATACTTTGTTTAAAGAGAACGGAAAAGACTTTTTTATTATATAATGGTAGTGTATTGAAAATTTATTTTCATAAGATACATGTTGAAGCTTCATAATTTAGGAAATTATTAACGGTAGCCTTGTTTATAAAATAAAACATAAATCTTATATAAATAAGGGCGGCAGGCAAGATAAAGGAAGTAAAAGTACTGGTATAATAGAACAGAAGTTGATTTAATTTTATATGGAATACTTAGGACCGTTTTTTAGTTAAACAACGAGAATTAACTATCTCTCGAATTAAAAGAAAAGGTTCTGTAAATATAAATTAAGCTAACTGCTAATGTTAATTCGATGTGAATTCCAAGTGTAAATTCTTACAGTATGAGGAATACGGCAATTATATAATCCTACTGTTTTTTTGAAGAAGTGTACCAATTTTTTTTAATGTTTTCTTTCTTTGTTCCCGCCTTTTCTGTTAAAATGGCTCAAGCATCGTGTTTTGCACTCGTTCATTTATATTTTATAAATCCAGATTACACTTAATTTCAATATAAGCAATTTGTTTGTCCACACACACACTGGATATATGCTTTTTATTTTTCCATATCAATTGCACTACAGCCGCATTTGTTTTTATTTGCTTTTGTTGGTCATTTTCTGTTGAAATTTGACGACAAAATCAGACATTACATATACTACATTTCCAAACATGCGACAAAACACAAGAATTTAGGGGAAACGTATGAATCCAAAATTGAGCAAAAAATTATATATTTAAACCACAGCCTATTTGATTACTCTGACAGTTTGCTTTATATTTTATACGGCCTGTCGAATCATTTAAAATTAGGTACCTACATTGAATTGAATGTTACACCAAATTCCGGTAAGTATTATAGTTTGTTCGCTGGTGCTACACTTTCCACACTGACTCCTACTTAAGGGTGGGCAAAAAGTGGTGGGGACAATGCATTTTTCATTTCCTCAGTTTCTTGAAAAATGAGAACATTTAATTATGTTTTAAGTTATGAAATAGATCTGTATTTCACACTAATCATAACAAAGAAATAGTAAAAGGATCTGTAATTGAATAACGGCGAAGAAGAAAAAATCGGTTGAAGACTGTCATTATGATCGTTGCATTTTGTATATTATGTATGTGTAAGAGAAATTGAAAAATATTCACTCATTTGGGAGAAACTGAGGAAATCGCATTTTGTAAAACAGTGGGCCATCCTATAAAATTTATGATTTTATGCCCATCATAGAAGTGTAGCACTTTATTCGAAGATGGCGCCACAGAATTTTAAGAAAAATAATTTTATTAATGTAGATTTAATCCATTGCTGATAGCCTACGTTAACTGCATTTTCATTAATAACAATAATACCGAAAATATCTGTAAATAAAATGAAAAAAACTGAAAGATAAATTGTTACATTCCAGGTATGTATTCCCTGTGTTAGTCCAAATTATTTCCTTATAAAAATCACTCACAATTGAAAGATAATTCGTTATAAAAGTATTTATTTTCCTCATAGCTACAATTGTACTGTACAAATAAAAATAAAACTGCGTCTATACAAATATTTTATAGTAAAGAAAGTAATAATAGTGTAGTTATACATATCAGAAAAATAATAATACAGAAATTGCTAAATTCAAGAATATTTCATTACGGCAAGCAATAATCGAGTTATTTAATGATCATCAATCGAATGATGCCTGTCCATCATTCAATTATGTCCACCACTACCTTTTATCAGTTATCTCTTCAGTCTATGTGTTCCATCTCTCAAGCAATTAATTCTCTAATATTTATTTTCACCCTAACGACAAACCATAATGTCTCTCCAAAATACTAAATTGAATTTAAAAAAGTCAATGTGCAAAATACAGTACAGTTGGAGGCATGTGAGTGCACAATATTCTTCGTGATATGATTTTTTATATCTTCTCTAGAGGAAAACATCTAGCTCAGCCTTTTTGGTGATCGTAGTATTGGCTATATGGATATTGAACGACTGCAGATTCACATGGAATATATATTTTTCTTTGCAGACTACATTTTCTTATTTCTTAAGATGCATTTTTAGGTTATGTCACTGCACAAAACACGTCGATATCACGAAAAGATTGACCTTTTCTAGCAATACTAGCTATAATAATAATTGTCGCAACTAACTTATTTTGTTGAAATAATTTAACACCTTTCCATGTATTATTTTTGACAAAAATGTATGCGTTTGTACTCGCAATAAGTGCCTTTTAGATTAGACTTACACAACAGTGCGATCCTCAGAGCGGCTGGGCTCATTTCAAGTTTTTCCTTGAATTATTTAATTTCAGTAACAGAGATAATATAACCAACATGGACATTTGCCACATATTCTCATCAACCTGTTGATTCTCATCAATATATCCTACAACAGTGCTTTTTCTATAAAACAAATAAATAATCTAGTAAATAGGCAAACACAGATAAGTCTCGAGCACTCTCAATTCTCCTTACAACAAAAAAATATTCTGATTCCATTTCACGCTCGTTTATGTAGGTATTATGTTATGTTTATCTGTTTATGTTCAAAAATGACATACGAACTTCATATGCCTTGCATTTCATCGGCAATTCCCGGCGCCGCGTCGACACGAACATTTTCTGCTTTTTAGGCGGCAAATACAAATTTATCAACTTTTTTAATAAATTGAAATAAGTGTACCGATACAAAAAATAAAATACAAAAAAGAAACAATAAAAATAAAGTTTTTTTTTTAATTTCTATTGATTCAATAATAATAATAGTAATATTTCATGTAATAATTCCTCTAAAACAAACTTTTTCCTCTAGCTACCCTCTAAAAAGGGAATTTCTCTCATATACACAAAAATAGCACCCGACTCGTGATTCACTCGACTTGACCACGTGATATATCCCATGTGTTTACACAAATATACGAATGTATATATTATTTTTCGCCGAAACAATTTTGAAACAGGCCGCGCCATCTACATTTTAAAAGATTGTTAATCTCGCACCTCTTTGACAGAAATGAAATTTTTTATGTTTGTACGCCCCCTTAAAACAGGATAATAGATTTACTCTTTATGCATCTGAGAAAGAGATAATATGCACCAGTGTAATTGGTGTAACACCAACGAACAAACCTTTAGTCATAGAGTATGAGCGACATTTGCATGACATTTGAAAGCATAAGAACTATTTTTTTGACACGTGACCATAGACAAGGATAAATATATAGATAGAGCTTAGAGATGCGCAGTGTTCAGATCACATGGAGGCCGCCATTTTGATGCATGACAGGGTCGTGAAAAAACAATTTAAACATAAAACAAGCACGTAATGGTAATATTTTAAAATAAAAAAATAAATAAAATGCTCATACTTCCTTTTGACACTAGTATTATACTATATAGATACAGGAAATAGTATTTTGTACTGCTAGAAAGGCATTACATTGATATTTAATTCATTTTTATTTATTCAAATGTATAAGCTAATACACTTAATACTTGGAATTTGAAGTTTTTAGGTTATTTCATATTTCTGGGGTATAGTAAATACACATTATGTCATATGACATTTCTTTATTCGTGGCTAAACACAAATATAAGTTCATTTAATTTTTTTTCTTACTAATTCGACTTGCAGTTCTTGCGTTTAATTTCACCAAACTATGAAGCCGTATTTTATAATAACACTCAATGATCACTTTTGTTAATAAGATCGGATGTTCTTCAAGGAACTGTCTGCGATATGCTGAAATTACCAATACATATTCTTAATCTTTCGGATCAGCTGATTATTAATCCATCTGAAATAGAATACATGTCATGTCTATGTTTTGTGTCAACAGTGCAGAAATACCTTTATTCTTTCATTGCGACAGTGTATATTTATTTTCTCTCAGATTCTTTGCAGCAGACGTTAACTGCAACAAGCACTCTTCACAAAGGAGAATGCAATAAAGTTATACCACATACCCATAACAAGTAGATTATAGTTGGCTCTTACTGATGGAAACTGATGTTGTCATCAGAGGATACCAATCTACGGATGCTTTTACATCCCGGTACGCAGCAAGACATTCTACAACATAAACGCTAATTCACATCTAATTATTCATAGTTATAATACCACACACCTCACTAAATGTTCTTGGTTCTCTTAATACTTAAACTCTTTTAAAATATTAAAAAAAAATGGTCCAACGAAATGAATTATTTACTAACAACGTATTATTCAATAATTTAACTACACTTTAATAAACTACTAATTACTAAACAACTTTAATCGAAATAATAGTATAAATATGAAATGCTTAAATATTACGAAATATAACACGAAATAACCTTAAAAAAATGGGTTTTATAAATCTCCCAAACAAAACTACTACAACAACAGCTGATCTATACATCAAAATGGCGGTTTCTACACAATCTGAAAGTTCGCGAATGCGCAATGGTCTAAACTCTTTCTAATAGTTATATTCTTATCTATGCACGTGACGCGTCAAAATAATAGTAATGGCAGGCGTAGCTGATTTAGGTTTATATCAAATATTGGGATAAAACCATTTAGGCCCGATTGTACTAATACGTTAAGCGTAGTTTAATTTTAAGCGGCACTTTGAAGATGAAGGTAAATTTAATTTTTGACACAGTGAGTGTCACATCTAAGCGTCACTTAAAATTAAACTGAGCGTTGGTACAACCGGCCATTAATCAAATAACTATTTAACTTAAATAATAACCAATAAAAAGTAAAATACAACCTTAAAAAGCTTAGTCGTTCGGCTTTTCATGAAACAAACAGATTAATTAGACTTTTTGAGTATTTTAATTTTAAAACTTGTCAATATGACAGTTAATGAAATTCAAATTGACATTTTGCTGTCACAATTCAGCTGCCAACCCAAGAGTATACATTTTTCCCAAAAAGGTCCGTCCGGTAAGTGGCGCCATTATCTATAAACAATTTTCAATCTGCAAATAAATTTTCTAGATATTTTCGTTATTTAAATGATCATCTTGAACAATTTCATTCGAATTATGCGCAACCCTACGTGAATCTACAGGTTTGTTTGTTGGGGTTATACCAACTTGCATGTTTCATCTCTCTCAGATATGCAAAAAAGGTATCTTCTATACTGTTTTACTTACGACCTAGTACAGAAAGTGCAGCGTGCGTTCCAGGTTTCCGTAGTTTATTTCTGTTATTACTTTATTTTACATTCGTTTATTAGTAATAGTGTTAGTTTTCAGTGTTTTACTGTTATTTCTTTATTTACTTTTACCTGCAGTGTTTTTTTTTGTTCTTATTACATCAAACATATGTCAACATACTTCTTATCACAGCACCTTTTAAATATATGTAGGTATTAACAGAAACTTAATGGCAGTTTTATTTTTTGCACGTTTATTTAATATTTACTTATTCTCACTGATTGAATCAACACAGACACAATATAATATCTATCTTTTTCTGCGAGACAAGCGGAAACTTTGCTTCTTTTTTCAATAGTAATACTTGAACAAAATACTCAAATCAGAAGATTGTCTTTACTTGTATGACATATCAATGACGTTGGTTAAATCACTAAATAGATAGACTTTACCTTAGTTTTCTTGATATATCAATAAAATAAAACCCATTTAAATAGTACGCGCAAAGCTCATTAGATGGCGCGAATGCACGCGAACGTTTCTATATACATAAGATTCCGCTCTACACTAACTTCTCTATGGTGCAGCCCCAGCGAACATACCTCAAATTCCAGTGATTTTTGTAAGATTTTCCAAAATTTAAATTCGAAGTTATTTTACATTTAAACATACCCCCTTTTTTTTTAAATTTGTCGGATTTGAAGAAGGTCTACGTTGTAAGGTTGGATATTTGAAATAAATAACACGTTCAAACTTGTATTTCACTTTTATTTTTACATAATTAATACATATATAATATGCTTGGTAAAAATCTATATACAATAGTAACGCCTTTCAGTAAATAGTACAATAATTAAATCAATTTCGCTTTTTGTTTAACTAATTTTCGCGCCAATTTAGACACTTCAGTTCGTTCTTGTTCGTTTCACTGGCATAATCTACCCTTTCTCACTTACGTAAATAATAATAATAATAATCCACCGGTGTTTGTTATTATTATTATTATTTTTAATTTAAAAAAGCCACGTCGCCGCTTCATTTCCGGAATGTCCCCAATATTCGCCTGTATTGAACTTAAATACGCTCTTTAGAATTCGCAGCGGGATTATATTTTTTATGGTAGTGCTTTTTTCTCTCGTTTTCTCAAGTGACTAGCGCTGAAAGATTAGCATTCCATTTAATTGCTAGAGCTAGAACTGTCGTATTCGATCCAACGAGGACGGGAATACCACAAGTGATAACGTTCCTTTTTCGGGGAATCACTGCTGCGATAACTGGGCCCGGCAAAAGCGGCCATCGAAAAATCTAAGGGTTTATCAGAGTCGTACTTCGTCTCTTGCTCTTGGTAATGGTTACTGCTATTATTATGGTGATCATACGAAGATGAAGAAGAGGGAGGCACTGCAGCAACGTTGGGCTTGGTCTCGGTATGATTGGATTGCGGATTCGGTTGCGAGTCTTCACTAGAATGATTGTAACGACCGGATTTCGATTGAGATTCTTGTTGATTACTTCTGTTGTCCTTCAAATCATCATCGGTACTCGAACGCCTCGACTTGTGCTTATGATACGTCTTCAATTTCTCTTTCCTCTTCGATTTTCGGGAAGATTCCTTCATTTTCCTAACTTTCTCGCTCAGAGGCTCGTCGTCCGTGCTATTCTCACTCGAAGAAGATGAGGAGTATTGCTTGGATCGGGATTTCTTGACGGATTTCTGTTTCCTCCTCTTGTAATACTTATAATCTTTACTGTCGCTGCTAGAATCGCTTTCGCTTTCCGACGAAGTATAAATATACCTAGAATAATAAAAAATCGGGAATTAGTGGCTCTCTTGGCTATTTCTTTATTATTGAAAAATTTAGATCATTGACTCTGGCAGTCTTCTTCTAGATGTTACAAATTTACAATATTGAAGAAACATGGAAGTTTGGTAACTGATTTTTGACAAGGAATTGGAATCAACTTTGTATTATTATAAAACTTGTTTTTTAGAGTCGTTATAAACGTTGTTTAAGAATTTTATTTGTAAACATTTGGGGGTATTTTTTATTTTGTAAAATATTTTTTTTTAATCTTTGGTCTGTATTCAGGACTTGTTTTAGTACTCTGTCAATTAATGCTATTACAACGTTTTCCTTATAATTATACAGTGACCGGCAGAAAGTGCGCAGCATATGGGATTTTTTTTTGTCTTTGAATTTAGTAAATCTTTTTTCTTGCAGTTTACCTCTGCATGTCTTGAAACTGAAATAACACTCATCAAATCTGCGGAAAATTTAATTGTATACGAGGGAAGGTCAAAGATATGAAATTACCCTAAGAGTACAGTATCTCAGTTTTTGAGTTTAGAAGATTCTTTTATTAAAAAATATTCTTTCAAATTCAACGCTATATCCAAATATGAAATTTCGCTTAATTTTATCAAAAAATGAGATTTAATCGGTTTTTCGGAATTTCCCTGTATACAAAATTGATTGAAATCATACAGCAGTCATATCCTATTCTGTGTATAATTTGTGAGAGAAAACCATGCATGCTATGTCAAATTGCTTAGTTTAAAAAATTTTACAGCCTTGAAAAGGAAAACTTTAAAATGGGATTATTATTTTTGCTGCACACATTGATTTGTTTGGAAATGATAAATAATAATTAATAATTAGTCTTAGTTAAATTACATTATAAAAATTTTAAAATATTCATTCAAATAGCCGTGTTTCGTTTCGTCTTTTTTTTTTACTTGTTATTTTACTAAATCTGTAGTTTGTTAGTTTAAGTCTATTGTCACAAATTCATTCAATATAAATAATAATGTAAAAAGTAATCATTCTATTATTTCACCATACCAAACTCGGAAAAAGTGTATTTGGTACCCATAGTAAAGGGTTGGAGAGGAAGTTATCTCGGTAAGAGAAAGCCGACGAGGTGGGTAAGTCGTCAATCTTTAGGCTAACTAACGGCCCTGCTTCGACTGACTGAGGAACACTGTTGGAGAGCATCTTTGGCTGAACTTCTGAAACCAATCGCTACCGAAAAAAAAGATTGCTTTCCAGCAGTGGATAGTCGCTCAAAAGAGCAGGTGGGGTTATCTGTGAGACGGTATTTGGTTTTGTCTTGATTGAATTTGGGCTGGCCATTCCCAAAAGTTTCCACATAAGAAAACCCGTTCCGTTACATAACTAACAAAATAAAGTTAAACAATAATACAAAATTTATTGCAATTCCCTACGTCAAACATTTATCTAAAAAAATTAATTCTATATCAATACCATTTAAAATCACCGTAGCACATAAAAATAGAAATAGTCTAAAAGGTTGTTTCACCGAATTAAAGTAAAAAAAAAAAAAAAATCTCAATTTATGCCATTCCCTGTTGTGATTGTGATGGGGTATAACATAGGGCAAACAAAGTAATATTTAAAACATAAAATACAAAATCATAAGTCGTCCACTAATATGACAGCTTAAAAAAAAAAAAACATGAAATCGGTAACAACCATAAATTTAACTATAATCCAAAAAAAAAAAAAAAAAAAAATCAAAGAAAAAAAAACGTAGTAGTTTTTTACATTTTAAATCACCTATTGCAGCATTAAATGAAGACACAAAAATAATAAGTCACATCAAAACGTTTCTATTTTACGAATAATAAAAGAATAAATTAGTGCCGCTTCCCCAGAAGTTTTTTAAATTTATATAAACCAAAATACTTTTATTTTGACAGTTACCAAACTTCGATTTTTAATTATATTTATATAAATTAGTTAAATAATAAATTTCAACATTTATTTATATAAACATACCTGCTGCTCTTAGTCTTACGCTTCTTCTTGCTCTTTTCGTACTTCACCCTGTTCTTCTTCTCCTTCTTATGCAGCAGATTACCGTATTTCGGTTTTACGTCGTCGGAATCGCTCGAAGATTCCTTCTTAGCTTCTACCCGTTCTTCTTGCCGCGCCGCAGTTTCCGCGTCGTCATCGTCGCTGGTATTAATCAAATCCACCACCACCGGCGGTGGCGGTTCATGTATGATGACGTCTGAATCCCTACTGCTGTCGGAATTGATCTCGATCACCTCCAAGGTCGGCCGGTGGAAGGGGTTGGGATTGGGGGCGCTGGTCGTCGCGACCACGGTGATGTCGCTGTCGCTGCTGCTGGAACTGTCCTCGCTCGGGATCGTGTGTATGAAGCTGTTCCTCGGGTAGTAAGACACGTGGCGATCGTAGCCGACCATATCGTAGGGGGATTTCATGAAATTGTAGAACTCGTGGATGAAGTGCTCCGTCTTGCTGGCGAGGAACTCGCGTAAGAGGCTCTTGAAGAAGTAGCCGCGGATGTGGTGGCGATTCAGGTGGCCTAAGATGACGTCGACCAGCGCCATCACCTGTTGGGTGTTCTCTTCGAGGAGGGCGTTCAGTTCGCGATTGAGCCACGGTACCAGGCGGTTAATGGCGGCGGGATTCTCACTGGAAAATTCATTTAAACTACAAATAAGCGAAATGTGCTTTCTATAGAAAGAGGGTGGGGCACAAAATAAGAACTTATTTTTTGTACATAAAATTCATTCTCCTATTTTTCATGTTGGAAAAACGTCTATGACTTTGTTGTAAAAATGCGTTCAGTCGATTTTCTGACATTGTGCTTCTCAGAAAAGTTTTAATGCGTTTGAAGTGGAAAAAAACATCGTTCACATTCTGCTGTCGACATAGGGGTTGTACAAATAATATCCAACAGTTTAAATGTTCCCGTCAAAACTTTTTTTTAAGTTGTTGTCTGTTATGAACACTAAAAGTGGCAAAACACCACCTACAACTACGTCACACGTCATCGCGCTCATAAATTACTGAAAGTTCACTTTACAATTTTACGCTGTCCAACATAGGATAAGATGTCACAGTTTTTTATACACATAATTAACCGACGCAAAATATGACGATTTTTTTCCACATTTTCGTTGTACTTAATTTTCTGTCCCAAATAAGCACTGTCTAACTATTCACGTATGTCCACTTTGCCTAGAATATTAAAATCCACGCAAGCATTCATGTGAGAAAAATGTTCGCGTTTCTTTGCCCTTTCTGGGATATGCTTTAAATCATTTAACCCTTATTCCACGCACTAACCTTTTTCTTAAAAATTAAGCAGATAAAACAAAATAGTTTATTTGTTAGTGAACATCCGCACATCCCCATATTTTTATTAAATACTCTATTGTAAGTTCGAGTTTTACTTGTGGAAGTATAGTTTATTTGAAGATCCAAATAATACCATTAAAGGAACCCCAAGACGATAGTGATAGTGAAAGCGATTTAGAATTTACACCTCCTAATGCATCAGAAGCTATGAACGCATTATCTATAGTAAGGCATTTTATTACTTTTAATAGTGATGAGCGAAACGGTGATTCTTAAATCACGTCGTGAGTCGTGAATGTGATTTATAAATAACGGTGATTATAAACGGTGATTGCGATCACTGTATTGACTCATCGATATCATATCTTCGTATAATCGTGAAATGGTGTATACTTCTCATAGGGTAGTAAGGTTAGGAAGTGAGGAGTTTTTCTTTTCGCAGCGTTAGAGTTACAATACACATTTTCTGTTTTGGAAAACATGTATATATCAAAAAAAAATAAACTCAAATTTATATTTTTATAAATTTGTAATAAAGAGAGCTAACATAACCGCAATACGAAAACCAAGGATGTTTTATATTCTAGATATGCGAATAAACAGTTAATATTACCACCTAATTCAGATGTATGGTAATAAAATTTGAAATTTTTCCATGGTTTTTGCAAATATAACAGTACCATTAACATTCTTCATTTTCTACTACTTTATTTTTTTCTGCTTTGATACTAACAATAATATTACTTAAATGTTAAGATAACAATACTTAAAACTTAAGTGAGTTTAAAAAAGTAACATATTTGCCTTTTATTTACTTAGGCGATTTCTACAGTGGATACACTGAGGATTTGTCTAGCTTTTGAAAATATTCGTTCATACGGAATTGATGGTACCAAAGCGCAAAACCTCTTTTGTACAACTAAAGAAAGGTTTGGGTAATTATATTTATGGTTTGACCACCACTGCAATGCATCTATATTTCTAGAGACTATTTCGTCTTCCAGGTAACGCTGAATTTCGATTATTGCACTTGATGCAGCCGTAACTCGAGGTTGTGCTGTCGATACAAATTTATTAAATGATTTCCAATAAAAAAAATTCCAAATAATTACCATCATTTTGATATATTCCATTTTCAATAGGCAACCGGTAATCACAGTTTTACTGCGACGTAACTACTTGCAAATCCTGAAGTTCGTTAGCTCACCGATATTATTTGTTCACTTGCCAATCGCTAAGCAGTGATCGCAGTTTTGCTGTGCGCAGTCGTGCCTCTGATCGTTATTTGATATCAAACGAAATATTTACCGCAATCACGGATCACTGCTTTTAAAATTCTCCACTGACGGTCGTGATCCGTGATTCTCCAATCACCGTGAAAGAATCACAGTTCGTGAAATATCGCTCATCACTAACTTTTAATAACATGGCAAGTGAAGATTTGGAGAATGGCCCCAGCACTCAATATTAACACGGGCCGCAACTGATGATAAAGAGGGCAATATAGCCATATTTCCCTCTTTAAGAAAGAATAGTCCATCATGAAATAGATCAAAATCAAGATAATGTAGCTCAGTCAAATCTTTAAAACTTTCACGGCCATCATTTTCAATATTGCGATTCCTTTAGGTTGTTAGAGTGGTCCGTTACTTTTGAACCAAGACATATACCCCACCCCATTAACTCTCATCATAGAACGATCGCAGTTCTCTCTATATCTCATTTACTCTTTTTATCAGTAAATTTCTTGTGAAATCCCTAATTTACTTAACAAATAGATAGTTTACAAATCATATTTTTCCTGTTGCATTAAAGACTGTGTTTGTGACGTCAATATATAAGAAAATCGATTCCAAACTAATTAAAAAATATAGAATCGTGTCAACTCTATCAGCGATATCAAAGGCTCTTGAAATGTGCGATAAAATAACATGTTTCCTAAAAAAAAGACATATCCTTTAAACATCACTCAACATAGTTTTGTAAAGACAAGTCTACCAAAACAGCGTCATTTCCCCTTCTGAAATAATTACAAGACCACTTTAATAACGGTTCGAAAAGTTTTTATGGACTTTCGATATACTACTGCTCGCAAAATTAGATTTACGTATATGCTCCAGAGAGAGAAGTCTACACATAGTTTTAATATCTATATTCCTGATTTTCTTGTTCGAAATCTAATATTTTCAATATCGTTTATCTAGAATCTCTTATTATAATTTACATAAATTACAAATAAAAATGAACCAAAACTGGAGCCTCGAGGGACTCCATATGCTACTTATTTTTCACTTGATTGTGTTATATCATCACAATTTTACAATATGTCACCTATTCAATAGACATGATTAAAATAGCTACCATAGAGAAACCCATCTTATATATCTTAGTATTCCAGTTTGTAAAACAAACTGTGGAGAAAAACTTCAGTTAGTGCATAAGCCAGTTGCTTCAATTCAAAAGTAGACATGCTCTTAGAATATCCACATTATTGATTGCAAATAATATATGCTCAATTTAAGTAAATCAAATAACGTTTTCAAGTGACTTTTTCTACACTTTTGAAATAATAGAAAGATTTAATATAGGTTGATACCACCCAATACCATTTTTGTTACCTTTTTTGTTAAGTGATAAAACTACATACTACTACAATCGCTTGATTTAAAAATTAAAATAATGGTTTAGATATAAAACAATGTAACATATTTACAAGGAAATAAATCAAATACATTATTTGATAACTCATATTGTAAATAAAAAAATAACTCACCGATAAAATAGGGGACTGATATCTCTGTATCTGCCTGTTATATCTGGTGGAGCAGCAACCCACATGTTCCTAGCATAGACAGATCTCCTAAAATTAGTAGAGGAGACATCCCTGCGATGCCTGTGCCTGAAATTTCTTGAATAACAAAAATGAACGACCCCTACACCATATTTGCTATCGCTGTTATTGAAACAGCACTGCTTACCTATTATATCCGTAACTATAATTGGGGGAGTATGCGGAATTTGTCAAGCGATGCGTCAATAGCATTTGTTGTATCGCTAACTCTCCTCTGGGATCAACAGTGAATGTTGTCCTAAATAAGTTTGAAGATTAAAAAATAAAATATACAGATAGAATTGGGTTTATTAATTATTTGAATAGGGGTTCACGTAGACAATTATCTGAATAATGAAATTATTTTTATAACATTTGTTAAATTCATAAAAGTAAAATTATTTGGAATTAAATTTTGAAAAATTAAAATAAATAATTCTACTCCAAATAAGTTTTATCTGTCATATTCTGATATATGTCTTATTAATTTCCTTGATAAAATACATTATATTTACAAATTATTCATCACTCACAGATTCATAGATAATAGAAACATTCATTTAAATAAGTAATTTACACAGATATGTTGGAAAATCATTCATAAATAATTTTATTCCTAGTAAGATTTACTGGCTATTTACTAATAAAATGTCTTATTAAATTTTTGTTAAAGTAACAAATATCTGCTTTCATTTATACTTTTGTTCATCATTCATGAATAATATGCACTTATATTTAAACAATTAGATAAAAAATGATTAATTTATTTATGTAACTTCATTCAAATAATCTTTTCCCCGCCCCTAACCTTTCAATAATTACCCTAAATTTGCAACAAACCTGAATTGAAAATGTCTTGAAGGATGAGCAGTCGTCGGCAAGAAATAATCCTCCTCCATGACATCTTGCCTCGTGTGGACGCTGGGTTCGACGATGTACTCATCAAACTCATTGTTTGATTTGACATTATGTATTATCGAAGTGAAATGCTGCTTGCACAGAGGACATTCGGCTTTCACCTATGACATAATGACAGCGGTAACAACACATATTCCAACGAGAGGTGCATAGAATTACCTTCGACCACTCTAACAGGCACGTGAAGCAAAACTGGTGCATACAAGAGTCCGAGAAACATTTATTCGTGCACGTTCCCAGGCAAATGGCACAATTCGGCGGAGGACTGGTGCTGGAGCCAGCTATCGCGTGCGGAATACTTACTTCAGCCATGATAATAACGCATGTGATGATTATTCCCGTTATTCACTGTCTTCTTATGACGAACGATAACACTTTAATAACTCTTATTTTATCAATCATACCTATCTATAGTACCGAGAATGACGATTAAATATTTGTAATTATCGTTATAATTATAATCATCGCACGTATATGAAAACAACGCGTACTATTGTTATATACCACATTAATATCGGTTTTCCAGAAGATATCGATATTGTTCAATATCTTCTCTCCACCTTTTTGATTCCAGGAAACATATGATTAAAATAATGGAAGACGTTCGGAGATCAGAATAACTGCATCGTCGAAAAAAAAACAAATAATTGTGAACTACACTTTCCTGCGACTGTAAAGTAAATCAAATCTACTCTAAAAATGAAATACAGAATTCCCAACAATTCAGTTTTGGAAACTTAGTACTAGATGGCGACAAGACTTTTATATACTTCAGAATTTTATTCTAAAATAGAGTGTAAAATTATGAGAGCCTGCATATTTATAATACAAACGATACAACCTGATCTTCTATTAAAACGAGTGAGACAATTAAAATAATAATAATTAAAATGATATTACAGGTTAGCGTCATTTAGTTAAAGAAATGCTTAAAAGATGGCAGTTATTAATAAAAAAAATTGAAATTTTCAATGTTGGTATCCAAACCAAGTTTTGACAGGTCTTGAAGATAGTAAATTTTACGGTTAGGATTAGTCAAAATACGAAATTACTAATTAAAAATAAACATTATAGCTTTGTGTAATCATGGCTTTCACATTTGGAACGCCGAAAACCGCAATGGGTTTCACAATACCTACGACTACCACAACAAGTAAATTTGTAATTCAAAATATTTAAAATTCTTTCTAACTAACGCTCGTTTTCTTCAGGTACCACCAATTTTCAATTCAGTGCCGCAGGAGGTGATGCTAAAACAACAAAACCAGCTATAAATTTAACATTTACTCCTTCAACAACGACCACTCCAAGTGCAGCAGTCTCCAGCACTTCAACTGCACCTGCAGGTTTTACATTCGGTGGGGGTATAAATGCAACTCCTCAGTTTAATTTGGGCGCTGCAGCGGCAACTATCACCACAACAGCACCTACTATGAGCGGAGGATTAACTTTTTCTGCTCCAACAACCACTACTAGTGCACCGTCTTTATTAAATGTTTCCATGGGTATAGGTACTTCTGCTGCTGCTGCAACTACATCTGGTTCTTCACGTAAGTTTTTGTTTTAATTGATCTTGCATGGGATAAAGATCTTTTTTTTTACAGTTTTCTCATTAGCCACTAATACAATTGCAAAACCGACAACACTTGCAGCAACAACTGCAATTTCTACAGCAGCAAGTACAACAGCTGTGAGTACGACAGCACTTACAAGGTCTATATTATTTATGCAATGAAATATTTAAAATTATTTAACATTGTTTTATAGCACAACTTTAACTACAGCCACTCCCACAACTACTACATTAACTTACGGCCAACTAGAAGATTCTATTAATAAGTGGACACTGCATACGGAAGAAGAAGCTAAGAATTGTATAAATCAAGCGAGACAAATAAATGCTTGGGATCGTCTACTTATAATGAATGGGGAAAAGGTAACTTTGATTTTTTTATATGTATAATTAAACCCTTTTTTTACCGCTAAACATAAAGGTTGGTAATTTTGTTAATCTTTATTCACTATAGTATTATTTCTCTTCTTCTAAGTTTCATTCTCATCTGTTTTCTTTCTCCAATTTCTGTCTTAATCTTTGTATTTAGCAGTTTCTAGAAATGTTCTCTCTCCAATTGTGCGTAATTTTCTCCATCATATAGGTTCTTTATTTTTGATGTGTGTGTTTGTTTATATAAAATATATATTTTGATTATTTTAAATATTTATTTTAGATTCTTTCCTTAAATTCAAAAATCGAACATGTTAAAGAATTACTGAACTGGTAGATCAGGACCTCGATTTCATTGATGGACAGCTGAAAGAATTAAATGATCTATTGGATCCCTTAGAAAGGATGTAAATGAACTCGCGGCCACAGATGCAGATCGCAACAGAACTTACCAATTAGCCGAAACTATGGATACACAACTCAGACAAATGTCTGAGGATCTTAAGGAGATTATAGAGCGTCTCAATGAAGCAAATAAAATGCAAGAATTGGCAAATCCTGTAAGCTTTTAAGCTATTTTTTTCTTTTATTACCTTACTTTGTGTTTTCTTTTGCAGATGATTACAAATTAGTAGGATTTTAAATGTACACATGAACTCTTTACAGTGGATTGATAGGAATACCACAAAATTATAACTCTTATGGATCAGGTTGCAAAGATGCAAGATATGAATAAAAGAAACCATGAAATTAATCTACAAAGAACTTATGAATAAAGAATTTTAATGTTGTGTTAATATTTTATTATCATATTATGAGAGCAGATGTAATTACTATTTCCTAAATAAACATTTTTACATTGGAAAAGTCTGATTTCCCTAAAATTTACTTGCGCAATTAGTAATAAATAAAATATAATAAATAATAATGAAATTAATGCTTTAAAAAAAAAATAAGATGATTTACGTACATCAAGTTTAATTTTAAATAGTGTTAGTTTAAACCTAAATAGCGCGCATAAAAGAAGCGATTTGATTAGTTCTTTTAAATAATATTTAAATAACGCGCCTAAAAGGAAGCGATGTAATTGGTTTATCTCAAATTTATTCTGCAGTTGTAACAACTCCAACAAACTAAATAACAAATATAATATTAGGTGATCTTATGAAAGCTACAAACAGAAACTCCACATATTAAAGTTAGTCAATATTTTCATATTTTTTCTTCATTTAAGTATAGTTTTATTTTTTATTATTAAAAAAGCTAGATATTTTTTTATATACTTCCTAGCTAGGGAATTACAATAATATTGGCTGTATTGTTCAAACAAATCTGACAGCATTTTCGTTTTAATATCATACATTTAATTATTTTTAAGGCATAATACATTTTAAAATCGTTTTAAATAATGTCCACTAAAAGGAAGCCGGACAATCAAGTGCCGGCAGAAGAAAGCGACCAATTGCTTATAAGACCGCTGTAAATTATAACCTCTATACATACCCTTTTTATATAACTAAACTAATGCGAATTTTAGGGGGGCCGGCCAAGAAGTGGGACGATCATGCATAATGATCGAATTTAAAGGGAAAAAAATAATGGTAAATTTTCATTTTCTTCATTATATCGTCCAGTAATTAACGTTATTCCAGTTAGACTGCGGCATACATCCTCGGATTATCTGGAATGGACGCTCTGCCCTTTGTAGATTTAATTGAAGCAGATGAAATTGATTTACTTCTAATTTCACAGTAAATTGAGTGAAAGGGAAGTATGAAATAGATTTGAATCTGATATTTGTTTTAGTTTTCATTTAGATCATTGTGGTGCACTTCCATGGTTTCTGTTGAAGACCAGTTTTAAAGGAAGGTGTTTTATGACACATGCAACAAAAGCAATTTATCGTTGGCTCCTTTCAGATTATATAAAAGTAAGGTAAAGTGTAAGTTTTTGTGATTTTTGTTAAGTTAAATGTTTAGATTTTGTTTCCTATCTTCATTTCATATTTTAATTTTTTAAGTTACTCTTGTGCCATTTGTATTTTTTCTTTATGGCATTTTCTGCATATATTTTTTTTACAGCAATATTGCAACAGAGCAAATGTTATATACAGAATCAGATTTAGAGGCTAGCATGGATAAAATTGAAACGATTAACTTTCACGAGGAAAAAGATATTTTAGGAATAAAATTTTGGGCTTACAATGCGGGACATGTTTTGGGTGCTGCAATGTTTATGATAGAAATAGCTGGAGTGAAAGTAAGTAGATTTCCATTTGTTGTAATGTATGAAGTTACATTTGTTTTGGCGTAATAAAGATCTTGTACACTGGAGATTTTTCGCGGCAAGAAGACAGGCATTTAATGGCTGCAGAAATACCGAATATTCATCCCGATGTATTAATTACTGTAAGTTGATGACAGTAAATTTTAGTAGGATTTTATAAAATTATTACTTCAACAGGAATCCACCTATGGAACACATATTCATGAGAAACGTGAAGAGAGGGAAAGTCGGTTTACGAATTTAGTTCACGATATTGTTAACAGAGGTGGTCGATGCTTAATACCAGTGTTTGCTTTGGGTCGGGCGCAAGAATTATTATTGATATTAGGTATGTTGGATATTTATTTAACAATTTGTGTGTTAGGAATTCTACAAAATATAATTATTTAGCAATATTTAACAGATCCTCGATATTCATAAATGCGGAGTCCGTTAAAACCAACAAAAAAATTAAAAAAAAGGTGTTTAAATGAAATTTGTCCTAATTGAACAGTGTGAGATTAAAATATGGAATATTAAGAAAGAAAAGCAGTTTCTTTTTTCTTAAAAAAAAAAATTGGGCTATTGAAAGGAGCATACAATCACCAGATGCAATTGATGGAATACAAAAAAAGTGGTTGATTTTTCTTTTGGGTTTTTTAAATCTGGAGTGATTTTTTTGGCTTTTTAATTTTCTTTCCGCCAATAAAAACATTTTTATTTTTATGTGGTATATTAATATCAAAAACCGCTGTTCTTTAACCAATGTTTAATTTTTATTATTTTTAATCTTTTACAACCGGTCTCGGCGTATTGCCATCATCAGGTGTATAAAAACATCAGAGAAGACAAGGCTTTAAAATTTTATGTTGTAATATGTAGTAATAAAATTTTGTTAATAAATAAACCATCACAAAACAATGACAAATTAGTATGTTATATGGAAAATTCACTTAAAACTTTTATGTATTAACAGATAATCAGTACTTTATTGAGCAAGCCCAGTCACATATTTCGGCTTTAAAATTATCTAACACTTTATTTTTTACTCTACATGTAATTGCAAGATTCTAGATTTTATGTCCAGAAGCTGTTAATAAATAAAATACTGATATTTTTTTTCCGTATACTAAAACTTTTTGTTGTAAGTCCTGTTCATTATTTTATTCAACAATTACTGCTGCATCATTAGCATAAAGTTATGAATTAATCGAGGTGATCGGCTAAATCATTAATGAAGATTGAAAAGAGAAACGGACCTAATGCAGAACCTTGAGGTACACCATAAACCATGGCATAGCACTCAGATACATCTCTCTAGCATTACACCAGTAAGATTATGCATTTGCGAGTCAATTCACTATAATAAGAAAGAAAAAAGTTAATTTTTCAGTAAAACATAGTACAAATAAAAAGGAGATTATATGTGAAATATACGTAAATATTTTTCCGTTTGAAAATACGTAAACTTCATGATAAATGGTAAAAAATGGTGTTACAAATGTTGAAACTGCATCAAGAACATGTAAGCAGGAACAAATAGTTAGCAAGTCTCGACTTTCTAGTGTTTCATTCGAGATAGAACTATTATATTGTACTTCCAATAACCAGTCAAGTATAGTTCTAAAAATTATTTTTTTCCAAGTAGGAAATAATAATTTATGTGAAATTAAAAAGGTCAAGTATCCAGTAAAAGTAATTATTTCTTTAAATACTCGTTTTTAGCTGAACATCAGAGTTATACAATTCTGTAATAATATATAAATAAATCAGTCTACCTCTATATAAAATAGAACAAACTAAACAGCTAATTGTGTCAATGCTGTCTATCCGTTCTTGTTGACATGTTCTTTGACTGCTACAAGGATTGGTATTAGGTCCTATGTTATTTATATTGCATACACACAAATGACTTGTAAAGAATGTTCTAATAGAAAAGCTCTTATTTTACGCAAACATTAATCATATTAAATGATCTCACCAGTTTATTAATCCTTCATTTAAACCTTTTAGATGAATATTGGAGTCAACATCCCGAGTTGCACGACATACCAATATATTACGCGTCATCCTTAGCCAAGAAATGCATGGCGGTTTATCAGACCTACATAAACGCTATGAACGACAAAATTCGCAGACAAATCGCAATCAATAATCCTTTCGTCTTCAAACACATAAGCAACTTAAAGGTAAGTTTCAAATAGCAATTCTTTATTACATCTTTTTTTTTACATTTACAAACAATTTTACTCAGATTTATACTTTTCTCCGATCTTAAAAATATCAATTTCCGGCTTGACTTTCTCGTACAGATGGGGGAACGCTCCTTCGGCATAATACTTCTTCCTTGTTTTCTCGTATAATTGCAAGTCGAACATTTGCTCGAACTCCTCCCTCGTCATGAAAATATCAGCGTATAAGAAGGAAAATCCGCCGACATCGATTGTGAATCTCTCCATATCTCGCATTGCTTGCACCGGATTGTACTTTTCTTTATTTTTAACATAACCTGGTACACCATATATACCCAGATCGTTGTACATAGCATAATTTGCATTCGGAACCATGTATTTATCTGCCGGTCGCTTTAACTGTCCGGAATGTTCACCGTGATCGTACACTCTGCAAGGATATACTAGTAACGGGTAGGTGTTGAAGAGTTTCTCCGAGGTGTTGATTTGTACTTCGAGTTCATTTATGGGTAAAACGATGTCTTGGAACACTTGGTGGGTGAACGTGAAGGCTCTGATGCCGGGAGTTGTGGTGAACTTTAAAAATGCTGGCTTCGGTGGTAGTAGCCAACCAAACAATAATCTAAACATGTAAAAATTGATTAAGGTTTCATTATGTTGAAAATTACTTTCTTTATTTGTGGAAGTAAAACGAAGCAGCTGAATTAAGTTATTATAATTTTATTTTCGTATTAATATTTTATATTAGCAACGTTTTAACTACAACCGTAACCTTTATCAAACTATTTGTTTTATGCAATCAATATTGCGAAACTTAATTTTAGTGATGTATAAAACTGCTTCTTTATGTTAGGAGTTTAAAAAAGCTGCTGCTTTTTGTAGCAGTTTTCGCTAAATAGCGGTATACATTAAACAGATAAACTGTTTCTACAACTTTGCGCACCGCCCCAAAGTGTCTTTTGTTACCGCTATTTACCTAATATTTATATTGCGAACGACTTTATTTGATTCAGTAACGAGTGGAGATACAGCCCAGATACCAATTTAAGGTTTACACAAGCTTTTCTAAGGTTGTCCCGACAAGGGAAAAAAGCTTGTCATGGACAAGGGTGTAAACTTGCTGCAAGGTTATGACAAGGTTGCTAGTTGACACAGGATAAGGTTTTTCATAAACTTATCTGTAAAAGCATACGACAAGGTTAAAATAACAAGGTTTTCATAAGCTTGTCTGTAAAAGCATTTGATAAGGTTAGAATGACAATGTTGAGCGAAGCTTTAAAAGAAAGCCTGTACAAACCTTGATGAAAGCTTGCAACAATCAAAACAAAATAGGAACTGGGTATTTATTTCTCCTTTTTCTTGGTTTTTAGGTCATAAAAATATGGAAATGTAAATTATAAATAATTTTTTTTTGTTTAATAAATGACAAAATCATAATTCAGAAAACATTGTTTACTATGAATTTTAAATATATCTTATGTTTTATTTAAAGATGGCATTTCAAAATAGTATGTTTTGATTATTTGTTGTTAGTAGAATATGAAAAATTGAATTTTGTAATTAAATAGATCTTATAAAATATAGCTAAATACAATATTTTAATGACAATTTGTGATTTTTTACTTATAGATATACGCACATGGCTTTTGATGTAAAATAGAGGGAATAGCTATCTATCTTTAAAATTTTAAATGGGAAGTAATTTCACATAGAAGCCCATTTGGAAGACATTTCTATTACTTTTATGGCAATGCAAACAGTTTTAAGATTTTCAAAATTTTTACCAACTTATCCAAGATTAATTATTGGGGTACTTGACATTATTTTTTTCGATAATCCTCGTATTCATGTTATGGTTTATGTTGCTTAGGAAACGTAGTATTGCTGTAAAATGTGACATATTTTATAATAAGACGTTTTTGCGAAACGCAAAGGTGAAGAATACGAGGGTCATCGAAAAAAATTAACGTAGGTACTCCAATAATTGTATCTTGGATAAGTTGGTAAAAATTTGGAAAATCGTAAAACTGTTTGAATTGCCATAAAAATTATAGAAATATCTTCCAAATGAGCTTCTATTTGAAATTACTAAGAATAATTTGTAGTTATTCTGAACTGTACTAAAAACTTTGTTCTAATGATAATTTCGTGAAACATTCTTCAGGTTGATGAAGATAACTGTTACTGGTTTGAAATATTAATACAAAAATAAAATTATAACAGCACAATTAATCTCTTACGTTTTACTTACCCCTCATTACAAACATTTTTTAATATAGTGAAAGTCCGAATTACCTAAACAATGGATTATTTCCAAACGGTATCATAGATTCGACGACCCAAAAAATAGCACGATTATGCCTAAGCAAATACTCCCTGAGCGGTATCAATTCAGTGAACGTACCTCTCTTCAGAGCACTTTCTGTATGCTTATAAAACCACGGCTTATACCACTTTGTTATATTATTGAGCGGAACGCCCTCATCATAATCAGAAAAATACCCAGACATCACAACCGCTTTCTCTCTACTATAAATAGTAGCTTCGACATAATCGGGCACCTCGTCATCTTTATTAATTGCCCCCGAAATCTTGCGTATCACATGGCAATAATCTTCTTGCCTTCGATTGGGGTATAAGTCAATCTAACGTACGGTTTTATCTTGATAATCTTTACAGTTAGAGCGACTAAGAATCCCAAACTCCCATGAGACCACGGTAACGTTTGATACAAATCGGAATTCTCATCTTTCGAAGCTTTTACCACTGTACCGTCACCCAAAACGACCTCATAGGATATGACATTCTCATGGTACAATCCAACTTTATGCGAGTAAGTCGTCATACCAGTCCCCATTGCTAATCCCCGAGGGTAGCATCAGCTATCTCTAACGTAACAGCTAGGGTGTATCCTTTCGGGATTAAATACCGTGTTATGTCTCCTACTGTTACCATCGGTTCAACTCTAACGGTTAAATTTTCTTCGTCCAATTCCAAAATATTAAAGAAATCGACTGATACTCGATGACATTCATGTTTTTTGAAAAATTTCGTTGATAAGCTCAACCAATTGGGTCTAGCCGTGCATAGTAATTTTCGGGTGCTGGGGCTTTCCTTATTCCAGTTTTTTACCTGTTTTTGGATTCGACGTACTGCACTATCATGATTGCTAGACTTGCCATGTAAGAATCTATATATGCGATTGCGAAGTTGCAACAGTAGGTTGAATATAAAACTCGCTGGTAAACAAAAGAGTAGCACTACAAGTCCACGGTTGTTTTCTAGGAATTGCACTAATCTTGATTCGGACATCTGAAAATACAAGATATGTTTAAAGTCTTACAAAATTATGTTAATGCTACTACCTTTGTTGCAATTTTACCATGAATAAATACTATTTACAGTAATAAATTAAATAACAATGTTTATTTTAGCAAAGCTAATTTTAGTGACTTAGAAACAAGATTGTTTCATACTTATTTTTAAATTGTTTAAATGAATATTATGGGTTTCGAGACACTGATAAAAATATCAACAAAACACATCTTTATTTTATATATACACATTGGCATAGAAAAAGTAAAAAAAAAGTACTTACTCTTTTTTTGTGGCCGCCAGAACTGCATTCATACGCGATTATCTAGAGACTGGATGTTTGAACGATCATGTACTATGTTAAAATATCGTTTGATTATTTGCGTAATTCTCTCTTTCGATTTGTTTTCGTGGTTGTTATTAGTATTCAAAAAACAGATTGATTGACCCTGAAAGTTAAATCGTGTTTAAATTGAAAATATCCTAAATTTATTCCTTCATTTGTATTTATGGCGACACTTTTATAATAAAATTAATAATATCAAAAGGTACAAAATCAAAATGAAATTTTGCTACAATTCTGGTAATATATTTTGTATAATTAAGGTCAATGGTCCAAAATTAATGGCAGGTGTCTTTTTATCTCTTATCATCTATGAGCCCATTCAAACTAAATTTATGTAGTATATCTAAGTTTGATAACGGGCTACGTTTTGTTCTAACCTTTCATAAGCATTTTTTCTCAATATACAGCTCAATTCTTTTAAAACTTAATGTAGATATTTTTTTTTGTTTGAAGTGATAGAAGAAGAATTCTAGGAAATTACTCAACTAAAAAAAAAAAATGACAAGACATTCCTTGGCATGGTATCGCATTAACTGCTAAAAAATATGTTTTTTTTTTCAATGGCAAACTTTTTTTGATTTTTTTGTAATAACAATACAATTCAACTACAATATAGCTTGTACATAACAAAATAACAAAATGATAAAATAGAATACAAATAAAATCATGATAAAATATTACCTAGTTAAGGAATTACCTGTTGTACAGTAAACGTTAAAAATGACGCCCTCCCTCTTTTTAGTTTACAGAAATGTTTTCAATTTGTCTTGTCGTTAATATTTTTTCTCAATGTACAGGGTGAGCCAAATTCGACACTTTTAATACGAAACTTATATTTCTAAAGGAATTAGACAAAATCTGACCTATGCTTCTGGAGCTCGATTTTAAAGAGAATTCGATTGGTGAATACGTATTTTTATATCATTCATAGTATCTCTAATAGCCAAATTTAAATTTCCCGCCACTATTTTTAGTGACTTTAACGTAAACCCATTAAAATAACTATTAATGTAATACAAAATCGTAGGTAATTTTATGTTTCAAAGTTGAAGTTACTAAGAATAATTGCGGGCAATTTAAATTTGGCTATGTGGGTAAGAGATACAGAGCGTTTTCGTATAATATGCAATTTTTAAAAGCCCTTGTAACTTTTTAATTTGTGAAAATGCTTGATTTGTATAAGTACTTTATTATGGCACTTTTTGACGCAAAATTTAATGCTCTAATTTTTTTTTTTTTAGTTAACTAGTATTTTTTGAGATATTATCAAGACTTGTGTTTTTTATATGGAACACCCTATATATTTTTACACTATTCAAAAGCACAAAAAATTACCTTTAACATGATATATCACACTTGATATTTTATTTAATCAGTTCTTAAAATATATGATTTTCTATTTGCAATTTCACAGTATTTTAAGATATCGCATTAAGTACTAAAATAATCTTTTTTAAAGGTTTATGACATGATTTGGTAGATCGTGAAAATATTATATAAAAAGAAGAAATTATTTAAACTAATTTTTGCTTAAATTATGAAATTAGTGATTTTTCAATATTAAACAATATCATACAACTTTTATTTGTAAAAAAAACAATATAAAATTATGATAAAATATTACCTAGTTAAGGGATTACATTACATATTTTTTGGAATTAGTGCCGTAACCATACCATTTATTCCACTAGTGCCGTAATAGGGTCTATTACAGCACTAGTTGCGTAATAGAAATGGAACATTTAAGCAGATTTATAAGTTAAGTTGGATTTCTCCGGAAGTAAATTATTAATGGGTTTTTCAGCAATTTGCCGTATTTCAGGCGGAGTGCATGAAAAAATTGTAGAACTCATATTAAATATTATAATATAGTTACGTTAGTATAATAATATATAAAAATTTCAAAAATGTGTCAATTTTAAATTAACTTGTCAATTTAAATCTCTTGTGCCAAACCAAGGTGACAACTGGTGACAACCGCCACAAAATTTCCCTAGATTATAAATTTTCTCGTTTTGCTTTTAACAAAGAGAAATTTTAAAACTAATTGCAAAAAATAGCATAAAAGACACGTCTCATTTGACATTAAAGCACTTATTCAGTTAAGAAACTCGTGGCTACGCCACTCGTTTCTTAAACTCTGAATTCGTACTTTGAAACGTCAAAATGAAACTTGTCTTTTAATATACTATTACAATAAACGTTCAAACTAATGCGTCCTTTTTAGTTTACAGAAATGTTATTTGAAAGTTTTGTTCCAACATATTTTTTTCTCGATGTACAGTGTAAAAATTTTAAAACTTAACTTACGTAAACTTTTTGTTTGAAATGTTAGAAGAAATTAACTAATTAAAAAAATAACAAATAACTATTTTACGGAATTACTAGATATCGGCTTACCTGCTAAAATAATGTTTTTTAATGGCTTATGACATGATTCGATAGACCGTAAAATTAAATCTATAATTTATAAGGTTGAACTGTTAATGTTTGATTATTAATTAATATAAATTATTTTTTTTTACTTTACATTAATGTGTAATTCTTGTACTTAGAATTTAATTAATCTATAGTCTATTTTTAAAGTAGAGCGAAGAATTTCTGAACATACCCCAGGCCCAAATCACACGAACGAAAATCTTGAAAACAAATTGTATATTACATACGAGTATATCTGCTAACTATTACTGTAGAGCTCTGAAAAGAACTGGTAGAGTATATAATGAAATAACGGAGAAACAATAGAAACAACAATAAGGCTTAACCACAAACAATGTCAGCTGACAGAATCTGAGCAAGATTGATACAATGTTATTTGGCCTTGCTTTGAGAATTCACGGTCAAAGTGGTCTGTTCAGAAATTCACCGCTCTACTTTAAAAATAGACTATAAAAGTATTTAAAAAAAAAAACCCCATTATTGCTTGTTATGTTCTTAGCTAGCTTGAGGATGTAACCCTGAGAAGGAAACCGGTTGCCATTTTTAATTAAAAAGAAAATATATATGAAGAATTAGATCTTTACTACATCCATCTTTGCTTATTTATTTTCTACAGAAAATAATGTTATTATTCAGATATTCATTCAGAAGATGTTGGTTATTTCTTATTTTATGACTTTGTAAATCTAAAAGTAATTTCTTTAGGGTATCGATCATTTCGAAGATATCGGTCCCTGTGTGATAATGGCATCTCCTGGAATGATGCAGAGCGGCCTGTCCAGAGAATTATTCGAGTCTTGGTGCACAGATGCCAAGAACGGAGTCATTATAGCAGGTTCAACATTCGAAAAGACGCAAAATCTGCCCCATATTAAAGATATCTTAAACAATTTCCAGGTTACTGCGTGGAAGGAACATTGGCGAAGACCATATTATCAGAACCAGAAGAAATTACTACAATGGTGGGGCAAAAATTACCCTTAAAAATGTCCGTAGATTATATTTCATTCTCCGCCCATACAGACTATCAACAAACGAGCGAATTTATTAGGATCTTAAAACCGCCTCACGTAGTAAGTGCACAAAAAAAAAAAACATGAATTTGTAAGCATTATAAAAACATCGACTCTCAGGTTTTAGTACACGGGGAACAAAACGAAATGAGCCGTCTAAAAGCAGCTTTACAACGCGAATACGAAGACGATCCCAACACTACGATGCATCTTTACAATCCCAGGAACACGCACGCCGTAGAATTGTATTTCCGCGGTGAAAAAACCGCAAAAGTCATGGGATCGTTAGCCGTTGATCGGCCCAAGCCCGGAAATACGATTTCGGGCATCTTGGTAAAGAGAAATTTCAATTATCACGTTTTAGCAGCTACGGATCTAGCCAGTGAGTAGTTTCAAACCGGTTTTAAACACTTCTAAATTTATTGTTGGTCTCCATCGGATTGAAACGGTAAATATAGTCCTTCCCAATCTTGTTTTATTGAGTTGATTCTCAAAGAAAGTTTGCTACCCGTTTCACCGATGTATATGGAATTACAATGTTATCACATTTCAGTTTATAAACCCCATTACTGTCTAAGATGTTGTGGTGATATTTAAATTGAAGGAAAGTTTTTAAAGTGTTACTTGATTTGAAAGAAGGGGTTATATTGAATTGTTTGAGGAAGTTGGGAATTTTGAAAGAAAAATCGTTAAAAGTGAAGGATTTATAAATTGTTGGAGGTAAAATACTGTTGTTATATTGGTTCTTAACTAGCAGGTCATTTTTTATTAAACACACTATAGACAAAATATTTGCTTCTCAGAGAATAAAAGTATAACATAACCAAAAAGTAGGGATGGATTGATGATGCTGTAACGTTTTTCTATTCTTAAAACGTTGTCGGGGTTTAGAAAAATACACGGGTGTTACATTTAAATTAACTTACGGGCTATTTAAAATCTATTAAATAAGATCAAAATAAACACTAAAATTAAATCACTCACTACTTACTATTAAAAATGCTTATTAATTAAATCACTTAATTACTAATGTCTTAATTTATGTAAACGATTTATTTGCACGGATATTTATATTACACGTACTAATTCGCTCGTATTTATCTCCACTCGCTATCCGCACTATTCAACTCGTATCGACTGACTCCCCGGCCAATAACCATGCGTTATTTTATATCTGGCGCCGGGATTACGAGATTTTTCCAGACACATCTAGGGCGTGCTTCTAGATTGAGAAGAATAATCACGAATGTTCGACCGGGTACTGCCCTCTGTCATTCCTCTTTCGAACTCGTACGTAGTTCCTTATTCTGCGCTAGCTCCATCCAGGAGCGGCTAACGAAACCGCCAGTTTAAAAATTGGCGCTCGTTACAATACCATTTTTAATATGTTTGGGTGCGTCTTAATAGGGAGTTATCGCAAGTATCCCAATAAGAGACCGATAACGTTAACGCCACGTGGTTCCGACTGATAAATTTATATTTACGGGAGAACGTGTAAAGAGTTATCGCATATCTTTTCCGACAAAATAAAAATATTTGAATTTGGCGGTTAGCTCGGTGTCATTTCTGACTACAACATAACCACACTATTCGAACACAAAAGGGTTTTATTTAGGAAATGCCGCAACAGTTCTAATGATTCTTCTTTTGAAAATCTCAAGGGTTTCCCATCGGTTTTAAGGCTGGGCTATTTGTGTGGGGGGGGGGGGGGGGGGATACTTCATTTAAAAAACAAAAAAATAATAATTTATCAGACATATTAACAAAGTCTAAAAAATCATACCCCTTGGAATTGCTACCTTTAAAAAAAAAATTCTTTCTATTGTTTTTTCTCATGGTACAAATCTTTATCACACGTTAATTAATTATTTTATATTTGATAATAATACTCCGTAACTTACTAATACTGCTTTGTTTGAACATATGATTCGTAGTAGCGCCCTTCGCCCCTATTATCGTAGGTCTACCCTCTTGTTTCTACTAAAGTACTTACGTAACTATAATATTTACGCCTGGAATAGATGCAAGGATAAACCAGGGGGACAACATCATTGCATACCCCCTTGGCAAAATTTAAATTTCCCACAATTATTTTTAGTAACTTCAACAAAAAGACATCAAAATAACTAATAATTAATACAAAACCATTGGTAATTTCGTGTTTCAATGTTGAAGTTACTAAGAATAATTGTGGGGAATTTTAATTTTCCCAAGGGGATACATATAAACAGGTGGGTTTAAAACAACTCATGTATGAACGCAGATAAATATACTATCCCGGGTATGGAATTGTATCACTGAATGCGACTTCCCATATTTCACAATGCTCGCCAACTACGGTGGGTTTTTATGCATAGGTTAATTCCCCGATTATAAATGTTCATTGGCCGAATGTGTATGCTATTATCATATTATTAAATACTGTATTTACTTATTTACTGCTACTTACTAATAGTAATATTGAAAATATGAACAAGAAAAGATCATGATACATGAAATTGTTTCGCGAAATCTATTATTACAAAAAGTATTTCTTTTAATTATAATTAGTTTGTTCTTCTAGAGATTTTCCACAGAAAGATGTCCAATTGCTTCTTCAATTGAATGAGAAATAAACAAAAGTAAGCCGTTTGTTTTTAAATATATGATCTTACCTTACGGATATCGATTTGTAAAGGTAAAAGATATATAAAGTGGACATTATTATTAGTTGTGAACGAAGTTATATACACCATGATATAAATGAATAAAAACAATTTAAATTAAAACTACCTACAAAAATAAATTGTTTACAAAAATACTTATAATAATCCTATACAGATGGAAACCAGGCCCTTGCGGTACTCATAATATTTTTAGCATAGAACAAGAAACGTCCGAATAAAAAATGTATCTTGACATTTTCTCATAAGATCAATATTAAACGTAATATTTAAGAAAGAAAGCCAAGTGGACAACTCTGTATGTATATAAGTTAAACTAAAAACCTGTACTTATAGTATATAAGTGGCTGAGTTTACAATCGCCGATACCTACATACGTAGTTGAAGTTAAAATTTTATGCTTATTGAATAAATTTTTCCATTATTAAGGCTTTATCATTGTTAAGGATTAGAATAGCTGATGATTATTTGTTTACTTTTTTATGTTATTTATAAAGCTGTCATGAAATACGTCACTGGAATTTATCAGATAAATTATAAAATCTAATAATAATGATATTTGGGAATTACTTATTTCTGTAGACTTTATAATACGGGTAACGCTTGGACTTATTTTTAATTTTTAGATACCTATCTGCACTTATACAATACATATATACACAAATATAAGCTATTCTGCAAACATGTCTTGAACCCCAATTCATTGCGAGAGTTATCGTTAATTTCGTGCTTAATTTCAATTTATTAATCATTACCTTCAACTGGTTGTATTATGCCTTCTATAGTAATAATGACGTTACTTTTTCGTACGTATTTTTGCTATTAAACTCTAGGCACCAGCACTTTCTGGTGTCGCGTTTGACAACCTATCCCCACCACAAATAGCCCAGTCTTAACCCAAAAATAGCCCCGTAATTTTGACAAGTATATCGGGCTCCGATACTGATAACTCTGTTCCGATAAGTCTGAGCATTGACGGTATTGAATATATATCGTTTTCGTAAACTTTGATTGATTTTAAAATAGTTTTAAAGTTAGTATCCTTTTACTTTATTCAGTCTTGTATCATCGTATATTTTTTTAGCGACGTATCTGTAAGTACCTCCACTTTATAATTGCATATTTCAATACATTTTCTTTACAATTACGCCTTACAACTACTCCTCATGTTCAGAGATTTCTTAATTATATTATCTTAAAGCTATTTTTGACCCATCTCTCCCGTTTTCAAACATTTTTCAAACTTCACATTTTTTAACACTCTAAATAATTTATATTATTTATTCTACATCACATTCGCATTTCATTCTTTTTAGTTTTCGTGATGATGGCCACAGGCCGAAACATGTAAAGACTCAGTAAAACAAGATTGGAAAGGACTATATATATCATTCGTTTTTATACTTCTAAATTTGATTAATATAATTCTAGAATATACCGATATGAGTATGACGCAAGTAATGCAAAGACAGAGCATACACTATTCTGGTTCCTTGTCCATCTTGAGGCATCTTATAACGCAAGTTGCCGGTATAGTAGAGACCATCGAGGGCGATAAGAAGATGCGGGCGTTTAACGCGGTAGATATCAGTGTCGAGAACAAAATTATCAGCTTGGAGGTATTTCTATGCTAGATAAAATCTTTTCAGCTTCTAATGCAGATATTTTCAGTGGGTAGCCAATCCGACCAATGATATGTACGCCGACGCAATTGTGGCTGCGGTTTTGCAGGCTGATCTGTTGGATGCGCCTATAAAGTCATCGACTATTAATGCTAAAATTGATAGAATGCATTTTAAGGTACAATAGATAAAGTTTGGTGCTATAATGCCTTAACAGTATTATTGTTACTAATATTAATGATAGTGATGTCCTTATTGTAAGGATATCAAAAAGAAAACAGAATTGATACAGAAAATATAATTGAATTAATATAGTAATGAATGGAATCTGCAATTTAAATAAGAAGTACTAGATAAAAATATATGAATGTAATAAAAAAATCAATGAAGCATTTGAATTAATATTTTAAAAATGATGAATTATACAAAAGAAGTATTAAATGATAAAAAAAAGAGTATTGCAACTCTTAACAAAAATTTGATTTCGAACATTAAGCCAAAATACTTCATACATATACATTTTACAATATAATAAAGTGTGATAGCTGCAACCCACTTGGCAAAACTTAAATTTTCCAAATTTTATTCTGAGTAATTTCAACATTAAAACACGAAATTACCAATTGTTCATTAAAAATAATTGTGGAAAATTTAAATTTTGCCAAGTGGGAATGCATTAGACAAATGGTTTGTTGTCATAGGTTCATAAAAAAAGGATACAGACATTGTCATGTAAAATATAACACAAATAAATCAATATAAAAGATAACACGGACTTGCAGAAAACAAGCCCTTAATCCATGATATACAGCAGCCCTCGAGCAGCACTGCTAATTTTCGTTTAAAAATGTCCCAAGCTCATGACCAAGTAAGTTACAAATCTAAGTTTCGAGATTAATTTGTTACAATGAAGTTTCCAATTTAAATTTTGATCAAAATTGAGCACCCAAGAACTTACAGTTACCATTACTATTCAGAACACTATCGACAGCATATCATTCTGCCAATTATGAGATTGTAAAATATTCATTTTAAAGATATTAAATGACTAGTCTTGACAATCAAAAAAAATAATGATGTCAATTACTGCATTCCTACTATTGTCCTTGCTACTACTAACGATTAATGAAAAGTCATCATGTTATCCAAATATAAATCAAAATCTACAACATACAGCAAAAAGAGCACAGGGCTTAATATAGAGCCGTGAGGTACTCCCATGTCAACCCTTAACGATTTTGCACTAATATTTACTTGAACATTACTAGTTAGGTAAGGCAATGAAACAATCTCATTTTATATAGGGGAAAGAATTAGAAAATAAAAATTAACAATAATATGTTTATTAATCCTTCAGAAGTCCAAGTTAAAGAAAAAATTACACAAGCACTAACAGTTAATTAATGTTGTTGTTGTTGTTATTGGCCTTGGCGTTAGCCATTAGCCAAACAGTTAATTAAAATCCGCTTGTTATCAGTATTTAATAGCTACTGGATATACAACAATCAATAACAACAATATAAAAATACTCTACAGATACGACAAAAATCAAAGACTGATTGAAAAGTGTAAAAGTGACAACGTTTAAACAGTTTTAAAGGAACAACTTATATAGACTACAACAATATGTATACCCATTATTACATTTTTAAATAATTATTATTATAACCTCTCTCAAGTTAACAGCAATACTAAAACGAATTTTTCAAATTCCAACAACTTATATAGACTACAACAATATGTATACCCATTATTACATTTTTAAATAATTATTATTATAACCTCTCTCAAGTTAACAGCAATACTAAAACGAATTTTCAAATTCCACTAAACATATTTCATAGTTATTTCCATTATTATTTAATGCATTTATAACATAAATATTAAATTCTGTGAAAATAATGAAAGGTGAATTGCTCTAATCAATCTATATTTTATTTTAAAAGATCTTTACATAACATGTTTCAACTTTACCGACAGCATCAGGTGTAAAACGTCTATAAGAAGTAATAAAATAAAAATTAGTCGATATAATAAAATTAAAAAATACACAATACAATTTTAACATGTTTCGTCATTGTGTATTTTTAAATTTTATCATATCAAGTAATTTTATTTTGTTACTTTCTACAGACGTTTTATACCTGAATGAATGTGCTGCAAGTTCTCATCAAATCATCTCCCGACTAATTTTCTTATTTTATCTAAAAAAAATTGTTTTGATTGCTGATATTCTAATATTGAAATAAATATCTCATTACTTAGGAAAATGGCAATTACAAACCCCACCATCCATAAACATGACAGCAATGATTATTTTTTTTTTTTTTTTGTTTATGTAGGAATGCCTGATTGAGATGTTACAAGATATGTTTGGTGAAGACTCAGTTCCGAAGATATTCAAAGGAGAAAAGCTATATGTTTCGGTTAAAGAAAACAGGGCCGATATAGATTTGGTCAATCTCGTAAGTGGCAATGATGTGTTAAATTAAATTTTGCATTTTAATCATTTGTATTGTCAGGAAGTGACTTGTCCTACCGATGAAACATTCCAACAGATCGTTCAAACTGCCGTCACTAAATGTATCAATCTTTAGCGCCACCTCAAATTGAAGCTAATTAAATATTTTCTAGTATATTTTTTATATTGTGTAAGATATAAAATAAAGAATAAATAGGAATAAAGGATATGTTTCATTGACTAACATTTATTTTAATAAATGTACAATTCACATGATAACAACGTTTTACTTACACATTTTGATATACTTAACACTAATAAAATGCATATTTTACACTACTGAAATACTCGTTTATGTTTAAAATACAATCTATAAACCTTATTTACATCATTTCCGGAATGTATAATACACAATAAGCATATAATTATGGATATATTATTTTCAATTAGAATAATTTAGAATATTGGAATGTAGTTATCGATCTTGGCCCTGTGTTTTTGAGCGACACATTCAGCAATCCAAACAATATTACGGCACTCCTGCTCTTTCAATTTCAAATAAGAATAGAAGACCCCAAAGTGGAATTGTTGCAAGAAAGCGTTAACATTCAAATGCACCTCATACTCGAAAAACTTATCCTCGAGTGTTTTATCCCCTGGATTATTTCCAGCACCTTCGAATAATTTTGAATATTCAGCATAGTATTCAGCAACAGCTTTAACCTGGTCATAATCCTCAGCACGTGCCAATGCAGCTAATCCATCAGGATACAATCGACCGCAAGTGGGAAAAAGCTTAGCCCGATCATCTTTACTCAATTCGGTTCCGAATGAATTGATGGTGATGATGATAGCGCGACGATCGGCTTCAAAAGCTAAAATTTCGCACATGCAATCGGCGGTAGTGTCGCCAATGTCCTTGCAAAATTGGTAGAACGCTTCCAAGTAAGATTTGTAAAGGGTGTTACGGATGATTTCGATATTCATCTCGTCGAGATCTTGCTCGCTGATGCAATCAACGAAAAATGGAGCAAGAGGTGTATCGACCAGAACGGCATTGTATAACTCGGCCGGTGTGGCTGCAACATGGATCGCTTCCATTTGCTCGAAGCTTCCGAGTGGGTGACATTTTGGGATTAATTCTGTTATTGGTCTTTGATGTAGAGTTCCAGTGATCAATAAGATGATATTATCGATCATATACCCGTAAGTCATGAAGTCCAAAAATGTAGAAAGTGGTTCAACAGAGTGGTTTCGTAAATGCTCAAATTCAATAACTAATTTCTCCCGTAACTTATCATCAATCGTTGAGACGGCTAGAGGGGACGGTTCGTTAGCTAAGAACGTACTGTAATCGGTACCTTGCAGGTGCAGTTTTAGATCTTCCAACGTTTCACATTGTACCAGATTCAAGTAGTCGGACTGTTTCAGGATTCCACATTTAAATCCCCTGCACAGACCCTCCAAATATCCGCCGTCGATGTTAAAGATGCACCCTTTCATTTTTGCTAAGATTTACGGAGGAAATCGCGACGAATTACAAAATACAAGCGCAGATACTATTCCCCGATCGACACAAATTATTAAAACCTCACGTGAACCTCACCCAATCGCTGTCACATGATTTTTGAATATGTGCCAGTGCTCATTTTCAATCAACACGAAGGTAATACGCATATACACTTGGTGTTCCACAAAACAATTAGTACGATAAATTTATGGGTTTTAAATATTAAAATGCAAAATCGATAAGATAGACATGCAAATATGTATAAATATCCTATAAATTTTAATAACTTACGTCTGATTTCAATTAAACGTAAAGTGCATTACAAAGACCACAAAGATAATCAAGAATGACGTATCAAATTATACAAAGAATTCAAATGAAAGCGCACGCTAAAAGTACACGTAATTCATAAAGAAAAAACAAAAAAACACAAATGTACAATGTGATAAAGCAATCTAGTGGTCCTTAGTTACTCTTTTTATCAATGTGTTAGTTACCAGAAAAGAATAAAGAGCTGAATTATATGAACACCTATCAAAAACATTACCTCCTAAAGAAAATTTAAATTTGCCGCAATTATTTTAAGTAACTTCAATTGAAATATTATTACATAGGTTATTTCATGATTTTATGTTTAACTTGCTGAAAATAATTGCGGGAAATTTGAATTTGGATTAGTGGAGTTGGTTTTACAATAATATTATAAATTAATATGATACTATTTTGCATTTGGAATAAACGATTTAAATAATGGAGTCAAATTTTGCATTCAATTTACAGCAGTTTCCTAAGCAATAATGAAGAAAAATGCTTCTACAACGTTGTAAAAAAAAACCTTCTTTGTATTTTTTTAAAGCCAGATCAACAAGAAATATTTCTAGCAATATTAAATAATAAAAATTGTATTTAACCCAGTTAGAACTGAATTTAATTTTAGACTTACCTGCAAAGTATCCTATAAAAGAATTAATAGATTCTATAAAGATAGATTTATGAAGATTTTGTTTTTCGCGCGTTTTAGAATCTATTTTTGTTGAAGATTGGTAGCACTTAATAGCAATACCACCTTACATAATACATTCGCCATCCTTATCCCACCCCCAGAAATTCTCATATCCCTTTAAGATATCGAACGAATCCTCGTAATTGGAAAAGGCTGTTTCAGCCATATCTTTTTTCCAACACCATCCAAAAACTGAAATCAGTTCAAAATGATGTCCAGGGCATCCCTCTTAACAGGTAAAAATACATTTTACCATAACTTTTTCATTAATAGTTTTTTTTTATATAACGTGCTCTCTAGTTGGCTATGATTTGTTATAAAAACAAGTTTATGTAACACAGATCGTCGATTGTTTGTAATTTATTTTATTCCTCGTGCTTTAGGACAACAATTCAGGAGTTTATTGGCGTTAAACGCAAGGGCAGCTGCCACGACCCCGGTATCTTCTGCTGCCGCTGATGCTGGAGAATGTAGTGCTGTAGCTAAACGGCCTGCAAGGCAAGAACCTGGCAAAGTCAGATTGGGATTCATTCCAGAAGAATGGTTTACGTTTTTCTATAAGAAAACTGGTGTTACTGGACCATACACCTTTGCTGTTGCACTAAGTACATATTTGGTTAGCAAAGAAGTCTATGTTATGGAGCACGAATATTATTCTGGATTGTCTCTGCTGATTATGTGTATTTTCGCTGTTAATAAATTGGGACCGAACATTGGCAAGGCTTTGGATAAACAAGTTGATGTAAGTTAAATTGGATTTTTGTTGAATGGATAGTATTATAAGATGATCTGTTTAGGGAAATGAAATTTTATTCATTTTCTATTCTGATACTTGCACATAAATTTATTCATGCATGAATGTTATAAATAATTTCCTTATTTTGAATAATCATTTAGGTGAATTTTTATTTATTTTTTATTTTATACCTTTTTTTGGTAAATAAATTTCTATTTGAATTTCTATCCTATGACTCTTGCAAATAATTATTAGGAGGAGAAATATTAGAGATAATGTCAACATTCAAATAATCACTTATATACCCAAATTTAAATTTTCCGCAATTATTCTTAGTACTTCAAGTTGAAACATAAAACTACCTACTATTTGTACTACATCAATAGTTATTTTAGCGCCTCTACGTTGAATTTATTAAAAATAATGGCGGTAAATTTAAATTTGGCTTTTGGGATAGATTTATTTACATTCCATTTTATGATTTTGATAAATAATGTTATTTAAGAATAAATCTTATAGCTAATTTTGTTATTGATTTATCCATCTAGATAAGTTTTTATTTTTATTTTATAACTATTTTGTATATGAAATTGTTTGCCAGCAAATTATGAAACTGTAGAAAAATATTCAAAGGCACATAAATCATATAATTACCCTAATATATAAACTTAATTGAGTTTATATTCTAAAACATAAATATCTAGATAAATATCAGAATAATACAGCAACTCTGATTTTTATAATTTTTAAATATATGGTATAAAATGATCACAGAATAGCAATTTCTTTGCAGTCGAAACCTTACATATTATTTTTTTATTAAAGAGAAATTGGTAATTTTAGATTATATCAGTACACAAAACACACTAAAATCGTTGGAAAATTCTACTTCTAACAAATAACAATGAACAACAAGTACTAAATTTACCTTTAAACATTATTTTTACCCCTAATTTTACCTAAATAAATTTTCAAAAACAAAATGATCTTTATTATTTTTGATAGGAATACGAAGCGTCATGGAACGAAGGTAGAAAATCAGAGACAGAAGCTTTAAATAACCAAATCAAGAACGAAGAACAGTTGCAGTGGAGCTCCGAGGGTCAAACGCTGTTAATCGACGCTAAACGTGAAAATGTAGCCCTCCAACTTGAAGCTTGCTACCGCCAGAGAGTTCAACTTGCTTTCCAAGAAGTCAAGAAGCGATTAGATTATCAAGTCGAGATTCAAATATCGAGAAACGTATAGCTCAAAGGAATATAGTCGATTGGGTAGTTACTAAAGTGAAAAGTTCTATCACACCCGACCAAGAAAAGCAGAATATCGATAAGTGTATTTCTGATTTATCTTCATTAGCAAGAGCGTAGGAAGTCAAATTTTAAAATGAGATTTAAAACAATAGCTGAAAGATAATGGATTAAAATTTTGAAATACTTTATTACTTACATCGTTTTGGAATTATAATTTCAAGAAAACAAGATTAATTTCTCCGAAAATATATATATGTAACTTTATTGCCTTTATTAAAATATTATTTACATTACATATTGTTTTCTTACTAATTCCTTGGAAATCCATACATTTCAATATCGCAAACTCTGTGATAATGGGAAATCACTTTGTATATGCTCATTCAGTGCTTTGTTTAACTTATTTTTCCACACTGATCTGTGTAAGTTTGCAATATGCATGAGTTGTTGTTCAAATCGCCTAACTCGTCCTTTGCAATTGGAAATTAAATTTAACATCAGCTTACCAAACATTTTATCATTACTAAATACACTAGATATGGCCAGCAATAATTCTATCAACTTCTGTAACGATTCATTATCAATTTGGCTTGAAATTAAACAATCAAGAATTGGGAATTGATTTTTGTCTAATTTTTCTGTTGTTAAAATAAATTCCCTGCAAAAAAATTGTTACATTAAAATTTTCGACTTAAATTGTTAAAAAATATACCTTAGTAAGCTTTGTTTATACATTGAATTTAATCCCGCAAGGTTCTCAAGAATTGATTTGGTGCAATCTGGCAGTTCTTGTAGCTTACAACTAAATTCCCGACAAACAATATTTAAGTGACTGTTTAAGAAATTCATAAATAATGAATAAATTTGTGCATTATATTCAAGGAATAACTAAAACATATTTCAAAAAATTAGGTCGAAACAAATACCGCATAAAGAAAAACATATAAATACCTTTGGAATTAAAATTTGTCTTATGAATGTTTCAGTAATTCTGATTTCTCCCGGATCACCTTTTAGAATACCATTTCCAAACTTGCAAATCAAATCCGTGTCTAAATTCTGTGACAACATAGTATAAACCTCATTTAATTGATCTTCAGTTAAATTTTTTAACTTTCTTGTAGCTACATCGCTAAAAGTTTTTTCAATTTCTAAATATTCTTTCAGAGACTCCACAATATCGTTTAAGTTTAATACATTTTCTTCCAAATTTACATCAACGTCCATAACACTAGCAGTATCACTTATATGCTCTACTGCTTCTGCTTTTGTTGAGGTTTCATCATCGGATAAGTCTATCACAGTTGTGATTAGCATATCATTTAATTCTTTAACTAATTGTTCGTTCTGCAATAACAATTTGATTGTTGAAATGTATTCCTATTACATTATCTGACCTTAGGTAATAACAATTTCCAGGTGTCTGATTTGAGGTTGTCCTGCTTCTTATTCCTAGCAACTTTGTAAAATTCTAATAAATCGGATTTAGCTTCATTACTGAATGTGTAATGTTTATATTCCATTGTACTAGTGATATTTTATTTTATTAGACACACTAAGTATTTACAAAAAAATGCAGTGAACTGGATAAACTGTATTTATTTAAAATATACAACAGTTTCAAATTTAATATGAATGACAGCTACCAACTTCAGCCAACAATTCTACCAACCAAATATAACTGGATAAACTACTTCATAAATAATTTCCGATAACTTATTACCTCAACTAATATAACTGGACAATTAATGAAATACGACATTCATCATTTTGATTTTTTACCTGACGAAATTGAATTGTTCCTTATTATCCTTTTATTATGAAAATATAGAAATTACAAGTTAGTGATTTTCTTGCTTAAATGTTTTTGTCGTTGCCACTAGTTGCCATGGCTACGTCAATAATGGCATATATACAAACGCAATCTGTTATAAGAGAATTTTATTTTTCACTTGTATGTTCTATCATTGTGTTGCCTCCTTATATCGAAATTGAGTCGACATGAACGAATATAAAATTCTGGGTCGAATAGGTCAAGGCGCGCACGGTTACGTGATGAAAGGTTTACACAGGACGAAAAATCAGGAAGTCGCACTTAAAAAGCTCATCATCAAATCTTTAGACGAAGGTATTCCAAAGAATATCATGCGCGAAATACTGGCGTTGCGAGTATTAAAATCTGAGTATGTAAGCTTTAAATATTAATAAATGCTTGGTAGACTATAATTGAGTAATTATTGTATAATTGGGTTGTAGATAGTCGAGTTGTTAGATGTTTTACCGCACGGTATGGGCCTAGTTTTGGTAATGGAATATCTCCCATCCAGTCTATTTAATTTACTTAAAGATAAGAATTACGTATTAACCGTCGGGCAAATGAAATGCTACGCGAAAATGCTCTTGGCAGGTGTTAGTTTTATGCATGAGAATAACATAATGCACAGGGTATATTAATAATAAATATTAAGTATACCATGTGTTTATTATTTTTCTTAACAAGGATTTAAAACCGGCAAATTTGCTGATTGGGGAAAATGGTATTTTAAAAATTGCTGATCTAGGATTGGCTAGAATTTTCGTAAAAGACGATAATAATAGGCAATACACTTATCAAGTAGCAACGCGTTGGTATAGAGCGCCTGAACTATTGTATGGATCCAGGAATTACACGTCGGCCGTTGATTTATGGGCCGCAGGATGTATTATTGCGGAAATGTCGACGAGAAAACCACTATTTCCGGTAAATTTTTGTTAATTTAAGTCAAATGTCAACAGATGGCGCTTCCAGCTATCGTGAAGCTGACATCTAGTGTTTCATTATGCAATTAACGATAGTTGGCTCAAAATTCGAAAATTATAGGGTGAAACCGATATAGAGCAATTAGCCATAGTTTTACACACATTAGGCACTCCAAACGAAAATACATGGCCTGGACTTGATTCTCTACCGGATTACAACAAAATTTCTTTTGCCGAAACTAAAGGTTTAAGCTGGAACGAGATTCTTCCGAATATTGACGAAGATACCATAAATTTTATTAAGGGTTTCATCGATTACGACCATCGAAAGAGACTAACTGCTAAAGAGGTCATCTCCAAACGTAAAACATGTTTGACATCTTTAACGATAATTTTTTTTTACAGGCACTAAATCATACATATTTTTCTATTGATCCTGTCGCCTGTTCTCTGGAAGAAATGCCTAAACCGGCTGATATACAAAATGAGTCTTCAGAAGATGTTGAAAATTTTGAAAATTTCTATAACGAATTTGAAAAATTAATAAACGGTTTCTAAAGCACATGAATTGTTTGTAAATGTGTATTTGTAAAATAAAAAAAAAATATTTCAATTTTATTTTTTTGAAAACTGTTTTGTGATTAATTTTTAATATTAGGTTTGTTCGTGTTGGTACTAGCGTCACGCAGAGAAACGCAGCCGTAAACATTTTTCTTCGATTTGATGACAAAACAAACAACAATCAGAAAATCTAAAGCCGGAATCAAGTGTTTTACGGCCACAGCTTGCGTTGAAAAACTTTACGCGGCTATATTTTCGCGTTAGGACGCAGAATGCCAAAACGAACAAACCTATTAAAACTACCTAATTTAATTCTGGCTAGTAGGAAACTATAATATTATGGACACGATCTGATACTTTTGCTATTTGTTCCTAGATAGCGCTGAAATAATAGAAACTTATTTCTTTTTCATTTTTCTCTAATTAGCTAGTTTTTGTAGTTAAACGTTAGAGATAGAGCTCCTTTATCTATGCTAATGTTTAATTCAAAAGGTTGATGTTGAAATAAATTAATAAAGTAGTACTACACATCCAAAAAATTATCGTTTTCTATTAACAGGAAACAGTAATACCTGCTAATACACATAGTTATTATATCTTTTACTAGATGGCGCCAACATCTTGGAAGTAAACAGTTCATAATTATTGAATACGCCTTAGATGAAACTATAGTTCAGAAAAATAGTGAAAAGTATTATCAAATATTTTACCAGCATATTTACTATTGTGCATACTTCTAATTATGACACATTTATAGGAAGCAGTTATATTTTCTATGCAGCGTAGTTGCGCTATTTCTTATAGATGGCGCTAACGAAATCGGAATTTTTATTTATTATAATTCAAATTTATATTTTTCTATCTTTTGTGCTTTTAACTATAGATCATGACTTTCACATAAGAAATATTATAAAAATAATTTATTATAGGAATAAGTACGTATATAATGTGATTATGGGTTATATCGGATAAAAAAAAATTTTTAACATTAAAAGCGATCTTAATTTAGGTAAGGGATTATTTTGCATCAATTAAAAACTTGGACTAAAGCTTCATTTTGCAGTTCCTATTTTTGCCGTGAATTTCGGGCATAATTAGCCAATAATAATTTATTATGCGCCAAATTTAAATCTGAAAATAACATTGGAATCACCTCTACGCCATTTTTTAAATTGTCCGTTAATAAATAGAGTAATTGTTAAAAGGTACTCTGTTTAAACGATACCCAAGATACAATATGTGCCCTGCCAACCCAGGGTTGTACTGAAGTAAAATAATTAAATTTTTATCTTTTTTTAAATATACTCCAAAATAAACAAACTTTCCAATAATTTTTGTTTATTTTAGAAACACTGATTACAGCACGATAAATACAAAAACAATGTTATTTGCTATTTTCGTTATAACTACATGGTTCACTTGTTGTTCGCCCTCAAGAAAACTATCAAAACTTTCCTGCGATACGATCTTCTTGCGCCAATTCAATTCTAACTTGTTTCAAGGAGTTAGACGACGCTCCGGCCTGTTCGTCTGAAATGAGAATAAAAGAATGTAATCGTGCTATCGCATGACGCCCTTAAAATACTTTACTATTACTCTTATTCGCGTCTAAGCATTTCTTTTGTACGCTGTGGAGTTGTCGAAAGATATCGCCGGTGTGCTTGAGGTCGTACAAGGTTTCAACGGAATCGAAAAGGTCTTCCAAGGTCAAGGAATCGGTTTCCGGTGGAATCAGACTCCTTTCATGTAGATAATCGGTTAACATTGATTTGTAATGCCCGATAAGGTCTTCATCGCCTCCGCACTTTATTTCTCTAAGAGATAAACGAATAATACATATACTTAATAAATCCTTCGTAATGGTTTTATTTTATTCCGATAACCACGTAATCAGTGATTTAAAAATTTATGTGGTATCTATTATTTTTATACCGATGACGAGGTACAAAACACAATTGCATTAAAATATAAATAAAATTGTACAGGATTGCTACATAATCCATAGAAAAATGGTATTAGGAATGAAGTTATTTGGGTTGTCTATCTTTGTGATCACGTGGCTTTCGGTATAAAATGAAGGCACTGTATTACCTCGATATTAAGTATTGCAAATATTTTTGATAGGGATCTTGCGTTAACGGTGAACCACTCTGCTCTAGGAAATACGAAAATTTCGCCATTATTTTCACGACCGTCGTCCTCTCTTGTGTATACTCATTTTCAGTCACTTTCAACTTTTCTAAGAGTTCCTTAATTAACGTTTCCATTGTATTTCTCGCTTTGATCTTTTGATCGGTATTGTCTTTAACTTTGATATGTGCCTCCGCCTTTCGTGTTAGATAAAACACGTGCATATGCTTTGTGTAGTGACAAGAGCATCTTTTACAATAGTATTGGTTATTCATTGCGGCACAATACATCAAGTCTGAGGAACCTATTATGTCTTCGGGTATATTGTTCAAGAAACACGGGTCGTGACATTTTTGCTTGTAAGAATATCGCTTCTTGTTGCTTTCCTGTGAAGCAGTTATTTTTAAAGTCATATAGAAAAAAGTTTATGGAGTTATTTTTTGATTAGGGATTATGTTATCATGAAAAGTATTACAAGCTTTTAGATGCTACCTTTTTGGCCTTTAGGATATTAAAAAAAGACATTAAATACACGGCTTCCGAAATACAACAGTGGTAGTTTTAATTTCTGCCCATGCCATGCATTTATTTTCACTTCAACGCCCCTTAATTACTGACGCTTTCAGGGTAGTTGGTTTGAAGAAGAAAGTCAATCTGTGGTCAATCTTTGTGTATCTTTGGTTGTCTAGCTACCTTGATTACAATCACAACAGCTAAATGATATTTGATGAATTAGTTTAGCTTTCTCGCTGAATAAATAATTATTTTCATTGTATACTAAGCAAAATAATTAATTTCCCGATTCATCTCAATGAGTTAGAGTTAAAACATAAAAATTCCTTTATGGTATAGTAGTATGGTCCATATACGAAATATTCTTTGTTTGTTTTAAAGTTATATTTTTCTTTCAATTCATTCTGCAATTTGTTATACAGGCTGTATCCCGATATAGAGGTAAATATAATAATATTTATATCTGTAAGCATTAACGAGAAAAAAAAATATTTTGTAAATGCCGTGGGCTAGAGCCGCACCTGTGCCCAACCTAAATGCTGTCCCGAGTATACCCCCACATACCATCATTCAGCCATTACCGCTGTTTGTTTTGTGTGGAGCGCCGCTTGGAGTGCAAGCCACATCGAACATTTTATTTAAATTCTTCCCGTCTCGAAAAAACGATCCTTTTCAGGACCATCATGATTTCATATAAAGAAAACAGAAGCTTGATGCATCGGCAAAAGCGCGGGAATGTATAAATTCATTTTCACGCGAGATCATAGTAAAAAGGCGTGTTTGCAAATTTTCTGTATCTACATTTATTTCTGTGTAATTCGATTCAATTCATTTTGCGTTATTGGATTAAATAAATCCAAAAGAAATAACTCAGAATCATGTGGGACCGTTTATTAACAACTAACTCTCGATTCGACAAAGCGAAAGAAAAATATTTACTTTTTTTGTAACTACTGAAGTCGCATATCCGGTGAAACTCGAACGTCTTATCAGGATATTAAAAATAATACTTTGTAGACTTACGTAGAATGCTCTTAACAAATAAGAAATGTTTATTTTATAAAAAGAAGAAATTTAAAATGCCTCAGTTTTCCTATTTTTACAAGGGCCTTTATTTATTCAGAATGACGTTAACTGAACTTACGGCATACCATTAAGAATAATACTGAATGAGTGCAATGTATTTATGGATAATACCACGTTTAGCGGGTGCTTAACATGATGTTTCCTTGCATCAGGCCCGGACTAAAGAATTTTTGGCTCTAAATTTTCCTTTTTTTAATTTTTTAATGATGAAATCCGTTTCGGCGGGTTTGTGCTTTATATGTCGTGTAGTTAACACCCAAGCCAAATTTACTTTTTTATTAGATACACCCTGTATACTTTCCCACATAGCCAAATTTAACATAAAATTATCTATTTTTTTGTAGTTCGTCGATAGTTATTTTAATGCCTTTGCGTTGAAGTTACTAAAAATAGTGGCTAAATTTGGCTATTAGGGTTTGATACTTATGCACAGAACACACTTATTATTTATTAAAAATAACTCGTGCCTGTGTGTTTATGAATATAGGCAGCCGTTTCTAATATATAAATCGATAATTGTAAGAATATTTAACTTTTTAAACAAATTTCTACATGGCCCATTATACGAAGAGCTTTCCCTTGAAATAGAACTTTTTTTAGACGCAAAACTGGAACTCCGTACCTTATAGAATACTAATCGTGACTCCAATTTTATGTTAAAGAATAGTGACGCGGGCATCGGCTTGTTAGGGGGTGAAAAAACATTAATCATCTTTGGACAAAGGTCAGGAAAAATATACAATGAATTCATGTAAAAAATGAATCGTTTTTTCATCTTTAACCGCCCTAATAATTGCCAAATTTAAATTTCCCGCAATTATTCTCAGTAACTTCAACGTTGAAACATAAAATTACCCGCCATTTTGTACTACATTAATAGTTATTTTAATGCCTTTACGTTGAATTCACTAAAAATTGTGGCGGGAAATTTAAATTTAGCTATTAGGGGTGACCTTTGTCCTAACGTTGTACAGCAAGTACTACCACCTAAATTAATCATTTTTTCTCACCCCCGCTATTGTATATTATATTTTTTTTTATTCTTTAAACTACATGAAAAAACAACTTTTTTTGATTTTTTTTTAAATGGGAAAATTTTGTGAAATTATCATCATTTTTATGTACCTCAATAAAAAACTATTTTTCTTTTATTTTCCGAATTAAATTTAATGTCGTAGTAAGTATATTTAAATTAAAAATTGTTTGTTAGAAATTAAAAAAAAAAAACAAGTAATATGATACATAGAAACACTAAACGCAAATATAAATGACTTTTTGACGTCCTGGCAAACTAATGTGTTTATGACTGCCAACTTGCGCAAGTGATTATGAATAAGTGCCAATAAAGGTTTTCTTTGCCATCCTAAACTCTTTCGTATCACTTGTAAAATTATTTTCTAAGGTTATTGAGATAAGCTTTTGCAGAAATCAATAAGTATTTCGAAAAATAAAATAAAATTTCACTCAGCGGTTGATTCAAATGATGTATACAACCAAGCAGTTCACTGAACTTTGGATTTAAATAGGAATAAGAATATAATATGAGGAACTTCTCATGATTACTATACGTATAAACTTGTATTAAAAAAAGGAAATATATACTGCTGTGATTAGACAACCCTTTTCGCTGAGTGTATTTCAAGTTGCATATTTTTGGTTATTTATTGGTTGTTCTTATTGCTTAAAACAGCTGATTCAGTTTACCGAGAGTTTTTCACAAATTTTGATATTTATTTTGTATAAGTTTAGTTAAAGGGTTAATTGTATGATTTAATTAATTAAGTTTTTAAGTTAAGTTTTTTTTAAATTATTCCATTCATTAATTTGTCTAGTGTTCGCTACTGTAGATTTAATGCGGATTCTATTGAATATTGGCGTTTTGTTTATACGACTGCGTTGTACGATGTTGAGAGAGAGATTTTCGTGAGAAAAACAATTATAGAGTTTTGTGAAGGACTTCCTTGTTCGACTATTGACGTGAGTAGACGTATTTTTGTATATCTTTGTTGTCATTTTATATTTCATTTTGATATTGTAAATTTCGCATTAATTGTCTTTTATATAGCCAATCAAGGAATTCTTATCGTAATAATTGTTAATATATTATATAGAGTGCACTTTATAGATATAAGATCAATTATTATTTTTGTTTAGGAAGATATATTTTAGCTTTTTTTTTCCATTATAGTTAAAAGAGTTATTCAATTTTGCTGTTTCGTTTTTAATTATCTATCACCTCGGTTGGGTGAGTAGAAGCTTTGTTCTTGCATTTAGTTTTTCAATTTTGGAAATTTCTAGTAATTGTCCACGCTTAGTTTATTTTAACTTGTGAAATCACGTGGATAGTATTTCAAAGGTTGTGTATTTTGGATTATCTTCCTAAACAAACAAATCTTTTGCCTTGCATAGGAAATAGCATTGTCCTATTTTAATTTACCCTAATAGCCAAATTTAATTTTCCCACCACAGTTTTTAGTAAATTCAACGTAATGGTATTAAAATAACTATTAATGCAGTACAAAATGGTGGGTAATTTTATATTTCAACCTTGAAGTTACTAAAAATAATTGTGGGAAATTTAAATTTCGCTATTAGGGTAGAGTCAAGTGCAGTTTTTATTTTAGGCCAGTATCTTTAGTTCACGGTTTTTTTTTTCTGTACAATCTGTAATTAAACCCATTTCGAAAAATAAATTTGATTGTTAATTAACGTCATTGGGTTAAAAATTCTGTTCTTTTATTTTTATTTTAAAACCTTTTCAATTTTTCGGGTAATTAAGAAAGTTTGATTTCATTCACTCACAATTTACTTTTTGTGATTAGATTCAAGTTTTAATTCGCGAGGGTAATAACTCTCAGGTTTTTAGTTCTTTCGCGTTCTTTAAGATTTTATCCGTTGAGCTAGCTAATTTTATTTTTCTTTTCATTTTAAAATTCATTTAGCATTTTCATTTAATACAATCAGTACACAGCAATACGTATAAATGACAAATACTTGTAGAAATTTAGGTAGTAGAAATATAATAGATAATTTCATTAACTAAAATACTTATTAAAGCTCTATAAATAGGACCTATTATCATACCAGTGCCGTTGATTGATCATTGAAGATAAATATTCCTAATAAATAGATTTAAATTACCCGCAATTACTTTCAGTAACTTCAACACAAAGCAGTTACCAAAAATAAATGCGGGAAATTTAAATTTGATTATTAAAAATATTCCGTCAACTTTTTTTGTCATTTCGTAGTGTGTGTTAAAAAAATGACTCATCAACTTACTAAATAAACTTCACAGCACTGAGCACTGGTACATACTGTTATGGGATTTTTCAATTCCGTTATTTGAAGACGTATCTCGGGAAAGTACAGACTCTTTCCTATCTCCTCCAAGTTAAGAGCCCTGCCCTCTAAATAGGCGGCGTGCTTTTGCAACACCGCTATATTCTCATTAATCAGATCGGTAACGTCTGCCAAGGGTCTCGAAAACTGGACGGCCATCCTTTGCGCTTCTCGAGCGCTCTTCACGTTTTGGGACAATTTCTTGCCCGCTTCCGCGACCACCATGTACTTGATCATCTTCGCGCCGATGTACCCTCATGGGAACTGAAAAGCGTGACGGCACTGTAAACGTTCTAGGGGGGTGCGAAAACTCGTTTATTCGGGGGGCGGTGAGAATATCGAATCCCCATACCACTACAGCGTTAGGGAATAATAAAGTATATACAAGGTTAGTTTGAAGTTCAAAGACGATGGATAGTTTGGTCAAATTATTATTATTTTTTTGTTTGATATAGTACATAAATATATCTACAATTAACCAGATAATATAGTTACGTCATTTTTACGTCAACAATTGGTCAGATTTGGTCATACCCAAATAGCCAAATTTAAATTACCCGCAATTATTCTTAGTAACTTCAACTTTGAAATATAGAATTACCTACGATTTTGTACTACATTAATAGTTATTTTAATGGGTTTACGTTGAAGTCACTAAAAATAGTGGCGGCAAATTTAAATTTGGCTGTGACTGGGCCTTCCCACAGAATTTGCCTATAGAAAAGTCTATAGACTTTAAGTAACCTGAACTAGACGTAATTTAGACGTCATTCATTTACCAAAAAATTGACGACATTCTAAGTAACGTGATAATGACGTCATTTTTATATAAATATAACAAACAGTAGGAAATAAAGAATCAAAAAAGTTGTGGTTTTCTAAAATTAACTGTATAAAATATCAAATTTCCAAACATCACATTTATTAATCTTCAAGGAAAATTTGGATGTACCCAAAACATTTTATTTATTTCCTCAACTCTCAACCTATCAAAAAGTTTTCTTTTAATTTGTGGTTGAACTCTTATAAAATATATAAATTATTATATGTATTCATATTCCATTTTTAAATTTTGAATTTAACTTTCCAACTGCGCTAGCAGATGGTGCTACTGCTTTAGAAAAGCGAGCGAGGATCATCGTAGATAATTAAACCGCTCATTGAGGGCACTCTTATGCTTTTTAGTGCGAACTAACTAGAAACATTCGGGAAAGATGTAGACTGCTCCAGAGCAGTGTTGCCAACTCGTGGGGAAATTTCCCGATTCGTGGGAAGTTTTGAAGTCGAAGGGAAAAAGAGAAATAGTATGGTATTCGTGGGATTTTTCCTTTAGCAACGTTGTAATATCCTAAAACAAGTCCCAAATCTTCAAGGTCGCGCATCAGCGTGTGTTCACGTTATTCTATGATATTTTTATTGAAAATTAAGAATCAATTGTGATTTAAAACACTGTGAATGTATACTCCATTCATATGTGGATTTATTATTTATATTTGTTCCTTTCTATTTATTTGGTAATGTGTAATTTTATGAAGTTTTATTACTTCAATAGAATGGTGCGACTATAGCAGCTCACCATAGTATATAGTTTATCTTATTGGTAGTACTGGATCCCAACCGCGTCATCACGAGATACGCAAGATCCATATCTTGTATATTTGTACCATCGTTTTGCGCATTCGTGGGATTTTTGTCTAAGGGCCGTTTTACACCTAGCTATTTATTGCGCAATTTATTGGCCAATTTGAAATTTTACGTGTATAACACGTATTTAATCCGTATTATACACGTAAAATTTTAAATTGGCCAATAAAGTGCACAATAAATAGCTAGGTGTAAAACGGCCCTAAGAAAAGGAAAATTTTAATAGTTCTCGTGGGAAATTCTATGCTTAAAGGTTGGGAACACTGTTCTAGAGGCAGATGCGGCAAATATAAACGCATGCGAACAAGGGCAGAAATAATTGTTTTGGAGGATTCTGCATTGCGAAAGCCGAAGTCAAAGTAATTGCGGTGCAAATAAATAGTGAATGTAAATAAACAGTATTTAAGTGAATTTAATTTATTAAGTGTTTAAATCAGTGTTATTTTATTTTATTTAGAGCTTAAGTGTAGAAATAAATACTTCCTGTTTAATTACCGTAAAATTATTCTAGGCGGATTTTAAAAATACCGCTACTGAAGCCTTCATAGTATACTATGACATACGGGGGGAAGTTACTCAGCTTGTTCTAATAATACTGTCTCTCCATATCGAATAATATAATGGAAAAGAACCAAGCATAATCAGGATCGCTGAGGATCGAATATGGTGTTCCTCAAGATTCCATTCTTAGCCCAGTGTTCTTTGACCTATACATCGTAACTACTTTCCACATGCAGGCATTTTTCTATTTGATGATTATAAAGCTAGAAATGCGAAGAATTTACGTGATAGTTTATATATTCATGTATTCTGTAATAAATTTTTGAACGAATTAATTGCATTTTACTTATAACATTCGTTATCATTACTGAGTATTTAATAAAAATAATAACTTAACATAAATTATACCACAAGAGGGATTTATTTTGACAATACCCAAATAATTTTATTTAAATTTCCCGTAATTATTTTAACAACTGCAACGTTGAAACATAAAATTATCTGCCGTTTTGTATTGCATTAGGGCCGTTTCACACGTACGAGAATTTTTACATAAATCATACCAAAAATTATCTCGAAAATTTTGGTGAGAATTTTTCTAAGAAATTTTGTCGCGATACTTCAAGTCATTTTACACAGGAATAATTTTTAACCGGAATTTTCACGATATTTGTTGTTGTAAGCATAGAAATCCTAAACAAATAGCAGTTAACCGTTAAACCAGCAAAATATGGATCATAATTGTTTAAATTTAGGTTACAACTTAGAAGTGCAAATGGAACTAACCTTATTCCTGTGTAAAACGACTTGAAAGTGTCGCGATAAAATTCTTAGGAAAATTCTCACCAATATTTTCGAGATAATTTTTGGTATGATTTATGTAAAAATTCTCGTACGTGTAAACCGGCTCTTAGTAGTTATTTTAAGACCTTTACGTTGAATTCACTAACAATAATGGCGGGAAATTTAAAGTTGATTACTAGGATAAATTTTTTAAGTTGGCATAAAACTGGAGGAAGTTCAGAAACCTTTTGAACGTTTTTACAACTGTCAAAAAGCGGTCATTTGTAATTATCTAATAAACCTAACCTCAATTTTTCAATGCAAATTTAATTGTGAACACAACCGTGCAGTTGCTTAATCAGCAGTTCTTGTTTATTCATGTTTATTGGTTTTGTTTCATGTTAACCAGGCGAACAACAAATGACATGACGATGGATGACAAACAGATGTGTAGCCAATCCGTAAAAAAAAAAAAACTAGTTTATAACTAATCTACCATTTTTAAACCGCAACTTTACATTCTCACTTGATCATGGTGTTGAAATGTGGCAGAATATTATACTCTCACATCTCTGTTGTTGTCTTTACAAAGTGGAGACCTCTAATTATAACTTCTATGATTGAAATTCAGTTAATTATGTAAACATGTGTACTTTAACGCATGCAAACGTCATTAGCTACGAATGAGAAAGAAATTCATCTGCTAGCTGGAACGGCCTATAGGTATTTAAGTTTGCGTTATATTTGTAGGGATGTTAATACTTTTATGTCGAAGTAACTAAAGATAATTGCGCGAAATTTAAACATGCTTTCGCGTCGATTTACACTAACCCTGTATACGTTGGTATTCGTTTTCACAATAAAAACTCATCGTGCAGTCGGCGACGAGTCGTGACATTGTGTGGGTAAGTACTTACATATGTATACGTGTTCGGGAACGATATTCACGTGGAAAATAGGAAAATACTGATGGGGTGTGAGTCGATCATTTGTTGGCATGCGAGTCGGTTGTTGACGGCCGCAAAAGTGCGCTGACGATATCACGGAATATTTTCCGACGCTCGGTAATGACCGCGCTAATGATACGAAGGGTCCTTATTGTCGTGGAGAGGGAGTGAACTTATAATATGAGCGATATATTGAACCCAACAACACCCTCGTTTATTACGCGTTTATTACCGTTAGTAGTATTTATAATCTTATAGAAGCACAATGAGTAGACATAAACCTTGAGTGAAGACAATGCCTCCAAGAGCTGCGCAGGTTTCGAGCTTTCGCCCTAATATGGTAGATACATACGTAGATATTTCTTTTTTTTCCGAAATATTGGATGATGTGGTAATGAGAAAATTCCTAAAAAGTGGTTAGAAAAATACGATATTTGCGTTATTTATTGATTGATTGTAGAATGACGGTGTGTGTAATCAAACCTTCATATTTCTTTCACTCATCAAGAAACTCAAACCAATTCGAAATCTGACTCAAGTTGATAAATTTTAGTTGCCAATCTCTTCATATATTTCATATCAATAGTAATATGATGCAGCGCCATCTTCAGGCTGATAGCTAAAGGTCATATATCATGTCATTATTACTCAAGATATGATGCCACGTATTTATAATTTTATTTTATATCCACAATTCAAATTAGATTTTATAAATAATAATAAAGGTAATTTATTATTATTATGAGATTTTTTTACAAGATATATTACCAAGGAAAGTAGATATCTGTATCGAGATATACAGTTATTGAAACATAGATGTCGCTATTTATTGGCTAAATTAAATTTATTGTTTTTTTCTACAAATTATAACACCGAAGTACTAGGTATCTCCAATTTCAATATAAAATAATAAATATTCTAACTGCTTAAGAGTTGTTTAACTAAAATTACAATAAATAATAAATTTAGTATCTACTACTGCCTGTAATTCGAATATCTACTAAAGTAAATTCAAAATATATATAATACATATTTAGAGGGGGCTTCAAAGAGTGATTGTGAAAAAAAAAACGATGGGGGCACTGCAATCGTTTATAAATAAATTATCAGCTGTTTTTATGCAATATCAGTGCAATATTTCAAAGATTCAATGATTCAACAACAAAGGAAACTGTAATCTGGCTGTCAAGACAATTACTGGTAAAATGATGGGAACATCACTGGTTATGTAGTTATAATAATTATTAGATAAATTTAAAACCATCTTACAAATAAATTCAACCTGTGTATAGGGGTTTTCTTCGCGACTTTGAAACGTTTTCGTGTTTATACGCCATGAATTTTACGTTCGCTAAAATGCACACTTTTGAAACATTTTTTGTAGTATGGTATTTCGTGCAATAAAAGAACACACAGCAAGGTAACCTTACCAAAATAATTTGATGGGGTAAAAAGCAAAAGAGCATAATGCATTTTTACATAGTAAATGAGTTATGTGATTTGGGTAGTCTTGAGTTCACCTTCAAGCATTTGCACGTTCTTGCTTTTTATCCCTGCATTTCGTAACTAATTATCGCACTTATGGTCACATAGAAACGTCTCCCTTACTTTGAAACGTATTTGGAAGCGATCTGCGCACCGATTCAAGAACGTTTGAACCAGTTTCAATTTTGACGTCACTACTTGAAGCGCATTTGTCGCGTTTCGAAATACTACGCAGCGCTTCTGTACCGCTGCGTCGCTAAAAACGGCTTATGTTTTCACAAATCTGAAAAGCAATTCGTTTCACAGAATCCTGTTATTATAAAGAATCTCTTTTTATTCGTGGATGAATCGCGGGTAGATGAACATTATATCGTAAATGTAAGTGATAAAATAAAATATTTCTTTGAAATATTGGATGAGTGTTCCATCAATTAGTGTGTTGGGATTTTATTTACGCATGGGCAGGCCAAAACAAGCAACACAAACCCCAGCAAAAAGCACAACATTTAGGTAATTAATAGTTCGTTGGATAATTAAAATTACAAGGATTTTTTGCTTTACGGCATTATTATCTTTAGTTTAGTTACCTGGTTTTACAATTATAAATAAATATCGTGACACATGTTTATAGCAGTTTTTTTTTATGAATATGAATATAGCAAACTTTTAATTTTATGATATTGTGCAACTTTACAAATTGATTTTAATGTTCACGACAGCATGACTAGACTTATGTAAATCGATCATTATTATCAGTGGCGTTTTGTTTTGGAATGGCAAAAAATATTTCCTTTATGTATTTTTACTATCAACAAACGCATACTCCAATATTTTATGCTTAAAAACGATGATTCATATTCTAAGTCATGGCGAATATTTTTCCTATTTTCCGCATTTATTTCCCAACGCTTCCAACTTAAACCAGCTATGGGTATCATATTTGTCTTGGTTTTGCTTTTTAAGGGTATGCTTTTAATTCCGTTTGTTTTTTTATGATTTAAATCTATTACTTGTGTACAAAATTGTAGCTATATACTGTAAAAACTACACGACTAGGATAATAGGGGGTCAAGAAACAACAATTGAGAAGTTTCCATATCAAGTGATGGTGCTGTGTGCGGTGAACTTTGAAGTAACTTTATGTGGAGGCGCTTTGATAAATAAAAAAACCATTTTAACAGCTGCTCATTGCGTTTATAATTGTAAAAAGGGACACTTAATTGTTATTGCTGGTAAGCCCTTTTTACATTATATTACACCCCACTTAGCCAAATTTAAATTGCCGGCAATTATTCTTAGTAACTTCAACGTTGAAACATAAAATTACCTACTATTTAGTACAACATTAATAGTTATTTTAATGGGTTTACGTTGAAGTCACTAAAAATAGTGCCGGGAATTTTAAATTTGGCTATTAGGGACGTTTAAAAATCACTTTTTTACCGAAAATCCAACTTGCAGGTTCTAGTGAAATAAATCCAAGATATCAACATGAAGTGAATTACGTAAAAATACACAATGATTACGAAGATGGTGATCCGAGTAATGACATAGCTATAGTATGCCTTAAATATGCTTTAGAGTACTCTAGTCGAATACAGCCGATATCTATTACCGACCGCCGCTATCCCGAAGGTAAAAGTGCCGTAGTTACCGGATGGGGCAGGATAAATAACAATCAAGTATCTAAAAGGCTTCGTTACGCAATTGTGAGATTGGTCAGCAATCCAACATTGCGAAATGATTAATCCGTTTATAGATGACACGCAATTGTGTACAAGTGCAAGCAGCTCTGGTCCATGTATGGTATATGTCTTCTTTACTTACTACCCAGTAAACCAAATTCAAATTTCCCGCAATTATATTCAGTAACTTCAACTTAAAGATATTCAAATAACTATTAATCTAATACACAATCGTAGGTAATTTCATGCTTTAATGTTGAAGTTACTAAAAATAATTGCGGGAAATTTGAATTTGGTTCACTGGGTAGTTTATAGTAAAATCAGTGTTCACGTATTTACATAATATGATTCTAATTCGAAGACCCACAGCAAGGTCTTTAAATAATCCCGTGTGCAGCACCCCAGTAGCACAATGATCTAAAATGACGTCAATAAAATGTCAATTCACGTCATTCTGCTAAATGGAACGGAAATCACTGACTGAGTGAATATGATGCATTGAAAACGTTTTTATTATAACAGACGAGGTGCTACACCTACTACGATTTAAGACAGTTTACCGAGCTGGGTCCTTTTTTTTTGAATAATTTATTCTTGAATCGCAGGTAGATAGATTCCCTAATGGGCAAATTTAAATTTCCCGCAATTATTCATAGTAACTTTAACGTTAAAACGTAAAATTACCCACCATTTTGTACTACATTAATAGTAATTTTAATGCCTTTACGTTGAATTTAGTAAAAATAGTGGCGGGAAATTTAAATTTGGCTGTTTATACAGGATTATTTATACAGGAACGAGTTATTGACACGAATAACATTGTTAAAAGAAATTCTAATAATTCTTTTTCTTCTGGTACATTATGTATTCCTTTTATGCAAACACATGCGGATGTCATAGCATTTTATTTCTGCTTACAAAACGTAGTAATAGAAAATAAAAGCATATAAGTCTATTGTGTGGAACTATTTTACATTGTCAGATGACGTATATGTAATTATTATAGTGGAGCCTTAAGAAATATAAATTTAGTCTTTTTTTTAAATTTACAAATAAATAAAGTAATAATACTTTGCTTTATAAATTTCCGTATTTGTTTCAGAATTCTCATAAATCAGGGATAAAATAAACACATATAATGAGAAAAAAGATAACAGCTACGTATTGTGTGCCAACATCATTATCAGAAAGTACTTACGGTTAATATAGCTGTGCTCAGCGCGCTGAACGAAGCCTCAATTCAGATCTCGGAAAATGGCATATACATCAGCGAGATCTCAACGAGGCCTCGATGACGTACGCAAAATGTATCAAAGCTCCAACACGAGCTAGCTTGCGTTACACCCTAGATTTCAAATGAACCAAGTAAAACGACAACATATACAATTGAACTGCACCAATACGTAGGCAGATGGAAACGCTTAAACTTAACCTTAATTGTCAAAAATTGACAGCAGCAACAAAAAACTGATAAAATATTGCAAACATGCAATTTCTCTGTGACAGTGCATATGTTAGGCATATATTAGATATCCAAAAGTTGTATGTGTACTGATAGTTTTTTGAATGGCTCGAAATTGTTAATATTAATAGCGTATCTCGTCTGCTTATATAAATGACCAAAACGTAAAATATTTTTTTTTACAACACCGGGGAGGGAGAGATAATTTAAATAATTATCAATACTTCCTTCTTTTCTCGGTGTTCTGAAAGAAAATTAATTCTCAAAAAATGCATCCTCCTTCTCAATACTGTTCAAAAACATAATTATTAACTACTTAAAACTTCTTCGATGCTTTCTCTTTCCGCAGTGTGAGAAAAAGAAATGAATTTATCCACATAGGCAATTTTAAATTGCCGGCAATTATTCTTAGTTACATCAACGTTGAAACATAAAATTACCTACTATTTTGTATTACATCGATAGTTATTTTAATGTCTTTACGTTGAAGTTACTAAAAATAGTGGCGGGAAATTTAAAATTGGCTATTAGGGTAATCATTTAAAAAAAAATCTGGAGGTATTAAAAACTATTTTTATCATTTAAAAAATCAATGCACATCATTTATTTCAATCTGTTGTTCAAACAGGGAGATTCTGGGGGACCCTTAGTAACAGATAAGAAGCTCATAGGCTTAGTTTCATATGGAGCTAGTGATTGTTATGCAAAAATGGTTAGGATGTATACAAATGTGTATCATTTCCGTTCGTTCATAGAAGCCCACCAATGCTGAAGTTAAGGAAAATGAAGTGGATTATAAAATAGCACTTACTTATTTGATATATACATATATGCAACTGTTACTAATAAAGATTTAATATATGACGATGTTTTTTAACTATTTTTATAATATGGCGGAGTGTCAAAGTATTTTTGATTGGAGTGTTATTAGATACACAACGTTTTAATACTAACCTTTGCATAACTGAGAAATAGCAGTGTAAACCATGGTACCAATATACAAGATATGGATCTTGCGCATCTCGTGATGACGCGGTTGGAATCCAGTCCTACCAATGAAATAAACTAGTGAGCTATTATAGTCGCATCATTCTATTGAAGTAATGAAACTTAATAAAATTACGCATTATCAAATAAATAGAAATCGACAAATATAAATAATAAATCCACATGTAAATGGAGTATACATTGAAAGTGTTTTAAATCAGAATTGAATCTTATTTTTCAATGAAAATATCATAGAAGAATAACGTGAACACACGCTGATGACGCGGTTGGGAGCAGCTGCGCGACCTTGAGCGTATTTGGGGCTTCGGAAGAGCAGCTAGCTTGTATATTTGTACCTGGTAAATACGTCTTATTTTAGGATATCAAAACGTTGCCAAAGAAAAGAAAAGAATTCCACGAATACCATGCTATTTCCCTTTTTTTCCTTTGACTTCAAAACTTCCCACGAATCGGGAAATTTCCCACGAGTTGGCAACACTGAGTACAACTGTTGTAGGGACTGCCAACTTAATACGCTACGTAAACGTTTAAAAAATAAAAATACTAACTTTGCGATCGTAGCGCTCCTTTTGTTTAGAGGTAGAACTGAGGGTTTGCAACTCGACTAAGCGCTTTATTTTTCGATGCACAATCGAGCTAGTTTACATGGCATGACTGATACTGTCTACACTCTCGCAGCGATTCCAGGAAGGGATGAGTTCAAATCATCAGGGCCGTCATTAAAAGTTGTTCTCTTCGATATGACAATTGTTAGGTTTCGGAATTTTATTTAATCGCAGCAGATAAAGAGTTATTTGTATATTTCGAAAGAGTTAGTTCCCGAGAATAGTTATTACTTGCACCTCCTCACGTCCCGAAACATTCACGTTTACCAATTTCCCCATTTTGCCACTCCTCCTCCTGTGAGATCGTTTATGGTTGTTGAGGTATTTCTGTTGACTGAAGATGGCGCCGCATTCGTCGCAGCTGCACTCGTCCAATTTGTCGTGCACCATGAGATGCCTCCTCAGATCCTGCCCCAGGCGAAATGCACGCGAACACAGAGGACACTGATGAGGTCTGTGGCCCGTGTGCGTCCAAGTGTGAGTCTTCAATTCGTACGCACGCCTGAACTTCTTCTGGCAAAAATTGCACGAGAATCTAAAGTCGTTAGTGTGAAAGAGTTTGTGCGAACGCAGTGAGGCTTTCTGTTTGAAGGCTTTACCGCAAATATCACAGACAAACGGTCTATTATTCGTGTGAATGTTCATGTGTTCTTCCTTGGTCGCGTTAGCGGCAAAACTTCTACCGCAAATCTCGCAACTGAATCGCTTTACGCCGTAGTGATGTTCGTTCAGATGCCTCCTGAGTCCACCGGATGAAGGGAATCTCTTAGCGCAAATATGACAAACGAAACCGTACACTTTCGTATGCGTCGTTTGATGTCTCAACATGTTGTAGGCGTATTGAAAGACTTTCTTGCACACGTCACATTTATAGTAACTACGATTATCAGGCCCGATTATTTTCAATTTTTTAAATGACCGACTCTTTCGTTTCTTCGCACTTCTTCCACGATCCCAGTGTCGGGATGTTTCAGTCTTCTGTGCTTCTTCATATCGTGATTCCGGGTGAAACCCTTTTCGCAAAGGTCGCAAAAATATTCCGCCGTTATTTCGTCGTGTTTCCGACGGAATCTCGCCACTCCGTGCTTGGTCTTCACGTGCACCTTCAGCTGAGTTAACGTTTCGAATTTCTCTTTACAGTACCGGCAAGATCTGATGTTTATTTTGACCGACTGCGCTGTCTGTCTCGGATCTTATTTCGTCGCAATCGTTCGAGTGTTTCAATTTTCGATGTCTTTTCATGTCGGAACGTCTGGTGTATCCTTTCTTGCAGATGTCGCAGAATATTTTATATTTAATATCGGATTTTCGTCTTCTATTGCGAAATTCCGTACTGGGAGGATGCCGTCTTTATCGATTTCATCCGTTTCGCAGGAATCATTGTGTTCGTTACGTTGAATGTCTGAGTAATCAGATTGTTGGATGAGGTATTTTTGTTCCCATTCTTCTTCCGATTGTTCCGCTGCAACTTTCCTAAAACAGTACCAAAGTATAGTATAGTCTGTCCATAGATATAACGATTTGACTGTTGCGACAGGTATAGTCTATCCATAGATATAACGATTTGACTTATTCGCTATTAGCACCCGAACTTCAGAAAGGAAATATTGGTTGCAGCAGGTAACTAGTGTGGATAATCTCCGGTAAATACCGTTATATCTATGGACAGACTATAATTTCAATGATGAAATGATAGGTCATTCTTAGGGAGAATTTTCGTTTTCGCACCATATTTGGTTGCTAACATTACATTTAGTAATGCAAATAAATCAATAAAACAAATATCGGACTTTAAATAATTGAGTTTAATTTGCGAGATATATATATTATATTATACCAAAAACATATAACATTTTATTTAAATACTTAATAATCATCACGATGCTTACATTGTAATCAACCACATTTCCTTGAAAAAGCATAAATATATATTATATATGTAAAATGTAAACATCAGTAACACACTGTTTTGTCATGATAGGGTGGTCACTCTTCACATATTAAAAAGCGTATAAGTAGCATACGAAAGATTTGTCACTTATACCGTTTTTATTCTAACCCCCTGCGTGGATGTTCGCAGCCTTAAATAAATATGCTGACAAGGGGCTGAAAAAAATTGAAGTGGTTCTTGAAGCCAAAAAAAGAAAAAAAAAAAAAACGGATTGGTCAAAAATTAAAAACGATACCTTTTTGAACGGCGAAAAAACACGTTCAATTGTGTAAATTCATAATTTACATTATTATATTGACAAAAAATGTAAAACGAGCAACATTTGGCTGTAATAAACTGAAAAAATTTCGCATATACTCCATTTTTAGGCCCGTGGCCGCACTCATAAATTGTAGTACCAAACAGACGGGCCAGCTGGTCTAGTGGATACCACGCTCGATTCCTAAAGGCAAAGTCTGGAGTTCGAGGTTGTTGTCGTATTCATTTTTTCTTTGTTAATAACATATAAAAAAATATTAAATTTAATTTTCACATTTAAATTTAAATTATTGCCACGCGTGAATCGCACTTGAATTAAAATCCAATAAAAAACAAAATATGTAAAATTTTCATATTACAAAAACTACTGCTATGGTTAGACTACCCGCGTTACCGCTGAGTGTATTTTAAGTTGCATAGTTTTGTTGTTATGATTTCTCCGTTCAGCCGTTATTCAATGTACCGAGAATTTTCACGATAATTTTTATTTTGTATAAGTTTTAGTTTAAGAGTTTATTGTATGATTTATTTAATTAAGTGTTAAGTTTTTTTAAATTAATTCCATTCATTTATTTGTCTATTGTTTGAGTGTAGAGTTAATGCGGATTCTATTGATTGTCGTTGTATTGTTTGTACAACTGCGTTGTACGTTTTTGAGAGAGGGATTTTTGTAAGAAAAACAGTTGTAGAGTTTTGTCCGGGAGTTCATTGTTCGACTGTTGACGTGAGTAGACGTGTTTTTAAATTTTGGTTGCCATTTTGTAATTTTTTTGATTTCGTAATTTAATTCTGTATTTGTCTTTTATTTAGTCCATCAAGGAATTCATATTATAATAATTGTTATTATATTGTTCGGGAAGATATTTTTAGTTAGTTTTTTTTTTCTCTCATTATAGTTTAAAGAGTTAATTTTTCCGTTTTTTGTTTTTGCTGTTTCATTTTTATTTATCAATCACCTCGTTTGGGTGAGTAGAAGCATTGTTCTTGCTTCTAGTTTTTGCTTTAATGTAAATTTCTTGCATTTGTTCACAAGTTTATTTTAATTTGATACCACGTGGGTTGAAATTGTTAGATTAAGGATTATCTTCCTGAACAAACAAAACTTTTGCTTTGCATAGGGAGTAGCATTGTCGTATTTTAATTTAGAGTCAAGTGCAGTTTTTATTTTAGGCCAGAACCTTCAGTTCACGGTTTTTTCTGCACAAGTTGTTAACAATCAAATTTATTTTTCAAAATGAGTAAAAATTTTGAAAAATAAATTTGATTGTTAATTAGCATTATTGGGTTAAAAAGTCTGTTCTTTTATTTTTAATTAAACCTTTTCAATTTTTCGGGTAATTTAGAAAGTCTGATTTCATTCACTCACAAATTAATTAAATTTTTCGTGGTTAGATTCAAGTTTTAATTCGCGAGGGTAACTCTGAGGTTAATAGTTCTTTTGCGCCCTTTAAAATTTTATCCGTTGAGCTAGCTAATTCTTTGTTAAATTCTTTTTGCAATTTCATTTAATTCAAACAGTATAAGCACTACGTTAATGTAACATCAAGTATTTTCCAATTTTACCTATTTTCTTCATTAATTCATTTATTGCCATAATTTTTTATAACGAGTGTTTCACATCTTGCATGTCTTTTATTATTGAATTTTAATTCATGTGTCGCAACAATTGAAATTTAATTGCGAACATTAAATTAATTAAAAATAAAATTAACACGACAGCAAACTTGAAGGCAAAGTCTGGGCCTTTAGACACCGAGTGCGCTATCCACTAGACCAGGCGGCCCATCTGTTACTTACCTACTACAATTCACTGATGTTATATGAGTGCGGCCGCGGGAGTAAAAATGGAATTTATGCGAGATTCTTTCAGTTTATTACAGCCAAATGTTTCATTTATATTTTTTATCAACAAAATGACGTAAATTACGAATTTACACGATTAAACGCGTTTTTTCGCCGTACAAAAATATATCGTTTTTTTTTTTTTTTTTTTTTTGATCCATCAGAGGCCTTTACCTTAGGTTTACTTTGTTCAGACTGTAAGAAATTTTCGCATGCAATAAACACAATCATCAAATTAGCATCGAGTTTTTACACTTATCCGATAGTTACATGTAATCGACTTTTTGTGGGCTCCTTTTCACAAAATTTCTGGCTACGTCCATGCTAATTGATGTGTTCGGGCGATTTTCCGCAAAATAATTACCTGAATTTTAAAAGAATTTGTTCCTTTTATCGTAAACGCACTGTAGATTGGCTTTCCATGAAATCTGCTTTATATTCTAATGTGCGAATAGTCTATGCTCTGAACTATAATTTTATGGAGTTAAATATTTAAATAAGTACTGAGAGCCATCTAATGCTTGCAGATGATTAGACAATAAAAACTATTCCCTTACACTTCTTCTACAAAAAAAAAGAAATAAATAACGTTTCCATTTTTATATTCCAATTTTTTCTCAACGATACAATCGAATCTAATTTAAATCGTTCAAATATAGCAAGTAATTCTTTCGACCACCCTACTACTAAACAAAATCCGCACGCCGTCCTAAACCTTACGGCGTTAAACGATTATGATTGGTCTTGTTGTGATTCCGCAGATAACGCTTCTGTCGAAAACTCAAACCGCACTCGGTACAGGTGAACGGCTTCTCGTCAGAATGCACCAACCGATGTCGTTTTAGTTCGTATTATCCTAAAACACCGCCCGCACACGTCGCACGGATACGGCTTCTCCCCCGTATGTCTGGTGACGTGTATCAACAGTGGCGGCCGCGTCCGGAACCCCTGAACTACAATAACTACATCTGTAGGGGAAATAATCGCTGTGCGAACGATTGTGCACGAACAGCGACGCCTTCTGCTTGAACGCCTTACCGCAGAGATCGCAGATGTACGGTCTCTCGTTCGTGTGGATCCGACGATGTTCCTCGACGTTTCGTCGCGTCGCGAACATCCTCCCGCACAGATCGCACGGGAAATTCTTTATACCCTCGTGCGTCTCGCGTAGATGTCGAACTAGCCCTTGGGAGACGCGGAATTGCTTGCCGCAAAGATCGCAGACGTAAGGTCTTTCGCCGGTGTGAATGCGCATGTGCCACATGTACGTGTAGGGGGAATGCAGGCTTTTACCGCATATCTTGCAGTTGTAATAGACACGGCCGTCGACGACGATTTTAGCCGCGTTTACAGCTTCCTGATCGATTTTCGTATGTTTCCGTTTCTCGTTCTTATTATTTACAGAGGGTAATAGGGGATCTGCCGGTATCACATCGATCTCATCCGGATGCTTATCCCTGACGTGCTGCACAACGTCATCTTCGTGCAAGAACACGAACGAACAATACTGGCAAGCGAAGTGATACATTTCCATCTTGATATCCTCGCTAGGTTTATTTTCCGTGCTCGTAGCGGCTCTTCCGTTTGAGTATTCGATTTTCTGCTATTCAGTCTTCTTTTAGTCGGCCTAGTCCTAGACTCTTTCGCTTCTTCCCGACCCTTGGCGCTTTTACCGCTGATGATGACCTTCGAAGTGCTACTATCTTCCGTAGTCTCGCAGAGGGCTGTTTCGGGGATATCTTCTAGTTTTACGGCTTGGGAGTTTTCCGGCGATCGAACTGGTTCGTCGGACGTGGAGGTCGTTTCGTAGAAAGCAGTCAGACTTGCGCCAGTCGACTCCGGCCTGCGAAAATATAAAAGCATTTTATTGTAGAATGCTTCGCGACTGGAGGGAGGCAGTCGCAAGTCTGGTTGCTTTCCTCAAGTTAAATGTCTATTTCTACAGATGATATCAATTTTTTTAAAGACACGCAACGCACGGAATATGTGCCGAGTTAAGACTGCATTTACGACCGCCAATTTTGATAATATAATAATCTCATTTGGTAGAACATTGAAACATTTTAAACACATATAATTTATATAATATAAATGGGAAAACTGATTTACTGTAACAAATTTCTGGGAGAAATTTTTCAAAGAAATATTAATCCCAAACAGGATTTGAACCATGCACCCACCGTTCTCCGGACGGCCGCTCTAACCAATTGAGTTATTGGGACTATGCCGAATTCAAACCTGTGATTGTCGATATATAATCGAACAAGTACTAGTATATTTGTATTTGTACACATAATTTAGACTATTTTGGGTTAAAGTTAGTCTAGTTTTAGGGTAGCACTAATCGTTTTTGTTTCTAGTGTGATAATCATGAAATAATTGATTTTGATCGAACAGATGTTTATTGTTAAAGAGAAATCATAATGACTCAAAAATATAGATTCCATATAAAGTCAGGATTTTAGTTTTTCTAAAAAGGCCTCTACATGACTGGTTAAAATTGTATTTATATAAAGTACTGCTGTGGTCTGGCATCCTGATTTTTGTAAATTCAGTGATATTTTATTGACTTTGATTTGTCTTTATCAATGTTTCGGGAAAATTCTCTCAGAAATCAATTATTTTATTTTGTATAAGATTTTGTTAATTGAATTGATCTTATTTATTCTTTTAATTGTTCAGTTGTTTAAATTAATTTCATTCAGTTGTACATATTGCGTTCACCAGTATTGTTTATGTTGTTCAATGTATATTCTAGAAGTTTTTTTCTTTGCGATTTGTGCGTTGCGATTGCACGCAGCTGTTATTTTATATGTATAGGACTGTTTTCCCTGTGAGGCGCTCAGTTATCAGATAAACGAGCGTGTAAGTACTTATATTTTTCATTGCTGCCATTTTGGTTTTTCTTTTTATTTAAAGATTTGTTCGTTTATTGCGATTTATATCGTCCATCTAGGAACTCATTAAATAATAATTGTTGTTGTATTGTTGTGTACACAATTTAGGTATAAGATCAGTTATTTATATTTGTCCTGGAAGATATTTTAAGTTTAAAAGAGTTGTTTTTTGTTCGTTTTTAAGTTTGCTGATTTGTATTTTATAATTAATCATCACGGTTTGGGTGATTAGAAGCTTTGTGCTTAAAAATTAAATTTCAATTTTGTAAATTTACTTGTTCTGTCCACGTTTAAATTAATTTAGGTTGTTTTAAATTTTGAAACCACGTGGATTTTTGTGAAAAAAAGAATTATTTTCTTGAACAAATTTGTCTCTTGTTTGTTAAAGGATTTTGCATTGTCCTTTTTAAATGTAGATTCTTGCAGTTTTTGATTTCGTCCAGGACCTTAAGCCCAAGGTTTAATTTTTCTGCAATTTGTAACAGATGTTTTTTTTTCTTTTTTTTTTTATTATAATAAAATTTTATAATTGTTATTAACGTCATTCAAAATTTCTGTTCTTTTATTTTTCATTCAACCTTTTCAATTTTTGGAGTATTTAAAGAAAGTCAGATTTCTTTCACCCACATTTTACTTTTCATGATAAGTTTTATTACGAGAGTAACCCTGAGTTTAATTGTTCTTTTGCGCCCTTTTTATTATTATTCGCTGAGCTAGTTAATTTAATTTTTTCATTTTTAAATTCATTTTGCTTTTTCTTTAGTACCATCAGTACACGGCAGTACGTAATATTTTTTTTTGAATTACAAATATTCGAGAAGTATCACTGCTACCCCTCCCTCTCCCCCCTCCACAAGATAATTCCGTATTTTAAATGAGGATAACAGCAACCATAATATATTGCCCTAAGGGTATGCGCTTCCACAAGATCTCGCAATTGTCGTATGCCAAAACAGACACTACTAATTTTTTTAGCTAATACATCAATATGTTTTTTCCATTTTAAATCATCGCCCACTACGAGTCCCAATACACGCACAGCATCCCTAACAGGGTAGGAGTTATCGTTTAATATTAGCTGAGTAGGATAATTTTGATTTTTTGTTTTAAACAATATTAATTCTGATTTTGCACGATTAATTTGCAATTTGTTATCCTGTAACCATTTTCAATGCATTCTAGAGAGTCTGAAACAGCTGTAGTTACGGTGTCCAGGTTGTCTCCCATTACAAGGAAGGAAGTATCACATGCGTAATTAATAGTTATAAAATTACAATCGATCGTTGGGCATTCAACAGCATGGATGTCGTTAAAATACAAGAGGAAAAGCAGGGGTCCCAAGACACTACCCTGTGGAACGCCCTTATTTAATAGACGGTTTTGCCGTCAGTTGAGATACAGATCGTTTGTTTTCTACATGATAGATATGATAGGGCAGTTCCTCTAATTCATATGAAGTGAACGTCTCTTTTAACAAGATAATACATGTCGGATAACGTAATATGTTCCATTCACATTAGTATCGGTAATATTTGATTCAATTTTTACCATGATACGATAACGTTTATAAGGTATGATATTCGTTCTACTAGAACTGGATCATTCTGTGCAATAATGTCATTCAGAGAGTTTTATTCGAATAAGTATAGCTGCTCCCCACAAAAAGGTTAACAATCTGAATCGCGATTTTGATTATATATTCTCAGGTTGAACTATACATACAACTGCGCTTATTGGTAGTAATTTTATTCATGCCAGCCGAAGAGTAGCCCACATACGTAATGTTTACTCGTATTTGATAAATTCATATTTTATGTCCGCTATTCGTTTGGTAAATTGTCTATGATTGAAAGTTGTTTTGACGACCTTGATTTATTATTATTAGTGTTCAAATAAGGGTATATCCATTCAGCAAAAACCACAAAATGAAGCAATTGTGTTTAACTGATATTCGCCTCTTATAACATATGTATAAACATATTTTTTTTATGAAACCTCGCATAACTGAAATACATAGAGTTACGGACAAATGTCATACGCATATGCTTTCATAATAAAATTATTAAAACATTTCAATCAAAATTTTGCATAACTTACATGACTAAAAGTTTATGGAGAAGCAAATAAATGCGATATAAAAAAATTTGTAGTGAGCCTGTGAGTGTAGGTTAGTTTAGCTAAAATATTTTCGACTTCCGGTAATGTTCCCTAATACCGGAAATAATTGCCAACTTTGTTATTTCAAATGAAAAGGTAGTATTTTTATTTCAAATTTGGATTCTACTCTGAATTCTAGGTCAAGTTTATCTTACATACCATGCCATTAATCTTTATGCTTTACAAGGTATTCGCTTTTTTTAAATAATTTTGTATTATGCACACGAACTTACATAGTTGCTTGTAGTTGGTAGTGATGTAATAATCAAAAATATATGCATCTGTCACATACAGAGAGATCCAGGAAGATTGTCAGAAGAAATAGGTACTGATTTCCATAAGAGAAGTTTTCAATATCTACTACCAGCAATTTTATGACTGAATAAAGGCGCATAACGTTATGAATCTATAGTTAGTTTTATTATCATTGCTATATGTATGTAATATTTTTTGCATAATTTTATTTTGTAGATTCCCATTCTCGCGTACCTATTGTAATCATAACATTTTATATGGTTTTAATTTTTTTTAAAATAATGTATTTATTGCTAAATTTGGTTTTTAAAGAATCTGAGGAAGGCAACATAATTATCGAAACATGTACAGAAAACATATAAAATACAGTCTGTAGTTCGCAAAATATTGTTTCAATCACTAATTAATATTGGAAAGCTACAAAAACATACCACACTCTAAAAATAATAAAAAATTTTTATTTATGGCTGTCTCCAGCTACCTTGAGTGAGATTTTCGAGATTTTACAGCTTTAATATATTTATTTATGAAATAATTCCCTGTTAACCACGTAAAGTGTAATTTATTTAATTTCCTGGCAAATGAAATGACAGGTATGGACAAATATATCCTGTCGTTAACCATTAAGTGGTTAAAGATGGAAAAATTTGCAAAAAATTCATATTGTAAACTCTTTTTCCTACATTAGGAATAATACTACTAACTGTATAAATAATTACACTTACTCGAATTCAGTCGTAGATTGACTTTTCAGATGTTCATCCTTCACAGATTCCACGATTGCTTTCGAAGCAATAATCTGCAATTCCCTCAATCTACGATCTGCTTCGACACTTCCAATCACAAACTCGTGCCATGCAAGAACCGTAGAAGCGCAATTCCAGCAACATTGTAGAGGCAGCGTATCAGCTTCGGCTACTTTAACTGGCAAATACATGTTCATTTTGACCGCCAGATCATGTGTTACTCCTTCTTCACTAAATATACCAATTATTCGACCGTTATTATTCGCACATACTCTACATATCGCATCTAATTGAATTATCTCCGTTTCTCCAATATCCAAAATTACGGAATCGTGTTGTTTCGCATCGTCTTCGTCTTCCCCATTCATATCGGAAATAATTTCGTTGAATTGTGTAATTTAACAATGCTATCCCCGTGATAATTAGTTTTATCGGATATTTACTTATATATTTATTTGTAATTTTTTCCTGGTGTAAATTGTGTCTCGAAGAACGAAGTACACCGCAACAAGAGAAACAATAAAATTATGACAGATGCGCCATATGTCAATGCAGCATTAAGTACTGCCAATATCATAAATTAAAAATGTAATGATGATGAATGGAGTTAACACCTATAATGTAGTTGGCTGAAATAAAGAACATATTATTGGTTCTAAAAAAACAGCAAGAAAATATAGTTTGTTTACTGGTTTTCTGCAATTTAAACCGGTGGAGTAATAGAGATGGGAGATGACAAGTATACTAGTGATGGGCATAATCGAGATATTTGACTAATCGATAATCGAGTGATTCTAACGAATAATTTATTCAATTAGTCACTGGTATTTATATTTGGACGTTTTAGATTGTATTTTGATTTTAGCCTTTTAACCAGGTATCATTCGGTTATAACCATAACAGTTTACGATGGTTTTTTTCTTGATGTCATTGTTCCAACTGTCGAACCAATTTAACCTGAGTCCGGACTTGAATATTTAAACGTTTTTAACGATATACATATAACCTCTTCTTACTGTATGTTTTGATCGTTTTGGAGTGTAGTACAAATTCATACAGTAAAAAAGTGTTAATTATTAAGAATGTTGCTAAAAGCTATGGTAAATAACGTATATGTTAAATTTGTTTAAATAATTTATTGATAGCTAGTTTAATCCACGATAAATATAAAGACGCTTTATTTTATATTTCTTCCTATTAAAACTTCATTTGTGGATGATAACTTTACATATGATTTCTTTGAGACGGCCATTCCCTAATAGCCAAATTTAAATTTCCCGTCACTATTTTTAGTAAATTCAACCTAAAGGCATTAAAATAACTATCAAAGTAATACAAAATAGTAGGTAATTTTATGTTTCAACGTTGAAGTTACTAAGAATAATTGCGGGCAATTTAAATTTGGCTATGTGGGTTATAGTAGTTCATTTATTAATTAATTGACATGATGTTGAATTTGCAACGTTGAAGTGATCTCCTATAGACGCAATTGTCACTCCTGTAGCTAAATACCAAAGCATTCATCAAAACATTTTTCTAATGGCGCGAATAACACTGCTATAAGTTCGCCTGTATTTTTCCCTGCAAAATTGGGGTGTACTGGACTGAAACGTATTGACTTGTTGTCTAAAATGCGTATAAAAAGCATACGCTAGATATCTATGAACCCAAGTTTCGAAATAATCTGATATCCTGTAATATCCTTACTACTTTTGTATAAAGGAATGCAGAAGAAATTTTATTCGCACAATTTTTTAAAATGACAGGGAAAACATTCAACCTGTTGTTTGGAGAATGTGTAATATTGCCCAACAGCATAATGCAAGACGCAAATATTTCTTTTTGACTAATTCTCATATACATATTTCGAAAATATAAAGCTGGACGTTGTAACCTGTAATATACTGATTTACTAAACTCTAGTATGTTTGCTATGACCCACATAGCCAAATTTAAATTGCCCGCAATTATCCACAGTAACTTCAACTTTGAAACATAAAATTACCTACCATTTTGTATTTACGATGAAGTCGCTAAAAATAGTGGCGGGAAATTTAAATTTGGCTATTAGGGGACAGTCAAAATCTGTTCAGTTGCTCAGCATATTTTTATCTCCAAACGCACACATCAAGTGGGAAATTTAAAAATTCACATTAGTAAATTATTAATTCTTCTCCAATATTGTATTACTTATTATAAGATAAATAAAAGCGTATGAATAAGTAAGCATTTTAATTTGTTTGTTTATTATAAACTCAATAACATAATGAAAAAATCTTAAAAAATAATCATATTTTATTACATAATAGAAAAATGTTAACAATAACAGAGAAATGTCAGGTATAAGCTAAAAAAAAAATAATAATTGTGAATAGATTTATGTGCAGATATTTTTTTTAAATAAATTTTAAAACGTATTTATAATTTACATGTGATCCTTATATAAAACACTCGTGAAATGTTTTAATTCTTTAATGCATATCTCTGCAAAAAAGAAATTATTTTTTATTTAATTTTACTTATCTATTTCAAGTAGAGGGTTTCAATAAACTTACTAGTAAAATAACTAAACCTGTTATTTACTTTAATAGAAGTCTATGTTGTGTATTTAATTGAACACCCTGTGCAACCAATATTGGTGTAGTAGAAAATAACCTAATTGGCAAACTCCATACCATTGTTTCTATAGACAAATCTGCAGGTGCTTGCCAATAATCCGTATCTTCGCTTGGCACATCAAGTCCAGGATTTGTACTCGTTACAAATTCAAAGTGTAATCGCCATTTAAGACTTACAAGTGGCGTGGAAAAGTCAGGCGTCACATGCAAGGGTATTGGCAATATTACTTGAGTATATTTAAGACCTAAGCAAACTTCATGGTGTTTACTATAAGTCGTGATCTTTATCTGTTTGGAATTTTCCAATTGGGTCTCTTCTTCGCATTGCAAAGAAACCGATACTTGCACACAATTAACAGTTGCTACAGTAAAATCGAAGGTCCCTATTATATCTTCCCCAATTTGTATGCCGGCTTAAAAATACAAAATCTAGCAACTTTTCCGAAGATATTGGATATCATGTAAAAATTGGGGTTTCTTCTTGAAGTTATATTCTAAAATAGAATGCTATATACACAAGCTCAATGATATAGAGTATAACAAACCTGCAATGATTGCAATGCTATGTCGAATGGTGTTTCCTTTTGTCGAATCTCTAAAAACTGGATTTGCTGGAGATAATTCTTCTGTTGTATCATTGCAAAGTCCGCTCATATCATTTAAGCCAATAGCACAAACAGGCAAAACACGTAAAGGTACACGTAATAATTTAACAGGACTACTAACTCTTTGTGTGCCTATCGTAATTTTATATGAGTACTTAACTAGCTGACCTCTATAAGAAGGTGGTGCATCACTTGGAATTTTTTCCCGATATATATCTGCACAAAAAATGATTTAAAAATACCCCCTAATTCGAATGTCAACCCATTTTCATGTACTTGTAGGCCTATGATACTCCAATGGAACAGCACGATTACTAATATTTATGAGTGAAAAATATGAAATGTATACATACATGTTTTGGTCTGACCAGGCGATAATCTTAAATCACAAAATAATATCCTAGGTTTAGTGGCAATCTCTATTTTTCCAACATCCTGCGTGCAAACCGCCAAGGTTGTATTATTATATAGAGGGCTGTTTTGCTTATTATCAGCTTTATTTAATTTGGAGTCTGTTGTGCACACACAATGTATCTGAGCTGTTGCCCATGCTAAACTTTCGAAAACATCACTGTGACTTTGTGATACTTTGTGTTGGGGTGACAGTGGATGAGTAAATGATATTCCACATTCAATTACTTCCCCTAATAGATATACAGGGCCACGCAACAATCGTGCGTTAACTTCTATCATGATTTAAATGCATATGTTTACTTCAACGCTTCAACTAGTATAAATATGTTAATAAAATTATAACCTATATAAAGCTATTAAAGTCACAATAGTTGCCAAACACATCGAAAAAATGGAAAAAAAACTCTCACTGACATCTTGGTGTTGGAGTGCAACTTAATAAAATAAAAATTACTATATGTGTTTTTTAAGCTTCAATTAAAATTACTACCAAAAGTAAAAACAGCTTATATATGTACCCGTTAATTTAATTTTTACTTTATATTCAAATTTATCTGCAAAGAATCTAAAATATATTACAAACTGGAAGTACTTATATTGTAGTTTGTAATGTGCTAAATAGTCTCAAAATAGAACAATTATATCTGTTTGAACTCTTGAGATTTTGTCATCCAAATAATTCAATTCAACCCAAAATAATTAACATAAAATAATGGAAAATTTGACAAATGGCAAAGATTAGTCTTTATAATTATAACCTATCAATAAATTTGTCATGCAACTGTCACTTACTCTAATTTCTGCTTTTTTTTTAAATTTTGTTCATTCTTATAAAATTTTGTGCTACAGGGTGATGTATAGTAATCTGTAATTTAATAACCAAATATAAATTTTCGTTTGAATCATGTTTGAATCATACGTGGCATGTGAGTATCAGGCGCGTGTGTTCAGGTGTTCTCGGAAAGGAAGATGTTCTACGAAGGTAATAGAACCGTATTAAATAAATGAAGCGATTATCACTGCCGAAACATCTCCGATCGAAGCTTTTGAAAGGTAGGAGGTCTTGTAGTAGGGATTATTTAAATGCTGTGCGCGGTCGAATCGAAGTTAGTTCCAAAATAGTGGTGTAGTTTAGTTCTTACGTAAATAAATAATTTTCACCATGAATACCTGGCCAGAGAACGTTGGAATAATATCAATGGAATTGATATTTCCATCACTCTACGTGGATCAAACCCAATTAGAAGAATTTGACGAAGTGTCCCAAGGGAAGTACACAATCGGTTTGGGACAAAAGCGAATGGGTTTCTGTTCAGATCTTGAAGACATAAATTCTCTCTGCTTGACTGCAACCCAAAAGCTCATAGAAAGGAATAATATCAAATTAAGCGACATCGGGAGATTGGAAGTGGGTACAGAGACTATAATAGACAAATCAAAAAGTGTAAAAAGTGTTTTAATGCAATTATTTGAAAAGGAAATTGTTATGATATTGAAGGGATCGACACCACAAACGCATGTTATGGAGGCACTGCAGCATTGTTTAATGCAATTTCATGGGTGGAATCATCCGCGTGGGACGGAAGATATGCTTTGGTTGTGGCAGGGGACATTGCAGTTTATGCCAAGGGTGCTGCTAGGCCTACCGGTGGAGCTGGAGCTGTAGCAATGTTAATTGGACCAAATGCACCATTGATTTTCGATAGAGGATTACGCGCAAATTACATGAGACATGCATACGATTTCTACAAACCAGATTTAACATCTGAGTACCCTGTTGTCGACGGAAAACTCTCGATACAATGTTACCTAAATGCTTTAGATAGTTGTTATAATCTGTACAAGAAAAAAGCCGAGAAAAAGGGAACGAAGGTGAGCCTCGATTATTTTGACGCATTTCTGTTTCACACTCCGTATTGCAAATTGATACAAAAATCAGTAGGTAGGTTAGCGTTAAATGACTTCTTAGCAAATCCCGACGATAGTAAATTTGAATCATTGGCAGCCTATAAACATTTAAAATTAGAAGAGACATATTTTGATAGGGATATCGAGAAGGTATTTATGAATAATAGCAATCAAATTTTTGAAACTAAAACTAAACCATCACTATTTATTGCTAGCCAAATAGGGAATATGTATACACCGTCTGTATATGGGGGGCTGGTTTCTCTTTTAATTAACAAAGATATTTCTGAATTGGCCGGCAATAAAATATGCTTATTTAGTTACGGGTCAGGATTAGCTTCCTCCATGTATTCCATTACAGTTTCTAAAGATTACAGTGATGATTCTCCGCTACATAAACTGAAAACAAGTTTGAATTATGTAAAGCCGCTGTTATCCAAAAGAATTTGTATAGCGCCCGAAAAATTCAGTGCAATGTTAGATTTAAGACAAAAGAATTGTCATAAAGCTCCTTATACTCCAGTTGGTGATGTAAAACAATTATTCCCTGGCACCTATTACCTAACAGAAATTGATAGTATGCACAGGAGATTCTATTCTAGGTACCATGGCACGATTATTAATGGCAATTCTTAACAGAAATTATTTTTTTAGAAGCTGGATTAAATTAGTATTTGTATTAGTTGTTATATTTGTTTCATTTATGTATATATACTTCATAATTTTATTGTTTGATGTTTTATTTTTTGTGAGGTTTATTATCAAGGACAATTTTATTTATACATTGTATTCAGAAATATTAACTTATATTTGTAAAGAAATACTCTTATACCACAATAAACTATAAAAAAATCATCAACTTTCGTAATTTTATTAATTTAAGTACTTGGGATAAAAGAGTTATGTATTGTGCATTCCTTTAATCGTTTATAACACTTTTTTCTAATTCACATGTACGTTTTTAACTAAAATCTGTGCAAATTTTATTTTCAAAATATATAAAAGATAAGAGCAACAAGTGGATTGCGTGTTTTTATTCAGAAATAATAATAGATAATATTTTCATTTATTCTATAAGTTATTGTTTATTCAAATCATTATTCCAATTCCTAATAGTCATTATTTATGACTTTTTTATTTTATCACTTTGAAGTCAATCACTTATAATTCTCATAAAATAGGTAAGTATAAATTATCTTCCTTTATTTACAAGTTTGTATACACGCATTCTTTTTAAGAAAGTTAATTAATGATCGTTTCCTCTTAGGTCAAGGTTAACGTAAGAAGCAGTGCATCTTCAAAAAAATATCTATAGATCGCTCAGCTATACATGAGATGAAATTACGAACAACAGAGAAAGAAATTGATAAAACAATTATGCCTGGTTTCACAAAAAAGTGCTTTATTTTCTTTTCGGAATTCTAATTTTATCTTAACGAAAATTAGTATATTGATATTTTCTGGCTTTTTTGTTCTGGGTGGTTTAATAACAACACTTAAAGGACTAACCATAAGACGTGTTTAATAAACCTTCTATTAGATCTTATATAAAATTTCGAATTTAAAAAAGCGCAACCAGCGAAAAAATAAAAGAATGAAGTAGAACTCTTCGCAAAATGATGTAATAATGTTTTTTTTATTTTCTGTTACAATGTTGCAAACCTTTTATACCATTAATTCACATCTTTATTAATTTGCAATTTTAATTTTCATCCATTTATAATGGTTTTATTTCTAAACAAAAAAACCCTTATCTCATTGGGCATTATTGACCATAATTGTTTGTATTTTTAATAAGGCACATGGAATTTTCATTTTTGATTTAGGAGATATTTTATTTCAAAATGAAAAAAAAGAGTATATGAGCTAATAATCAATTTGAAATTTCCCGCAATAATTTTCGGTAATTTCAACATAAAAGTGATAAAATATCTATGAATGTAATACCAAATCATATGTATAAACTTGTATTGGGTAGCTTTAAGCTGCACCGAAACTAAATTTAATTTTAATTTTAAAATTTGGTTATTAGGGAAATTAAAATGTAATAAAATATTTGTTGACAGCATTAAATAATCGGAGTTGACAGTCAATTTGATCAGAAAATCAAAAACGTGACATAACTACAGTATTGACCTTAAATGTTAACCAAACTAAACGAATTCCACTAAATATTTCGTTATATTACAAAATAAATAGTTATTTGTTACTTAAGTATCAAGAATGTTAAAGTGTAATGTAAGGTGGGCCTTTATAGATCGAGGTATCTATAAAATTTTATACACGATCCTTATAGAAGATGGTTTTCAAGAAAATCCTCAATTCAAAATGTATATACGTGAAAGATAAAAAAATCAAATGTGCAAATGCTAATGACTGTTTACCTGTTTCCATGGCAACCGCGTCAACATTGTTGTATAGACCAGTCGCCATATTTGTTGTCAGCTTTTTCAATTTTAATTTAATCTTGATTTTTGAGTGTTCTTTATTGGTTTTGAAATGAGTAGCAGTAACGAAGAGTACTCCACCAGCAATTACTCAGGCAGCAGAGGAAGCTAAACAAAATTTGCTGTGAAGCAAATCAGATTTACGACAAAAAGTGCTACTTTACGCTCGGTCGTGTATAAAGGTATTTTATCTAATTTCAATGCTACAAATTCATTCCAATCTAGCTTTTGCAACCTCATCTCCTTACAACTAAAAGTTTTTGTAACATCCTTTTTCTTCCTACTGAAATAAAATGGGTATAAGCCATAATAGGCGCTTTGCACAACAACAAACAAAATATATAATTACAACATAATTTTAAGAACAAAATTACGAAAACTATAATTTATTTACGCCAGCGTTTACACGACAAAATAAGACAATGCACGATAGAAAAAAAAATCAGTGGTAATAAAACAAAAATATCTTTGATGGACATTTTATGTATAAATATTTTTATATCGTTCTGTACATTTTATTGGCCTTTCAAACACCTTTTTTTGTCGCTAATTTAACCTTTTCTGTCGAGTCAATAAATCTATGTACTAAATTGTAATTAATCCGGGATATAACTGCCTATATGTTTACATCACGTAATTAATTAGTTAATCATATGTTCCACTTATTACTACCAGATAATTTACTATCACTGCATTTCCAATATCAATACTATTGAGTTAGTCTTAAAATACCGTGAATTTATTATCAGTTTTGTAGTACAAACGTCTGGTGTTTGTAAACATGTTGTAAACCGCGAAAGTTGTCACTTTCACTGGTTATTGTAAAACTCTGGTATATTTCTTCGCCGATGTATAAGTACAAAAAATAAACTCTTGAAGAGTTTACCCGGTAAGTACATAGTATCAATTTAATTTCGCATGAAACATTAAAATATAGAATATTTAGTTTCGATTACCGGCGGAATATTTTTGGTATAATATTTCGGACAAATAGAAATGACCGTTCCACTTAAAAAATGAAAGTTTATTAATATTGCGTACATGTGTGCGATGTCTTTGCTTTCCAATTCTGTATGTCCTTTTCACTTTCAATATATTAATATTCTTTTTTTAATTACACGGGACTAGATAATCAATGTAGTACCCGTTTTATTTATGCATATTATATAATTATTTGCGGTATTGCTACATTGTATTGTTATGTTCGAATATTTGAAACATACTGAAAACAGGAAGGCTTAAACATGCAAATATTTGAATTTCCCGCCATTGGAAAGAGCGACTGAGTTATGGGTGCACTTGACCAACTTCTGAGTGGCGAAAACATAACAACAACATTATTAAAATAGTCAAATTTATTTTGTATTGAAACAATTATTTTAAAATAAAGATTTTTATAGATATGAATATATGGTATCACTTACAATTTTTCAATTTGGATCACCTATCTTTCTGTTTTATATCTTTCATTTGAGTTAATTAAAAAGTTATTGAAAATAATTGTGGGAAATTTAAATTTGGTTATTAGTGAAAGCTATACAACGATCTACCTGCATAGAATAAAGAAGGATACAGCAAAGAGAATTTGCAAATTGCCAAGAGTGCAAGTTCTTGGTATTGTTCCTGGTTACTATCATAATATTTTTAGTATAATCATTGATCATTTGCTAGATAAATGTTTGCGTTAGTTCAATTAATTTTCCAACTAAACGTTCATATATATTCAAGGTTTTCTCCAACTACTTATAATCAAAATTTGCATATATGTTCATCGATTCTACGTATTTCAATTCGACTTCTTGTAATTAATGAAGATTATACTTACGTGACGTCTGAATAATTCCAACCAAATCTTCTTTTTGACGTGAACAGCATACCTAAAACGATCCAGTTTTCTTAGTACGTAATTCCCATTTAAATTTTTCCATTGATATAAATTAATTTTTATTTCATTTCGGTTTCGTTCATGTATGTAACCGCTTATTATAGTACAACTATGCTGTCTATTTACAGCAGATTATTTCCCATATTTTAAAACATTTGCTCTTAAAGAAATATTGTTTTTGCAGACAAAATTAGCCATTTACATAAATATAGGATGTATATAGCTAGAGATATTAAAAAAAGCTAATGCAAAACCAATGAATCATTAACATTTTACATCCTTTCTTAGTATCCTTACATAAATAAATGAGAATATAAATTTATATACCTGACACCTTTTTATTTATTTTATATTTCTATATAGGTATGTATATGTGTTTTATGTACACACAGTTATTAAAAAATAGTGTAGTGAAGTATGCTTATAATTATTTATTTACGAAAATTTATAACCCAGTAAACCAAATTCAAATTTCTCGCAATTATATTCAATAACTTCAACTTGAAGGTGTTCAAATAACTATTCATCTAATACAAAATCGTAGGTAACTTCATGCTTTAATGTTGAAGTTACCAAAAATAGTGGAGGGAAATTTGAATTTGGTTTACTGGGAACGGTTTTTTTATTTAAGTTAGTCTCATTGTGACAACTTAACGTACGGTAAATAACTACTTAGACAATTTCTCTAATTATCCAAATTTAAGTCTCCCGTTTGATAACTTCAATGTTGGAGCATGAAATTACCTACGATTAATAGTCATTTTAATGTTTTTTATGTTGAAATTACTAAAAATAATTGAGAGAACTGAATTTGATTAGTAGGATATTTAAATATCGTAGAAACGCAAAATGTATATAAAATCAATTAATTTTACTGCTAATAAATATTTTATTGTATTATATAAATAAAAGCAAACCATTTTTGTGACATGGGCTACTCATCATTTTCAAAAAGATTTATAATAAAATGTTATTATTACGTTCATTTAAACGGTTATTAATTCAAAAATTACAAGTTTATAGGCGCCACCAAATACCTCATAATTAAATAAAGTAGTGACTTTATCAATTTTGTTTCATTTTTGTTTTTATTTTCATTTAAAAGAGTATTAATCAATCATGGAGAATGGTATAAATATTTTATAGGATAAATATCCTGGCACTGATTAAAAATATGGTGACCTTTTTGACACTATAAACTCAGATACAATTGTTTAAATTGATCACTTTATGTCATAAAATAAATCTTTATAAGTATATGTATTTTTATACGTTCCAAGATATTTTTATTTTTCATTTCAGAACTAAAATTATGATAATATAAACCGATTTATGTAAAATATGCAGACCAGAAAAGCAAAACCTTTGACTTTTCTCATTTACATACAAATACTTTTACAACTTAGTTTAGATTTCAGATTACGTATTGATAGTTTCATGTCTATTGATGTATTTGTTCATATTTTAAATATATGTGTAATAAATATTTATCTTGAGGAAAAGTTCTAGTTTCGATAAAAAATAAATAATCTAAAAAATGATCAGAAATGTTTTCAATAAAATTTTAAATTTCGAATTTACTAGCATAATATGCACACATGGCCAAATTTCATGTTGGAAAATCCAGCCAATCGTCAATAAAGGGTGCGTTCGAATATTTTCTCCGCGGTATTCGATGACGTCAATTTGACGTGAATATAGGCAGTGCCTGCCTAATCTGAAGTTGTCGTATGCGTCAAATTGACGTTATAGAGTAAGTCGGAGAAGATATTCGAACAAACCCAAAGTAGAATAAGTAGAGACGATGATAGATAAGCACAACTTATGTAATGGTATTTAATGTTTTGTTTTCTGTTTTAAATAAAGTATTAAAAACGCAGGTGTGTGTGTTTTGGAAGGTTTCTGATGACGCCCGCAAATGTAAATGAATTAAAACATAAATGAAGTCGGATACCTTTTACTAAATAATTAAATACAAGATGACATGTGATAACGTTATTGGATTAACAACGATGAAAAAGGCAGATGGCGTAGGCGCAGACATAGTATAACACAATAAGGACATGCTCACAAAAATCCATTGTTCTGTAGTGGTCCGTTTGGAATGACCTTCAAGCCCAGATGCCATTTTGTAAAGCTGTTGCCGGAAATTTTCAAACGTGTGGAATAATTTATATTTTAAAGGAAGTAAAAAAATAGATTAAAAAATACACAAATTAATGCGTTTTTTATTCTGATTTTGTTGCAAATATTTATGAACAGTTTATAGTAATAAAAAACACGATTCCAGTAAAATAATATTTGACTAAGTGATACACATATTTGCAAGTGTTTTACGATAGTTATATTCATGGTTTTTCCTTTTTGTGAAATAAATCTTTGTTTATATTTTTATAGTGTAAAATATTCTTCCAGGAATAAATATGTTGTGGATCTTTCTCAAATAAATTAATACAAATGCAACAGCTTCAGTGGAAGGGACTTTCAAATTTCTGACACGAATACGCAATAACTTTTAATTACGGTTCAAGAGTTATGACTATCTCGTTCTGTGCTGTACAAAGATTGTTCTTTTTTATTCGACTACTTCATTTCTAACATCCGACCCTGCACTGGTTTGTCAACAATAATGTCCGGGGGTGCACAAGTGGATAGAGTTCAAACGTAGACTATATAATATCGAATTGTCTACAATGTGAATAAATGCGATTAAAATTTATACAAGTATAATGCAGTTTAAACCAAAATCAAATGATTTTGAAAAGTGAACATAAAATGAATTAGGTTAGTTATTGCGATAAATAGCAAACTAGCTTAAAACGTGTATGTAGCAAATAAATTGATTTAATGTGACCTAGGAATCTTTGCACAACGATAATAGTTCTTCTTATTCATGTACTTTCTTAATTCTTGTCGTGTCATATATATTAGATTCATTGGGAAATCCCAAGAAACTGCGACCATCGTTAGCATCACAATGTATCTAGCGAGAGTGACTGGCACTACAATATGATACCCATCGGTGTCTTCTTTCACGGTTATTTAAGTTATTTCACTTAAACCTAACAATATAATATATAAGAAAGTATGTATATGTTATGGCTACTGGCCACCGATTTTACCTTTTACACAAGAATATCATGGTTCATTAAATGTTTTTAAAACTGCAAGGGTAATTCAAAACTAATTAAATACGTAAAATAAATAAATAAAAGAAGTAAATCATGTAGATTAAACGAATGAGTAAACTAATTTGTGTAGATACGAATGTGAACGGATTAAATCCGTTACACGTAACAGTTTTTAGAGTCGTTTTACACGTACGAGAATTTTTACATAAATCATAACAAAAATTATCCCGAAAATTTTAGTGAAAATTTTGTCGTGAAACTTTAGGCCATTTTACACAGGAATAAATTTTAACCGAAATTTTCACGATATTTGCTGTTGTAAGCAGGTACATTTGTTAAATTAAATTGTTATTTCATTATGGTTATCGTAGAAATCCTAAATAAATAGTAGTAACCGATAAACCAGCAAAATATGCATCATAATTGTTTAGAGTTAGGTTACAACTTGGAAGTGCAAGTGGAAGTAACCTTATTCCTGTGTAAAACGACCTGAAAGTGTGGCGACAAAATTTCTTAGGAAAATTCTCACCAAAATTACCCACGAATACCATGCTATTTCTCTTCGACTTCAAAACTTCCCACAAATCGGGAGATTTCCCACGAATTGGCAACACTGGCTAGAAATTTGGACCCCGATGACTCATCCATTGTCCTTACTCTGTGTACTCTGGCGCAGATAAAGGTTTAAAACCCAATCACGTCATTTTCTATTATCGCAATAAGCTGAAGTTTTCTGTATACATCAGCTATCCGACTTAAGAGATCACCGGATAAAAAGTGGGATAGCATAAATCTCTTAGGTATTATAAGGGTATTATTATCTAAATGCATAAATATTAAGTTACACGGCTACGTTAGCGAAATTGATATTGATAATTTATAGTTTTTATAACAGTAAAAGATAAAATTCGTTAAAATAACGCAATCACCTGTGCAATAATGCGATGCTATTATTAAAAACAATTGCGAATAGTTCTGCATTGTTTAACAGTGATTAAATATGTTACCAGCTTATGTAATTAATATTTGCCGTTGTTAGTTTCCTAATTGGTATTCAAAATATTGGCATTTTGTAAAGGCCGATCGATCAGCTGGGTGCAATTTTACTTGTATTGCGCGTGCAATACATGGAATAGAGCATGCGCTATCTTTATTGCACGCAATAAAAATAATTGCGAACTGTAAAGCGGCCTTTAAAGGCCGTTTTACACCTAGCTATTTATTGGCCAATTTAAAATTTTACGGATAAAACACGGATTAAATCCCTGTTATACAATTTTATTATTATTATTTACAATTTATTTTAATCCGTGTTATAAAATTTTAAATTGGCCAATAAATAGCTACCCAGTAAACCAAATTCAAATTGCCCGCAATTATATTTAGTAACTTCAACTTAAAGGTATTCAAATAACTATTAATCTAATACAAAATCGTAGGCAATTTCATGCTTTAATGTTGAAATTATTAAAAATAATTGCGGGAAATTTGAATTTGGTTCACTGGGTAGTGTAAAACGGCCTTATAACACGTAACAATTTTAAATTGGCCAATAAATTGCGCAATAAATAGCTAGTGAGAATTATAACGAAAACTATAGTGGAAGCTTTGGCGAAAATTTATAGCAAAAATTCCGTTAAAATTATTTGTCGTGTAATACAGTAAATTTTCCTCAGAAATTTACATCGAAAAATATCGTAATAAGAATATTAAACTTGTTAAATATTATGAATAATATTTTCAAGAAAGTGGGCCAGAATCTGCGCAAAAGTTTAATTTTGGAGTCAAACAAAATACATAACCTCACTCTTCATAACCTTTTTATTCATTCATATTCGTGCTGCGTTCTGCGTTATAATTAGTGTTTAGACTATTTAATTTGTTTACGTTCCTAGTTTATAGCACATAATAATGAAAACAGGATAATACTTATAAAAAATCATGTCTTCGTGGTGTAGGGACGAAGTTACAGTCCTAATAGCAGAATACTGTAAATGGCCAAATTTTTACGAAGTAAAATCTGTAAATTATAAAAACAGGAATTTAAGAAGACGGGCCCAGAGTTCATTTTAAACGTTGTAAAAAAAATTAAAACAAACACAACTATTCAAGAAATACCAACGGAATTTCAAAGTTTGAAACAAAATGCCACAAAAGAATTCAAAAATGTGCTTTTAAATTGTTGTTTTTTGTTTATTTTTGTAACAATTATTTGATAATGCGCAGGCGGATGGCAGTAACTTTTTCTAATAATTTTACTGAAATTTATAGGCTGTGTAAAACGAGTAGGTACGAAAAAATACATTAAAAAAATATTCGTAAAATTTTGCTAGAATTTATAAACAAATTTTTCATAAAATTTTCAATATAATTTTCGTCATGTGTAAAACGGCTCCAAAGCGGACTTAATAGAATTAAAAAAGAAAAAGAATTGGCTATACAACTGGAGGAATTTTATATAAGAATAACTTAATGTCTTATCCCTAATTGCCAAATTTAAATTTCCCGCCACTTTTTTAGTGAATTATAATTTTATGTTTCAGCGTTGAAGTTACTAAGAATAATTGCGGGCAATTTAAATTTGGCTATGTGGGATTACAGAAACAACCTAAACACAAGTGCATTAAATCTTGAAGAAAACGAAATGTTAATTTTTTAATGACATTATATTAATAATGAATTTGACAAACGACTGCTTTGTATCAAGAGTATTAACCACTAACCATAGAAGTTGAAAAATATGAAAATTGACTTGTTTTGATTTTTATTATTTTTTAATTCATTCTTGTTAAAATGTTAAGTGCTAGAATTTTCTCACTAATCTGATATCTTATTGCATATTTCAATAACTTTAAAAATGACATTATACCAATGATGCATATATATGCATCTATTAAAATGAATTCGACAAATGACTGTTTTGTATCGAGATTATTATAATCACTAACAATAGAAGAGAAAAATGATTGTCAATTTTGCTTTGTTTTGCATTCTTGTTAAAAAAGTTAAATGCTAAAATATTTTCTCACTAACTTGATATTTTTTTTTAATTTCTAATAATTTTCATGGCCAACTGCAAAATATGCGCACAATTTTTTGTAATAAAGCAATAAAGGTTAATATCTCAAAATGCGGTCAGTTACGTCAGCATATTAGTTATTTTGATTGCATAATTTTTGCCGGCTCTAAACACCAGAATAATCAAAATAATAACAATAATATTTTTTTAAGCTTTAAAGTTCAACAAATTGGCTGTTAATTAGGAAATACAAAACATCTCTAAACCAGAATACAATGTTAAACACAGAGAGGTACGGGGTTTGCTACGAAACATGTTTATCCTGGAAGAAAAAATAGCGAACTAGTGGTTTGAAACGTTCTCTCATTATTAAAATCCACAATATATAAATTAATAAAACACATTTTTTCAATATAAAGTCATAATTTTATAAAAATACATTCTTATTCAATTTTAATTTTTTAACATTTAAAATAAACGAGATTTTCAATAATAACAAAAAAGTAAATATCAAAAGCATTTGTAAAAAAAAGTTTAACAAACTAATTATAATTATAATATGCGGAATATATTTTGAAAATGTTTATTTTTTTTCTATTTCGGCGGTACCTATACCTAAGGAAAAAAAATCGGAATCGTATTTTAGTGTCTTTTAAATTTTCGAGTTGGCATGAGTTTGAAACTGTCACCTGTCACCAAGGGGATGATTTTGTACGGAATGAGAAAATCGTCATTTTGATTTTGACAGTATCGTGTCGAAATGTCAATTTTTCGATAGCACTTTTCTGATTCTGTAACTTTGCGACAGTACACGTGATGTTATTACAAATATTTTCGACACAACCAAAGGTATCACTTTTATATTTTAAATGTCATCGTTTTGTGTTTATTGTACAACTAATCACCCAACTATGCTCGACAAAATTACAGAAAGCGCGCAAGTATCGAATATCTAATTTGTGATTTTGTAAAATGATAGGTTAATGTCGCAAATTTCGCGTATCGAAACGATATAGTCGAAAATTACAGAATGATCCCTCTATCATAAGTTATTTCATGGTTACGTTAAAGTTACATTCTTGTTGGGTTTTCGAATTCAAATGTTAAATTCTAAATCAAATTTAAATCGTGGGAATTGTCCCTGCTACGTACCCATTAATAAGTGAGAAACCTTGAATTTTAATTTAAACCAAAAAAATCATTTAAAATTGATGATCGAAATAGAAAAAAAATTATAAAAAACTCGTTTTATGTTATGCTATTTTAGGAGCCGTAATGAAGTTATTAATTTGAAAACAGTGCTGTAATAAGGGTCATTACAATTTTAGGGTTGGTACGATTCTACAACTGTTGGGCTTTTCAAAGTTTCAAATTCAAATGTGAGATTTAAAATGTACATGGTGACAACTGTCAGCGTTGGGAATCAACTCCTATTTGTTTGTCTTCTCAAACGTAAATCAGACTATGCATTATTAATTAATTAATGCATAACTAAAAAATAACTTTAATAGAATGTGAAAATATTAAAAGATAAACTAACAAAGATACTAACAATACGTAGCTGAAATGACTTAAATGACAAAGATCTTGTACTCTTAAATATTTTGTTTCTGTATCACGCCACACTACATTATTCCGTTGTTTCTAATTTCAACGCTTTATTACTTTACTTAAGAAATAGAAGGATATCGGGTGCTTAATAAGCATCTATTTTTAGAGTTTCATTTCTTAGTTGTTCATTATTATTAGTTATTGTTTAAATATTTCTGCTTATTAAATATTCTCATTAGCTAAAAGTACTAGTTTATTTCTATTGAGTTTCGTAATTTCGAAACCTACTTCAATGCCTTTGGTGCGTGCAATAACATTGTGAGGGCTGAGGTATGTAATGTTAGTGTTGGACTAACCCAGTAAACAAAATTCAAATTTTCGCAATTATATTTAGTAACTGCAAATAACTATTAATGTAATATAATACCGTAGGTAACCTCATGCGTTAATGTTGAAGTTACCAAAAATAATTGCGGGAAATTTGAATTTTGTTTACTGGAAGGATTTCCACTTTAATGCAGAAAACAAAAAAAAATATATAATTTGCAATAAAAGCAATATTTGCCAAGTGGTTCAGAATTAAAACGTTCGTAACATTATTTTGTTTATTAGTACTAGACACAGTCTCTTGCAACAACAGTTAATATCATACTGGAGATGTACTTTTCAGTTTTCGCCGTGTTAATTATGTAAAAATTCACAACATTGTTTGAGTATTAGTCAAATTTGGAATACCAATGCAGTCGCACTGCTAAAAACGAAAAAAAAAATAGAATATGTAATTCAATTACTTATACAATATTTGGTAATTTTTTTTAAATATGTTATAAAAAAATTGCAAACAGCTGCCGAATTGAATTCTAAGCAACTTTTTCAAATAAGTTTTTGGGTATCCTGTCACTTAACCTCACTTTTTGCAGATTTATGGCATATTTTTTAAATTTACCGCCGTACTAGTGGTCATGTGACGTATGTCAAAATAAATTTTGGGCTTGTGTTGGGCAGTGTTGCCAATTTAGCGGATTTCCCGCTAGTTCTAGCTTAATTAACATTGCATTTGGAGGTAGAATTGCACGTTTAGCTGCTGGCGGATTTTTTAGCGGAAAACTAGCAAAACTAGCTTAATTTCTAGTGGATTTTTGTAATAATATACATTATACCAAAATTTTGATATGGATTCTAACATTTAACATCGTCATATAATGATTTAATACGCTGGTAAACTCTTTGCAGTGACTAATAACTAATAACAACAAACCAATGTTGAATGCACTTGCAAGTCGATCAAAGTTTGTTCGAATTCATTTGAATTTAGCGCCTATTTTGTTTAAAATCAACTCAACTAAATTCGAGAATTGAAATTAGGGAAACATGTTCTTTCCGTTAATGTATACATATATAAATCACCAAATCAGTAAGTTTCATTTGGAACTACTGCCATATTTATTGCAAGTATATCAAAAATTAATTGATTGTGTTTTCCAAACGATCTTCTTTCCAATTGGCATGGGAAATTCACAGTACACACAATAGTTTAGGAATGGAGTTCACACTGGTTTAAATATTTGACGGATTTTTTTCAAATCTGGCGGAATTTAAAGCGCATATGTTGGCAACACTGGTGTTGGGCTTTACAGTGAGTGGTAATACTGTCTATAATACAATTTGATCAGAAATCTGAATTTAGCTGCCACAATAAAATGCATAGTCTGATTTAGGCTTTAGAAGTACAGAATTAGCATTTGGAGTTTCTAAGAGGTATGCCATAGAATTTAAATTAAGATAAATTAAAAGTGATATTTACTGAAATAGAAAAAGTTCATTTCATAAATGCGTTTTGTCACACTCAGTCGTTATAAAACTTTTGGTTTAGTACATTATTATTGTCTCCTTAAAAAATAGTGTCTTATGAAAGATAAGTAGTTAATGTACTCATCAGAAAGTTGTGTTTCTAATTTCGATACAAAACATCCTACGCCAGAAAATGCACGTTCTGTTTCTACCGTTGTTGGAGGAATCGTCAGTAACGCGTGATATAGCATACTCAAACGCTCCGTTCTAGATTTTGTTACTTCATAAAACTGTAATTCTTGCGAAATATTTTTAAAATTCACTTCACCCACTGTATAGGAAGGTTCTCTTAATTCCTCTTCCACTAACTCATTTAACTTATCACACAACAATGTCGATTCCAAGGAAGACGAGCCTTGACTGAATGAAGTACCACCTCCGTCACCCAGGACATACACTATTTCAGGCTTTGGTGTCACCTCTGCAACAAATAGTCGTCCCAATAATTTTGCAGCTGTTGTATGTAAACTGTTCTTATCAGGTGTTGCAAAATCATCACTAGTTTGAACATAATTCTCTGGATTATTCAAGTATTTTAATAAACCGACTAACGATTTATTTCTTGTCTGTGCTAATCTGTATTGGACAGCACATTTCAGCTCTGTAGCAAATGGGGTATCCATCTGTGTTAATTCAGAAATGATGAACTTAAAAATGCCTTCCGCCGACAGTAAATTAGTGTCTCTTTTTCCTAATCTTAAAAGTGCAACTTCGATCGGTTGTAATGCATTTACAACTGAGCTGATGGTATGCAATTCACTGTTGTTTATAACTATATCAATTTTTAAATCAATTAGTGCTTTGAATACACACTTCTGCACTTCATGAAATCTATTTAGCATCCTTAATAAAGTATTCCACCTCGTTGGGTGATCTAAAATAAATTGCAGTTCCTTATTATGAGAGGCAAATATAAACCCTTGAAGCTTTCTCATTATAAGATGGGGATTTACAGAACATACGACAAATTTTCCGAACTTTCATAATTGCATTTTCTAGCTCTATAGTGCTGTATTTTATATGCCCTTTCCTAAGTGGAGGACAAGTTATGGTGAAGCTGCTATTTTCAAAATCTTCATCATCTGTGTCTTCGTTTTCATCGGATAATGTATCGTCCATTAAATCCTCGTCAATTATACTCGATTGTTTCTGATACAACACATCACAAACAGCTAAATGTAATGCATGTGCATAACACGACAGGGATTCAGCTGGAGATATTTTACTAAACTCACATACCACTCCATCGGTTACACAACACACTACAGAACTGTCAAAATCTACATAAAATTCACTCAACTTTTTTTGCACAATGTTGAAAATCTTTTCGCGCATGCAACGCACCGAAAACCCGTACCATCCCTAAGTTCCGATAATCATTTTTCACATGAAGATTAATGGAGAGGTAACGATGATTTCTACTTGATGTGTATTCATCCACGGAAACACTGAATTTTTGACCGTCCGATTGCATCTTCAATATTTCACTTTTAATAGTGTCTTTGCATTTTGCGTATGTGTTTTCTATAAATTTAGCTATTATCGAGGGATTTTTCGGCAGGAATATGTTTTGTTTTGACAACAGCGAACGTAAAATATCACCCCTTGATGATATGGAATGTATTGGAAGACCATCGACTGCTACGAGTTTACTCACTATTTCGGCTACCCCATTTTCGTTATTCTCTATTACGAGAGTACTTTCATTGTTTCTTTCGGTGGGGCGGCTTCGCTTTGCTTCCCCATCGAAATCGATTTTATCACCGTGTTTACTTCTCAGGTGCCGAATTAGTCCCCGCGAGGTACATTTATTCTTACACATTATTTTTAGTAAACATATTTTACAATCCGCGCTAATGTTATCTTGTGATAAAGTGAAATAATTCCAAACGATAGAGGACATTATTTAATAATTTGGAAATTATCTAACAATACAAATGCACACTGTCATTTGACATACATCGAGATCATTCATTGTGCTGCTATCTGTACATGTTTTTCATTAACTAAAATATGAAGGAAGCTGTAATATAAATTATCCTCAGTGCTTCCATTTGAGAAACATAATTTTATAATAGGATGTTTTCCAATCTCCTTGACAGATACCGCTTGTGTTACTACTATTGTTTGCACAAATCGAACAGACCTAGTGTTTGCCGCAATTGCACGTGTGCCGCTCTCTATGGGATGAAAGCATTAGTCATTATCAGAACGTATAGATTGCTGTAATCGTTTGAACATGAAGATTCCTAGGAAACCATATAATTGTAAAGATAAATAAAATTCTTATTGTATAAATTATATCTTTATATAATCCATCCAATCCACTCGACTACTAACTTTATCAAGTATATGGAGTTGCTGAAGTATTTTTCTATCTGGTGTTTGGGCACTTTTGGACGGAGTTTAGAGATTTTTACGGGTTAAAAGGTAAGTGGTGTAGGGGCAACTTTTGGTGCTTATAATAAGGATATTGGAAAATATACTCAAAAGTTTAAATTAGGGGATCATTGCGATGATTTTCAAGCAAAATTGGTTACAATGAATCAGGCGGTACCTTATATTAGGCGTGAGTGGGAATTTATACGGGATGTGCGAATTATAACTGACATTTATCTAAGCCTTAGGGAATTCAAAAAATGCGACCGATTTGTTATTAAATACTTGGGATATTTACGTGAGAGGGTGTAAAACTTTTGGACTAGGGCTCACGTGTTAATTTCGGCTAGCGTAGTTAAAAAGCGTTTAAATATAAACTTGATAATGATTGGCAAGGTAGGTGGAGTACCACTTTAAAGGGGAGGAGGACTAGAAAATTTATCGGTAACTTCACACGTTTTAGGGAAATGAGGGTTAATTTAACGTATCAGTTGGTAGAATTAATAACGGCTCAGGGTAATTTTAAACCATAAACATAGAATTGGGAGGGTTAATGATTCGCATTATGAATGTGATGGGGTAGATACAGCTGGACATGTTTTATTTGAATTTTAATTACTATTGGATCGAGTAATTAGGATTTAATCCGTTTGAAACAACAAATATACCTTAGCATTTGTTGTTTCAAACGAATAAAACACTTGGGCTTTTACTTTGTTTATTCTGCGTTTGGATTACAAAACACAAGATATATAAAATAGGATGTAGTAAGTTAAAAGTAAGAGCTTGCTCTACAGAAACAGGAATGCTAGCGACCCGCTTGCAATGAAGTACGCGTCTGCTAGTAATGGCGTCTTGTCTTGTTTCCTCTTCGTGTGTGTAACAAATTTAGCGGGAAATTCAAAAATAAACAAATCTCAACTCTTTTATTTAACAGTGTTGTTATATATTAAGTTTTATTTGCTTTCAGTTCTTTTTATGCAACTAACGAATGAATAAAATTGGAACAAATAAAAGAAGATTGTCGTAGAAACCGCCGACATTGGCTACGAAAGTCCGACTACCTAAAGACGGCACAGCTATCGGAACTGAAAGAACGTGAGGGCTTTCTCTTCCACACTTAGAAGGTTAATAACAACAATTTGCTGACTGTGAGCGACAGTTGTAAACCTATAGTATGTAACTACGTTTCAATGATTTATAGCGCACTTTTGTTTTGTTAAAAATTATTGGCAATAGGAATTTACGAAAACTGGCTTTAAACTATATACCGAGTTTCCGCGTTCTGTTACCTATAGCACATTGCAAATGATAATTCGCCCCATTAGTTAGTTTTTATTTTTTATCTTCATTTTCTTAGTATTGTATTTTGGTTTATTATTTATTTTTTGGTATTCTATTTTTTTAAATTTAATAGAGACGTTATTATTATTATTATATGAAATCGGAAAACTTAATAGTATAGACACATTGAAAGGAATATATGTTTTGAGAATTTATTTCTGTGCGTCTAATAATTAAACAAGATATTGTTACAGTGTCCGTCAGAATTCTTTTCTTCTATGTGCCATAAACATTTGAATTGATTATTGCCAACTGGCTGTGGCAAACCAATTTATGCTACCAAGAGTCCAAACTTAACTAAAAAAAAATAGTATTTATATACTGAAGATATTGTGTTTGCCATTTAAACTATAATGTTGACAATAGAAATGCTTTTTGAGATGTAAATGTGTTTTATTTTATGAGGCTTATTTATATCGACACGTTAATCTTAGATTCATTTTAATTGTCCCTTAAAATGTAATATTTTATCTTTAACAAAGTGGAATCACATATTCGTGTCAATTAAAATTTATTTATTAAGATCAATGTGTTGGTGCAAATAGCATTTAGTTGCAATAAATAAACATTCTTATATCATCTCTATTGTTTTGTATCGGAAACACCTAAACATAAACGTATTGTTCGTTATGAGCAATAGTTTCAGGCATGTTGCAGTTACGTAAAAGTTTGTTTCAGAAACGTTTCTGAGACAAAAATGTTTACTGGGTATTGTATTATGTAACATAATTAATATATTTCAACATATATCTAAGTTTAGTAATTGTTGGTAATTATAACGAGATTTTTTTGTAATTTTTGAATGTAGAATAAAATGTACTTCTACGAAATATAAGAAAGTTTAAAAAGTTATGGACCCCCACACTATAGTAAGTATAAAGGAAAATCCAGAAAATATGGCGAATCAGGCAGTAATATCTTTTCCACAATTAAATTCGGGGAATTCAGTGTTGCTAGAACAACGGCAAATGAAAACAGCTTTGGAAAAGATATTGGAGATTTTACAGATGACAACCAAAAAACAACAGTTTGCACTGAGAGAAGCAAAAGCTAAATCTATCATAGTACAATATAAAAATAAATGAATAACCAAGAAAACTAATAGTACAATGTGTTGCTGATGAACATTTGGATTTCATTAAAGATAAAATCGCTAAAGACAGGCTAAGGCCCTTGAAGGTGTATTTGAAAGAAAGAGCGTGCTTTCAAGGTTAACATTAAAGAAAAAGCGACTTACACTGAAATTAAAGAAAAATATTAAATTAGAGAGGATTATTTCGTTAATTTTGATGTGGTAATTCTTGAATTAGAAAGTGTTGAAGTGGAAGTAGATGAAACAGACAAGGATTGTCACCTATTATGAATTTTCATTAGGCCGGTTTTACATTATATTGAATTTAGTATGAAATTTTGATGTAAATTTGCCATTAAATATTTCAAAGAGTATCATACACAAAAAATTATTTGTAAATTTCGTCCGAAGTTTTGTACTAATTATTTAGAACCTGTTCTATTTTCTCATTAATTTGACAAATGAAATGTGCGCGCGCGTTGTTTGAATTGTATTTAGCAAAACACATTAACAGGTTGAATTGTTAATTGAATCTTTATAACTTTACTAACCCCGACGAAGACAAAATTGACTTATTATTTAACATAACATATTTTGTTAAGTATAAAAGTTTTATGATCTATAAAAAAAACAGGCACATATAAAAAATTGGATTTTATTTCTAGAATTATATTTAAGCTTTGGAATTAAATGTGTTTATAAATTATGAGCCTGAATTAAGTTTTCCTGTCATTCAACCATTTCAGTCAGGGAATTAAAATAACTTGTAGATTCATCCCTAAATTGTCTTGCAAAATTTGCTATCCATTCTAATCTATTGCCACTTAGTCATTGCACTTTCCTTAAGGTTTTAACATTTTGCTCTGCAATTCCATCTATATCTATCTTAAGTTTCATACTGAACGAGTGTGAGATGTTACGAACTCATTATTTTTAAAGATATTTTGCTAATTTTCCAATATAATATGTACAAATATGTTCTGATTAGAACACAAATTCGTAATATTATTTGGAGTAAGCACTAAATTTTGCGCTATGCTACGTTTTATCTTAAGTTTCTATAGTAGAACATTTACCTAGATAAGCTTATAATCATCAAACACCATTTGAAAATTCAAAGTATTACCAGTCTATTTGTGCCTTTATGATTAGAAAGGAAGTAGAATCTATCAGATCCGGGGTTTACCCACGTCCATCAAAACTACATAAAGAATGAGAGATGTTTAGCCATTCGCCTATTGACAAAGGAATCTAAATAAAAAAATTGGCAAAGAATGGTCAGTCCTTATAATTTGGAATTTAATAAATTTAGAATGCCTCTTCCTTCATTTTGCCTATTTACTCAATTTTTACACCATATTTTACGAGACTAGCTATCATAGTTGCATTCAAACAAGATACACACAATAGCAACACTTCTAATATCTATTTATAATTTTTTTGATTCTAAATTTTTCACTTTAAATATCAAACAGGCATATTCATTAACTTCGAAATATTTGATGCTAATTTACGGATATATTTTTTTTTATGTATGACATGTAAATAAATTTCTTTTCTAATTCAAAATAAAATTTAATACAAAATTTCATACTAAATTCAGTATAAGTCCACTACTGGTGATGATGCTGTTCCATCGTACTTGGTTAGAGACTGTGCATGCATATTTGCTAGCCCGCTGTGTGTCATTTTTAACCTGTCATTACGAACATCTACTTTCCCTCAATGTTGGAAGACTACACGAATCTGTCCTGTTTTCAAGAAAGGAGAAAGGAAGGAGATCAATAACTATCGCCCGATTGCTGTTATTTCGATATTTGCAAAGGTCTTTGAGTCCGTCATGCAGAGGAGTTTGTCTTTTAAATGTAACTGCATTATCTCGCCCCATCAGCATGGATTTGTACCTAGAAGATCGACAGTCACGAACTTGTGTTGCCTCACTCAGACTGTAGCTGAAACAATGGATGAGGGTGGACAGACAGATGTTATTTATACGGATTTCAGCCGAGCTTTTGACACCATCGATCACTCCATATTATTAAAAAAACTCTCCGGCATTTAACAACTTGCTGATCCGTTTCATGAACTCGTATCTCTCGGGTAGGAGAAACTTGTCTACTATAACGGGTTTAGATCAAAACGAGTTTGTATCCACTTCGGGTGTACCTCAAGGATCAATCTTGGCCCGCTTCTGTTTGTCTTGTTTATAAACGACTTAATTGCTAAATTGGACTGCCCTGTATTGGCCTATGCTGATGATCTGAAGATCTTCCACAGAATCATTGACGATGGAGATGTCGGATTTTTATAGTCAAACTTAAATAAGATTCATTCTTGGTGTGTGGAGAACAGACTGACACTTAATACCTCAAAGTGCTGTTTCGTGTCTTATACAAGACGACAAAATTACATGCAGTCTTCCTACTCCATTGGAGATGAATTACTACAGAAACAGACATCAACTAGAGATCTGGGTGTCATCTTCGATGAAAAATTAACATTCTCAGATCACGTACGGGATGTTGCGGGTTCGGCCTACAGGGCGCTGGGATTTATTATCAGAACGGCTAGAGACTTCAGTAATATACCAGCTATTAAGTCATTGTATTTTGCGTATGTCGCCAGTAAGCTTGAATACGCCTCAGTTATATGGTATCCCATTTATAATGTCCATGCTAATACAATCGAACGTGTTCAGCGGAAATTTTTAAAGTTTCTAAGCTTTAAGCTTGATGGAATGTATCCTGAGAGGCATGTAGAGTATCACGAACTACTAACCAAGCATGGATTCCAATCGCTGAGTGAGCGGCGGCGGCGTGCCAGTGCCTTGTTTGCTGCGAATCTCGGAAACCGTCGGATCGACTCTTCGGACCTTCTGGCTCGTCTTGGATTTTTGGTGCCTCGGCCGGCCTCGAGAACTTCGGACACCTTCTTCTTGCCCACTCCTAGGACAAACATTTTGGAGCGAGCCCCTTTGTTTCACTGTGCGCGGGACGCTAATATGTTAATGGACAATATCTTTAATTAAATTTCAATTTATCTGGCTTTACTAGCTCACAAACTACCATTTAATTTAAAAATTTACTTTTATCACTTTCTTTTCCCTCTATCATCATAATATTTTGTTACTTCTTGCACGTTATGTTACTGTCTTTTGTATATTGGAATGTATCACACTTTGTATTGTCCTCTTGGATTTTTTTATATCTGTTGGGCGAAAATATATGCATTATTATTATTATTATTATTATAATGTAAAACGGGCCTTAGTTAGGAACAATTATTTGTGATTCATTTTAATAATAATCAGAATATAAAATTTATTAAAATATATTTCTCATGTATACATAAATTGTCATAAAAATGTATATTAAATATAATTATATAAATAACAATAATACTATAAAATAGAATAAACATGATAAAATTGCACTAGACTTGTACTTTTTTTTTTTAATTCCCGCTCATTTCACGTCATTTGGAAATATTTGACGTTCACCTTCGATCAGAAAAATGCTCATGGCTTTATGCAACAAAAGCGCCCCAAATACCCTCTTCTGCCTCTGCGTCCACGTGACAGAACACCCATAAAATTCCCCACCCTTCATATTGGTTATATTGCCCAGATTTAAAGCGCTGATCATGGCAGCTTCCATAGTGAACGCTTCGACGGACATCAAATTTTGAAAAACCTGCAGGCATATCACACCGTGGTCGTCCTTCCAGATGTCCAAAATTCGAGAAATCTTCTTATCCTGGCTGTCGTGCTCGGATTTATTGTACTTCTTGATCGCCTCGTTGAGATGGGCGAACGGCCTCGATTTCTTCGCCTTGCCCACGTAGAAAATGGCGGACAGGAAGATCTCCCACCTTTCCCGTTCCGTTAGTTGGTCGGCGCGCTGCGGTAAATTCTGTGTGATGCGGGAATCTAAGAGCAAATACGTGAAAGCGGTCTTTGCGGTACCTCCCCTCCATTTTCTCGAGGAACTGTCGGACTGCCGAAATCTCTTTTGATCTGATCTTCTAAATACTGATATCGAGAGAGGTGTTGCTTCAGATTTTCCGCCTTCAATGTGGTTTGCAGTTCGCACGAATAAACTGGAAAATTGAATTGAGAATAATTGTCACGTTCTCGAATATACTGTCAAAAGTAAATAATCATTCGAATGATTGACTTTTTACGACGATTATGAAAGCGGTGTAAATTGTCAGCGGGAAAGTTCTGCTTACATTTACCAGAATGTTGTCCAAAATATCTAAGTACAGATAGAAACTGTGGTTCATAACTAGTAATAATTTGGCACTGAATAATATTTATGTTATAATTAAAATGCTATTATAACAAGAAATCTTCAAAAAATACTTTCTGCGTTAATATAGTTGCCATGATGACAACAAGAATATAATATATAATCAATATAATTATTGATTTATAATATTATTTATAAACACGCAATGTGCCTACCGGTGATAAAGAATATAGATAAAAGAGTTTGTATTAATATTCTCTTGGGATTAGAGAATGAGATTAGAAAAAATTGTAATGCTGCGATCTACCGACTGCTGGTAAAATTAGTAATTGGTAAATTACGATTAAGAAGTGACATCTAGTATTGAGAAAACAACTTACGAACGCAGAGAATCGGTTATTCCCCGAACGAATAAGTGAAGGATGTATATAATAATCGATATAAACTGTCCCTTGCTGGCTCACGAGGCGGCTTACAAATTTCGAATGATGTTAATTACACCAGTTTATAAATTGAAAAAGAAAATTGATCACGAAAATCGCATTATGGTTTTTTTTATGGATGTTTTCGAGCTGCGATTTTTTTCGGAACTTATTTTATTACATATGCTGAAATTCTGTGTATTCATATCGTAAAATCGTTACATCATAAAATCTGCAAGATCCGAATGATCTTAAATAAATTAAAGGATTTGTTTACCGTTCTATCGATATTTTGTTTGATTGAAGAATAGATTTTGTTTTAAAATAATAATAATAATAATCTTTATTCATCTCATAAAACATAAGCATCTGATTGTGTTCCCCATTCCTTCTACTTAACAAACTTGAAAGGTATGATCGCTTTAGGGGCAAAGTTAACGACTGGTTCCGTTCATATTTGACTGATCGTCGGTTGCGAGATGACAATGACAATGTCGATTCGACAGTTGGCCGAGTCGTGTGCGGTGTGTCGCAGGGCTCAGTGCTTGGACCGATATTATAATAATCAATGCCGACATTTCCACGATTTGTGAATGGTTTAATGCTAATAAAATTACTCTTAACACTAGCAAAACCAAATTGTTACTGTACAGACAACAAAACAACCTTAACATTGTTATTAATAGAGACCGGATTATATGCAAAGTGCATATATTTTATTTTTTATACTCTATATGTGGACTCTATATGTAGACGTATTACACTACTTGAAGTTAATTAGCGCTAATTAGTGATTGCATATATTACATGTTTAGGCATTTCTATGCATATTTTTACAAAAGTTACATATATTGCATATTTAAACTTTTTCTTATCATTTCTATTAGTAGAAATTCCTACTAATTCCTAATGTAGATTCACAACTGACAATTCTCAGAACGGTAAATATTTTACATTGGTTTCTCTAATACTTTTTTCCAAGAACTGCCCGTGTTTAATTTCGCCTAGCAGAAGGGATGTGGTAAATACGTTTTATCATTATTAATTCCCAAATAAACTATTCATTCATTGAATATCTTTGAGGGAAACAGCATGTAATTGTGTAACGTTTTTAAATACTGTGCGTACATACAATGAGTATAGCGAACAAAATTTCTTTATGAATTACGCCATATCCTAAACTGGTAAAGGGGGCGACAAAATATTATGTCGAACCTGCAGTAAACTGGTAAGTTTAATTTTACTAAAAGCTTTACAATTATTTTTAAATTCTTTAACTTTTGATATAAAATGACAATTGTTATTGTAGGTGTGCCCATTTGTTAATAGGAATTCTTCATGAAGATATTGTAGGTAAATCATATTTAATTTATTGTAAAGAACTTCAAAAAACAAATAATGTGACAATTGCCCAATTCGTTCAAGAAGGTTTATCAAATTTATTTCAGTTTTAATTTATATCTGGAAGTATCTTGTGAAAAATTTTTACTAATGTTGTCCGACGCTGCACCATACATGATAAAAGCCGCGCAAAATTTTTTTATAGTAACATTATTCATACCACTTGTTTAGCTCATAGGTTCAATCGTGTAGCCGAAGACATTAGGAATCCATTCCCTTTGATTAATGATTTAATTAGCAATGTCAAAAAAGTATTTTTAAAAGCACCTTTACGAATCCAATTTTATAAGGAGCGACTTCCCGGTGTTAAGTTGCCTCCTGAACCGATTATTACGAGATGGGGTACATGGTTAGAGGCTGCAATTTTTTTCGCCGATAATTTTGAAGGAATAAAAAATGTAATTTTGAAATCACAGCTGACTGCATTGCTCTAGAAAACTGTAAAAAGATAGTAACATCAACAGAATTGCTACAAAACCTTTTGTATATTAAGTCAAATTATAGCTTTCAAGTTCCATTCGTAAACTAGAAACGCAAGGGATGTCGCTCTCGGAATCAGTCGAAATAGAATTTTAAAATTACAAATGCATTAGTTTTTAAACTGCACGTAAGTACATGAATCACTTGTTTAGTTCCGGTGTTTTTGTGATTTTATATCGACGAAAACATAACACAACACAGAGCACACGAGTTATTTAAGCAAAGATCGTCTAGTAAAATATAATGGATATTCTAACCATGAGTGGACGTATTTCTTAGAAAGAAAGGGAAACACAATTTTTATTTTCTTTGTTTGTTTACCTAAGCAAACAAATGGCTTCTTTTATATTTTTACTTAAAACACTATTATCATGTATTTTTCAGGAATAACTAACTCTCTGTTTATATTTATTATTTCATTTTCATAATTGTTACCCTACGAAAGATATGAATTCAGTTTGATTGCATAAATTACTAAATTAAAATCTCTCAGATAGTGAGTTAATAAATATCAGAAACAGAATAGGTCCCAAAACACTGTCTTGAGGAACACCGAGACGGTGTTTCGTTGCTTAGAAAAATTTTAATGTAAAAGTATTAACTGTTTTATAAACTTCGTTCACTAATACTAGTGTCGTTAAAAATATTATAATCCATTTTTGTAATTCAGAAGTTTAAACCAGGAAAACGGGAAATTAAAAGTTACACTTGGACACTACTAACACCTACCTTTTTGGTTGGTATTACACTGAACCGGCCTGGTTTGAGGGAACGTCTTTAGTTGATACAATTTACGAAGATATATTCTCTTAGTGGTTTTCGTTATAGGCCCCGGATCGAATCCTTGAAGTGTCAACTCCTTTCTCAACGTATCAGTATCATAGTCGAAATTGTTCGGCAAAGAAATCAATGACACAGTGCTAGCGGTGAGACTGTCACTTTGATCGCTAAAATATTGCAAAACATGTAGTATAGACCGTTTCGTTTTGCAGTAAAAAAAAAACATTGATTAAGGATAAAAGTGCTTTAAAAATCTTACCCTACTATGGGAGAATGCATAACGGAAAAAAAGTAACATATGGCCGACTTATTTAATGTCGTCGTCTACAGCGCGGTGACTATCAAAGCTACTCACCATTTCTACAAGTGCGCGTTCGGCTAGCGTCGACCTTTCCAGGTTTTATGTGATTTTATGGGGTATACAGTTGTAAAACTCTCCGCAATTATGCAAATCAGATAGAAAAATTGGATTATTTAATATCACAAGCAAACGTTGTATACCGCCGTTTGAACGTGCTTTAAATTGAAATACCTTTTCCATAACTTGGACCCAATTGACTCTTAAAACTTCAAGTCACATAGAAATAAATAAACTTTTGGTATTCATACTAAATCTTGTATTAATTGTTTTAAAAACGTAAGAATAGCAAACAAGCGAGGAAGACTTCATAAAACTATAGCTTCAACAAATATTAGCTATAGTTCATTTACTATAAGAGACGAGGTACTACGTGAGTCAGTTTGCTATGACGTCACGACCGTGTTGCAAATTTTCTCTTTGTGAAAACGTAAACAAACCGTTAGGTTATGTAACTGTCAAACACTGTTGACAGGTGAATAAACAAACTCTCCAAAATGACATTTACCGTTAATATTAGTCATGATCCTTTTTGAAAATCAGGATTCAAACTATGTTAACAATACTAGGAGTGGGAAAATAACAAAATAGAGTTTGTATGTATAAATAAATGTCTTCTCATATATATATTTAAAAACATGTATTTGTAAAATTTATTAAAACGACATGTTTCGGCTGAGGGTAAATTGTCATCAGGTTTTTAAAAAAAAACGTCAATAACTAAAACAGTTTTCTAAATCTGTTGGCTGGCATATCATGTCTATTTTAATTTGTTGTTACCTCAAATGTTAATTTTTGACTTTTTATCCATGTTATTTTCGATATTGACGTTTTTTTTTTTTTTTAACCTGTTGATAGCAACGACCTTCAGCCGAAACATGTCGTTTTAAAAAATATAATAAATAGGTACATATTTATGAATGGAAAGGACTTTATAACTACAATCACCAATATCATTCAATGGATTTCAACATATAATTAGAGTTTGTTACAGATATCATTTGCAACAGCTGTGCAATTCTTTTGTACATACTTTAGATCAAATCCTGTATGTAATTTCATGTATGCACATTAATTTTAATTTTATTTTCTTGCTTAATTTAATGTAAGAAAAACTATCAAAGTGTACTTTGTTGCATCCTAGTAGGCGTATAAAACAACAGAATAGTTGATTGCAGAAAATTTTGCAATGTTTTGGTGTAATGTTAATGCTTATGATAGGAATATTTTTAACGTATTCACGGCACGCTAGATATAAAAATAAAAAAAAACGAATTTTTGGTAACAAAGGAAACAACAACGAATTAATGTTTTTGGACTCAGAAAATTATGTAGAATTTGGCCATATTTTTGATAAAACTGGAAAGTGATAAAGCATTACAAGTTAGGTTGATTGAACAGTTAAATAGTAAGTAGTACATTTTGATTTTATTAAAAAAATATTTATAAATAAAAAAGTTATGGGCAGGGATTGAATTCGTCAAATGTCACACACAACTACTAGCAAAGTTACCGCTGCAAATATTATTGTTTTCGATTTAAACTCTTTTTTTATTACTTTATTACTTACATATACCAGCGCGAGCGCGCCTACTTTTAAATTTGAGGTTACTCGCGGTCCGGCAGATGGCGCCAGATCACAAGACTGCTCGCAGAGGGCGTTAGTGTACGATACGTCAATTGCGCAATAGAAATTTCTAGCGCGAATTCACTGGAACTTTCAGGAAACATGTAGGCTTCTTCGCGCGGCGAATATAAACACCCGCGCGAATGGAGATTAGTCAGTCTGTATCGGAGAGCGCATAGTGAAAAGTCGAAGCGAGCAGTGGAAATAAATCAGATAGCAAGCAGTTTAAATAAATATCAGTGAATATAAATTGTAAATTTAAATAAGTGTTTGGTTATTTACTAATTAATATTAATGTTAAATTTATTTTTCATAGATTTTAAGTGTCTAAATAAATACTTTTATTAAATATATCGCCGTGATGATTATTTAAACACCCAAAATGTTATAATATTTCAATATTTTCCTATCCTTATTTTGGGGAGATAAACATTGCTGAAATTTTATAAATTAGTTCAGATAGGCAACCGAAATTACTTGCCAATCAAGCAAATAACGTGCGCTAATGTTACTTTTTCCCGTGATGCATTTCTTCATAAACTAAATTTTCATTCATAGCGGCAAAAGGCTTTTGCACCCAGTTGTATATATTTAACTAATCAATATGTAAAAGTAAAATAAAAAAAAACATACCCATTTATCGGAGTAACCAAAAGTCGTTTCTCATACAATACAACGCCTTCCTCCGGATCTACATACTTATAAACCTCCGTAACGCTAACGAAACTATTTTGATCGTCTGTACTGCTGCAGTGTTTATTCGAAGAAAATTCATACATCGCCTTGTCAAGAGCGTTCGATATCTCAGAACCCTCTGTGCAAGTACAATAATCACTACTAGCGTCTTTCTCCTGATGAATATCAAGATTATGCACGGCTCTTGCAATTCGAGAACAGCAGTTAATATCTTCTAAATCGTCTTCCGTATAACCGTCGCTAGAATCTTGAAGAGTCACTATTCCGCTTTCTCTCGACAATTCTTTGTGCTTGCAAATCTCTTTTGCTATCAGAGTGCCAGTAGTACACTTATTTTCTTTCCTAAATGTGACGTTAGCAGACTTCTTTCTGCGTGGTTTTCGACGTGGTGAATTCGATATCGGCTTTGAAGACGTTTTGCTTTCGTGATTCGTATTAACGGATGAATCGTTAAGGGAATTCAAATCGTTTAGTCTTCTTGTGATGGAAATATTTCTTTTATTACGCTTCTGTTCTGTTGAGGAATCCTCGATGTCCGGTGAGGTACATCCCAATTCATGACTATTGCACCAATTTAGGACGTATTCCTGGCTAGTCGTTTCTGGTAATCTTTTCAAGTCCATTTGGGTGTTGGCGTTATTTTCTAGGTTTGGTGCAATTTTGTCTTCTTCTCCTAATTGATATTCACCAACCATGACGCCATTATTCAAAAGGATTTTATCTGTAGGAGAAATAATATCAAATTTAGATTAAAGGTTTTTGTAGTAGAAGATAGTGAAAAATACTCCTGAAGATGACTTCTAATTTTGTTTGGAAACGATATTTTGTAAAAATATAATATAATATACCTACTGGCGAGCAAAAAAATGAGATCACATTGAAATTTTGGAATTTTCTGTTTTAACCTTATATTTGCAAATTCTAAACCATAGTAGGCGCTTAATAATTTATTTTTCCGAGAAATGTCATTTGTCATATATGTTATGTCACCATACGACTTTTATAAAGTGGCACTAGTGGCATTCTCCTAAAATGCGGTCCTTGAGGAAGGTGGTCCATTCACTCGAGAAGTTTTCACTTTTAGAATGTGCAGTACGCTTTAAGTAGTTTTCTTTTGTTTTCCCTTTCCCTATTTCCCCAAAATCAAACTCAACGACCCCAAGCACCCACGAATGTCTGTTGCAAAATGTCGTTTTTTAATACTATTCCTTCATTTCAGTCGCAATATCTTATGTTTGATACTATATTCGCAAATAGTGACCTCATGTCTGAAATATCCCGTCACAGATTTTTAAAAAAAAGTTTATAGTTTTTCCTACATTTCATATTTTTTCCCCCATTCCGTCCGCCATTTTATTTTTCCAAAAAATATCAGTATCAAATTCAACAACCCCAAGAAGCCTACTATACAAATTTCTATTGCAAAATATCTTGTTTTCCAACTTTTGGAACACCCTGTATAATCAAAAATATTTTTGGGTTATGCAGCATTGAATTCTATAAAGCTTTTGTAGAAAAGACTTTTTCCTAGAATTAAAAATGGAGCTATAATGAAAGACCCAGTGTTCGCGAACACCCTGTATAGTCAAAAATATTTTTAGGTTATGCAGCATTGAATTCTACGAAACTTTTATGGAAAAGATTTTTTTCCTAAAAGGAAAAATTGAGCTATAATGAAAGACCCAGTCTTCGGGAACACCCCGTATAGTCGAAAATATTTTTAGGTTATGTAGCATTTTGAATTGTATAAAACTTTTGTGGAAAAGACTTTTTTCATAAAAGCCAAAATAGGGCTGCGATCAAAGATATACTCTTCGGTGGAACACCCTGTATAGTCAAAAAATATTTTTAAGTTATGCAGCATTGAGTTCTAAAAAATTTTGTAGAAAAGACTTTTTCCCAAAATTGAAAATAGAGCTGTATTCAAAGACCAAGTCTTCAGTGGAACAGCCTGTGTAGTCAAAGATATTTTTAGTTCATGCACCATTAAATTCTATAAAACTTTTGTAGAAAAGACTTTTTCCTAAAATCAAAAATAGACCTATAATGAAAGACCCAGTCTTCGGGAACACCTGTATAGTCGAAAATATTTTTAGGTTATGTAGCATTTTGAATTGTATAAATTTTTGTGGAAAAGACTTTTTTCATAAAAGCCAAAATAGGGCTGCAATCAAAGCTATACTCTTCGTGGAACACCCTGTATAGACAAAAATATTTTTAAGTTATGCAGCAGTTATGCATTGAGTTCTAAAAAAATTTGTAGAAAAAACTTTTTCCTAAAATCAAAAATAGAGTTGTAATAGTTTATTTTTCCGTAAAATATCATTTGTTATATATGTTATTTGTCACCGTACGACTTTTATAAAGTAGCATGCATTTACTGTAAATAAAAAATGAAAATTTACATTTAGTGAGTTTTTGTCAGAAATCGCGTTTTGAAAAAAATCTCAAATGTATAATCACTAGCAAGAAATATACTAGCTCATATTAAACAGCACACAATTTGATAGGAGTTTCGAATGAACGAAAAGGTTAACAGTGAATCTTTGTTCTATAGACTCTTACTCATTCATAATCTAATAATCATTAATGCCTGTGGAATACATTGATTGGTGTCGACGTCCTATAATGGCTACAAGTAGTTTAATCGTAGTAAAATCCTAACGTAACATCGATAATATGTATAAACCATAAATATTTATTTAAAATTTTGTAATATTGAACGTCATACATAATGTTGATTAAGTAAATAAACTAATTGATATCCAGATTATCTAAAAAAAAAAAGAAACAGCTAACAGGACATTAGACATGTTGATTCTACGTTACGCATAACAATTTCTTATCGAGCAAAGACAAGGCGCCTATTTGCCTTGTAGAATGTGTATGCATAGCAATTAATTATATTTAGCTTTAAGGTGATGTTGATCGTGTTTTATCTGGAATGTATAAATTTTATTTAAAAATAATGTAATAGCGTAAACGCAATTAAAGAGCATTTGACGCGCAAAAAATACATTTTATGCTGCACAGATAGGCGTCGAGCGGTATTTGTGTGATACATCCAAAAATATCCATTAAAAAAAGATGATAAAATATGCATAAGATATAAGATGGATCTAGCGCCTTTGCTTGTTCGTGTTTATGGTGCTTTGCTTAGGGGATTAATATATTTTTAATTTAACTTTTAACCTTTCACATCCGCATAAAGATTTAAATCAGCTCAACTTTGTTACAACAAACGAATGACTTAATCTCTTATGAAGCGTGTTCACTTTTTTTTTCTAACTAGAGTAATTATATGGAAGTTGATAAAGTCCATAAAAGTCCAAAATTAAATTTTGATTTAGTTGACTTGATATCAATATGATATGGCAGTTTATTTCGAAATGAAATCATCTTTGTTGACAGTCAATTCAACCATAACCTTGAACTGTCACATTGACTGGTTATTTCCTTTTACCATCCCTCAACCGCAAGTGAGTGGTATGTATTATCATTTAATGCAAATGCTTACATATTTTTTATCGCTATAACGTTTGACATGATCTCCATTATTCTCAACAATAGTCAAAATCAATCACAAGAATGACTGCGGTGGCACCCTCTATATGTGTTGAGAAAAAACTAGGAGTGTATATGATACCAGTTTTTTTGTCTTAATTACACATACACTTTCCCTAAAAATTATCAAGCATCGAGCTGACATAATAGGCAACCAATTATACCAGTTATTTTAACGATTAATTAGACGTTTGACATACATCGATAACCTACAGATCCTAACTTCTTTGGAATTAGTCGAAAAAAATCGGTGGCCTTGTATAAATTGGTAGATATGAAAAATTGATGCTATAGAAAAAAATTATTAACAAAAAAAAAATTGCAAAAATTTTTCATCAAGGAGGGAAAGTAAGAAAAAAAGTAGAAAAAGTAAAATGAGAATAAAAAGTATAACCTATACGAATGGGAATTTTCTCACTGATATATTTGTTTGGTTTTTAAGTTAAGTAACTAATTTCTTCTATTTTGGCGACAAAATTCCAACAAAAATATATAGGGGAGGGAGGAGCAAGATGGGGCCACGAAGCATGATGGGGACATCGTCTTATCTACAAAACGGCAGTAAGCATCTGTCAAATAATAGCAGACCTAATATTCACAAGTGCTGTTTTATGTTTTTTTTGTAATGTAGGAAACTTTACTAGTCGTAATAACAAAGTTATTGCTGTTTATACGTGAACTTTGCAATTTCCAGAATTTCTTTATTGTTGTGATGGTGAGTTCAACGGTCAGTATCGGAAATAGAAGTAAACTTTTTACAATTACACTTTTTTGTGCTTATTAATTGACATGTATTTTCTATAGTGCGTTATTTGTTTATTTCGAATATTTAATATGTTATTATCACATAATCAGAAAATGTCTTAAAGAGGCAAGATGGGGCTATTGGTATGGGGCAACATGGGGACATCACTATCTTACTCTTCAGTCTGGTCCGTTATGACTGGATATAGTTGGATATTTAATTATAGAATTAATCGTTTCATTACTTGCAACAGGGTTGTCGTGGGAACAGAAAAGAAGAGAATGAGTATGAGGGACCACAAACAATTCTAGAAAGAAAAGTGGAAGAAGCGCGTCAGCTTGTTGGACCTCTCCAACCTAGAAAATCATTAGGCTAAAAACACTTTTTTTTCCCTAGAAGACGAAACACAGCTAGTTACATATTTGAACAAATGGAATTGGGTCTCTCAGGATTAACAAATCAAAATTTGAGAAATCTTGCTTATCGATGGTGTGAAACATTGGGAAAAGTTCGTAGTTGAACAAATGCAAAAATTGCAGGAAAAGATTGGCTGATAGGATTTGTGAGATGTGATCACCATTATGCTTTCTCGAAGACATAATGCCTATTTCTCATGTTAGGAATAAAGTACAGGTTCAATCAAAGCGTAACAAGGGAAAGACAACAATTCTTACAAGCACTACGTATAAAAATCTGCTACAAGAAAATCGAAGTCTGGAGAATCCCTAAGACACAGCAACTAGAAGTGCTGAGGAAGTGTTAACGGAAAAAAAATTACAAAGAAGAAAACAGAAGAGACCAAGAAGCCAAATTTTGTAAGGAAAGCAAAGAATAGATGTTTAGAAAACGTCAAGGAAATAATCAAGTTCTTCTGTTGAGGAAGATGACTATGTCTATGTTTATATTGCCTCAGAAAGTGCGGTGAAGATACCAAAGGGGAAGTATGGATACAATGCCATGGATGGCGCGGTTTGGTACATGGAGGGTGTGCGAATAAAGGAGATGAGTTCGTCTTCTATTGTCTTAATTGTGAAGATTAAGTTTAATATTCTTATAGTTATTGTATTTTTTTTATTTTAAGTAGTTCCGCTTTAAAGAGTTCTAGCTTTGTTCCCGCATTTTTTTTAAGAATAAAATCTATTTTTTACATATTACCCAGATTTATGTTTCAACCAATTCTTAACTCACCTGGAACCCCATCTTGCCCCAACATGGGGGCAAGATGGGTTGTATTTACATATTTCTTTTCAAAAATTTCTCACATCACGAGTACCCATCGAAAAATTGTAAATACATCCATCAGCAGGTAAATGTGTAAAGATTAGAATAAGCCTACTACTACTTGTATATCAATTTGCAATCCTGATGCAGTGTTCTAAAGCTTAGTGTGCACAAAAACATAACATTCGCAATTTACTAAAAATTGCGATTTCTGGTATCCGTATCCGCACGCGATATAAATCATGTACTCAGTTATCTGTTATTTTCTTTTTTGTTACGGGTCACAAGTCTGATATAGTAAATTACGTTTAATTTGTAGTATTATATATAAATAACATTAACTATAAATAGAATAGTTATTAGAAAATATTAAATTATTGGATATCACTGCTTGTAGTAAGTCGTAAGTTACTGTATTTTCGTAAATGTGAAAATTAATTTTAACTCATATCTTATATTGACGCCTCGCTAAAAAATGTATTTTACTTATACATACTACCATTTTAACATTTAATTTTAAAGAAGATTGTCACACAAATAATTCTGTTTTAAAAAAATATAATTTTAAGTTGAACATTTTTACAACTAGAATGGGTACTAAAACGTCAGTTTTTAAAAATTAGTGTCTTTTTTTAATTTAAAAGAATCTGTTTAGAGACTTACTTTTTTAAATGATACAGTGTATCACCCCCAGATGGCGCTGCGTAATTCTTTTATTACTTTTAATAAAATACTTAGATACTCTACTTTTAAATTTTATCATCAATTTACATTAAAAATATGTTTATATAATAAAAAAGAAAAAATTAGAATTTTAAGTTAAATTACTGTGGATGCTGAATGGATGAAATGATGAAAAGAGTTATTAATTTACTCCTGAAAAAGTTCATTTTTTGACTTGTGTTAGTTTTTTTTTGTGTACATGCTATATATGATTGTTTTTACAGTAAATTCGGCGTGTCATAAAGTTACGAATTTGACCGGTTTTATAAATAAGCGATTTATACGTATTTATTATCTAATCAAAAAAAAAAAAATTAATGCAAGATGACCTATATACTTATGCAAAGTTAGAAGAATAAACAAATGATTTTTTTTATCACGAATTAGATATTACATAAAAATGTTCATTCAATAAATAAGAGATTAATAATTTCTGATGTAATTAGTACAAGTATGCATTACCAAGCTGCAATGATGTATATATGATGCAATGTGCTTTAATTATTATACATATACGTATATTCTGTACTCTACGAATATGAAATTTAGAAACTTGTCAGTTAAAATTTGGAGGCAAATCATATGCATTATGTAGCTTATGTACCTTATTTCAATATTCATTATATTTTAATTAATAAACATTATTACACATTATTATGCTGCAGATTGTTTTATTAAAAAAAAAATGAAAAACGAAAGTGCTTCATTAGTTACTCAAAACCGGAGACAAAAGAATCTAGTTCCAGGGGGTGTTTCTTGCAATCACGTGGCAATAAATAGAGTTTAGTTAAAACGACTGTTTAAATTACAACTATTAATGCGGAATGACAAGCAACACCCTTGGAATCTAGACTTTTTTCTCTGCTAATAATACATAAGAAATTAACTTGTACTAAATTTTTGTGTTGTTCTATTCTATGACGTATGAATAGATAATACAGCATTAGTTTTGTACTTCTTCCACGTGGATAATGTTTCAGCTAACAGTAATGTCACTTATCAGAAAGTTTGACGTTATTACATTTTTTTTTGTTATGTCACTGTTTAGTAATTATTAAGAACAAAAAAGCGAACTATATTGAGAAAGATCCTTTTATTTTGTATCATACAATTTATCCGCTTCAATCAGACTAACAGATACCCAAGGGACGCACAGAAGGTATCTACAAGATAACATGCCAATGCGAACAGTGCTACGTCGGACAAACAAGAAGAGCCATCGACATAAGAATAAAAGAACACGAGAGGGACGCAAGATTAAGAAGGACCGAGCAATCAGCGGTGGCAGAACACATGCACGACACCGGACACAAAATGGATTTCAAGAATGTAAAAGTAATAACTACCACCAAGAACTACGGAAAAAGACTCATCAGGGAAGCCATAGAAATAGAAAAGAATAAAACCGTTAACAGAGAAGAAGGGTACCACCTTAGCAACACGTGGAAGAGCCTACTACGAACCGTCACGGTCAATGGAGCGGAAACTACACGGTTGGATGCACCAGGGGCGTATATAAGAAGAATGTCGGACCATGGAGAATCAGTTCAGTTATCCTGAAGAAGCTGTCAGCATGAACAGCGAAACGTCGAGCGAAAGTTTTGACACACGGCGAAACCCGCAAGAAGCTGTTAGTTATAGTTACACCGGCCGTGAAAGCCTACGCAGTGTTATGCAACTGCAATATTGGTCAAAATACCAAAGATGTAGCCGTACCAACCTAAGCATGCTCGATGACGAAAAAACTTTTACAAAGATCTAACTTATTTAGTTAATATTTCAATCTACTTAGCTATTGCCTATCATCTACCTCTCTTGCTCATACAACTGCCTGCACTTATGCTGCATTCTCGCAACTCACCGAGACAAGGCTAAATTGGATGAGTTACATTATGATACATTTCAGGCTTAGAGATATATTTATACACTTTTGACATTTTTCTGTGCAATACTGTCCTCTTTCTATTTTAATTAAAACTGTTATTCAAATTTCATTGCGTTTTTATTATTGCTCGCTGCCTTGCTTTTCTTGTTTCCTTGCATAACCGCCGCTTTTTTCAAAAACAAAAACTCGTTGCTCCCGGTTTATGAGCGCTGGACTATCTAGCAAATTCCATATTGTTACAACACCAAACATCGTATTACATATTTCGTTAAAGATTTGTACCCACCATGATTTAAAGTCGAAAGATGTGATCTCTCTGTGATAATGTTTAAATTACTCTGCAACCAAGACTAATTTGATCAAGTGTGGATTGAATCTACTTTTGGGTGCCCCTTCCTTTAACCAATACCTTCGTCATATCGGAGTAACTTACCTAAGACAATGGTGCAAGCTTTCTTCTTACGAAGAAGATCTTCATATATCGACTCTCTCTGGCAGCTGATAAAATTCTCAATAATACGCACAGCTTCATCCCTGCCTTCATCTAACGCCAATGCATAATGCAAGGGAGTTTTGTAACAGTTGTCAGTCAGTTGTGGATCCCCTCCGCAGTACAGCAACAGTCTGAGGATATCCACCCGGCCCCAAGCAGCGGCGATATGGACTGGGGTCAGCCCTTCGTCGGATTGTACGTTAGGATTGCCCTTATTTTGGAGTATCAGTGAAGTTACCTCAGTAGCGAAAGTTGGGGAATCGTTTCCGATGACTAGATGAAAACAGGAAATGCCTTTTCTTGGTAGTACTATATTGGGATCGGCTTTTTTCTCTAATAAAAGTTTTTTTACGCCCCTGCAACAAGAACCATACTCACTACCATCATGCTACTACGATCGCATGAAGATTTGATTAACTGTTATAACTATAACTATTGAATATTCGATTTCAACATGTTTGTAATGAATTAATAGTATTGTTCTTTCTTATACTTAGACCTGCTCCGAGATAGACGAGAGCGCCTTACAAAAAGACACTGAATTTTGTCTATTGTGCACGTATTATCAAAGACAAAAGTCTTGACTCTTGTTTGATATAAATATAGAGAGAATCTCTCTATAAGAAATTCTCTCTTTAATTCTGAGTCAAGACTTTTTTTTGTCTGCGATGGTACATATCTAATGATCAGTATTATAGTTTTTGATTAATACAATCGACAAACGTTGTTGAGATTAACTTTTCTTTTAACAAAGAACAAGATCAAGATATGGCATAATAACTACTCTCAAGAAATTTTAATTATTGACATTCTTTCCCAGACGAATAAGTTATATTCATAGTGTCCCTTATAGTGAAGTTGTGTTTGATAATAAAATGAAACAACAGTTTGCTTGTATATTACTACGTTTTTCAGCATGATGAATAGCAATTTTTCATCGTTTACCGTTGTTCATAGAGTTACACAATTTTCGCGAATCGTAGTAGTCAAGTGACTTAATTCTAAATTGTTCTAAACTGCTTCAAACTTATTTAGTTGTGTCGCCAAAGAACGCCTAATAATAAAATAGATGGTAATCAAAGTCTAGTATTTTGATTTTGATTATTAATCACGAAGAATATATTTATTATTAGGATTTAGAAGGTGGAGAATGTATAACTACAAATAATAAATTGTTAAAACTTGCGTTTTGATTGTTCTTTTATTTATTGCTTTCAGAATTTTATACCAAAGATTCATCACATAACTTTTGGGAAGAAATCTTTACAGAGCTCAAGTATTCCCACTGTAGTACCTCTTGTATTCTCTCGACTTCATTCACATCCTTCCTAATTAATTGTGGGATTCTATGCACAACTGTAGGGTTATGTGCAACTTTGTAAACATATATTTTAGATCCGCAAATAACTTTACAGGCGCTACAGAAATGCTTAGTATCCCACCCTTAACTGCCAGAAAATTTTGTCTTTTATCTATAAGTTTACGTAAGAAAAAAAAACTATAACTTGACAACGCATCTTGGAACAAGTTAACCATGATACAGATTATAAGTACTGATTTTTGAACGAAATCGATATAGAAATTGCTTTAAGTTTGTTGAGAATGGTCTATAGTGGTGAAATATCGTTAATCACATCAGGGACCTGTAGCATGGAAATAGAAATGAATTAGAAAAACGACGGTTCGCTTAAAAAGATTATATATTTACATATACCTACATGCTTTTAGTGGAATAACTACTTTAGATAACATGATATTTTTTTATTGTAAACACACATTGAAAATTGCCGATAATTTGTGACGATTTATAGCAATTTTGAAATAAATTTGAGTAACTTACGTAAATTAAATATAAAATACAAAATCAGAGATTATAATTGTCGACATTTTTTTATTATTTTTAATTCTTGCAATATAAATAGGTATATCTTATCTCGTAAAGAATATTATATAACAGTGCGACATAACTAGTATTGCAGGCTACAATACGGTCACTGAAAAGCTTATTTGATAATAAAAGGAGTATAAATACTAGACAATTGCCTTAATAATAGATCTATTATGTGATATCTTTGTATAAAAATTCTATTTTCCTAAGAAACCTTCATTAAAACTGTGGGAATATTGTACAGATATATAATGGGAGCAATGAAATAAGCATATTTGATTAAATGACAAAAATCAAAATTATGTAATGAGTGCCTTTAGAAAAATAAAGAATTGTACATCAGTCTTTCATTGGCCGTAAAATTTCTACTCTTGTCTCAGAACGATAAAAATTATTTATTAAAAGGCAATAAATTTAAGTAATATTCCTTATTAAGTAAATTTAGAATGTCGATGATACTTTATTCTATATCATTTCATTCAGTGTAATTAAAATGCATACGTGCCTATCAAACTCGTAATCGATGGTGAGAAAATTTCAAACGAAAAAGCTTCAACAACATTGGCCACAGATTTTTCCAAGCCTTTGTTTGCTTAACATTGAGTAAATTTTGAAATCTTATCATTTAATAACGTTTTCTGTGTAATAATTCGTGAAGATAAGTCGCGTATTGAATGGAAAAACTATCTCTGGCCGATATAATAAATAAGACAAATAGAGTGCTGAATAAATAAACTCCATATTAAATTAGTTATTTTTCAAATAGGTAATAGGTAAATAATTATTGCTGTTTCAGCGTATGCTCTCTTATGAAAAGGATATTTATAAAGGATGAGAGTAAAAATTATATACTGTTTAATTGACACATTATTTAAAAGTAACTTCTGGTAATTTAGTCGTAGTCACCTGAGGTTGTTTATTAAAATAACCCTATTTTTAACCAACTTTTTTTATTACGACGGACACTACGATTTTTGTTAGTACAAATACATTTATAATTAAGACGGATACATATATTTAAACTTTTTTTTAATATACATAAACAAGAGTTTATAAATTAAATAGGGAAACTTACTCAATATCTTGATCCTCTATAGCTTCATATAAAATATATGCTAGGTACACGTCCTTGTGTGTTCTACCTCGGTAAATATTCATGATCACTTAACAATACTTGACAATAAGCAATTAATTCAAAATTAGTGATAAATACGATTTTACATCTACACGACCACAATCATAACCTAACATCTCAGACGCTTCTTCCCTACTTCGAAATGAAACTACGGGCGATTTGAGATAGGTTAAGATTTTAAATATACGCAAGCGCACGAGATAATTAAATCAACAACTATTAAAATTAATCGAGGCGTATGCCTGCAGCCTATAAAATAAAATGAAGTATAACAAAATTATGGTACGGAAATATAATTACAATACATTTTGGAGGATAATTAAAGTGATAAAATTTGAAAATTTAAAATTTATGCATCAAACCGGCATTCACTGACCACGCGATGCATATTAATAGCACCATCTAATGTCTGAATAGATGAATTAACCGAATGATTTATTTTATATCGGTGTCTATGTTCCTTTCAAAAGTTTGAAGCCCGACGTGTCCTAGATTGAATGTTTCATAAATTTTGACGTTCAAGATTCTTCGCCGGCAGCAGCTCGTAACCGCTTATATGCTTTGATTTATTTATTTTGATTAGAAAGGAACAGCCCTTAAGCTGGTGCAAGGTGCTGCCGCATGATGTCCTGAATGTTAAAATTTCTGTTCCCGTATTTTCTCTACAGTGCATAAATCATTCCTAAATCACATTTATTATTATATAAAAAAAAGAAAATTGTGAGTAAAGCATTTTATACATGAGTGAAGGAAATTGCGTTTTAAATTGGGATTAAAAGTTTTTTTTTATCAATATTCTGGAAATGTCTATATTTTTAGTTTAGTTTTATATAGAACCGTCATTTCATCCTGTCACGTCATCCCATAGAATAACCTGCGTCATCCAAAAGGCAACCTAACTCAAGTCTGTGCCTGAACCTAATAATCCTGGCTAGTTACCATAGTTACTCTTGCGTCATATAACGTAAATTCCCGTATTAAAAAAAATGATTCGTTCATCTCCGCAATAGCCAAATTTAAATTTCCCGCAATTATTCTAAGTAACTTCGACGTTGATACATAAAATCCCCCACCATTTTGTACTATATTAATAGTTATTTTAATGCCTTTACGGTGAATTCACTAAAAATTGTGGCGGGAAATTTAAATTTAGCTATTAGGGCTATGACGTTTTTTTGTATTAAAATTGTATTGTACGCCAAAATAATTATTTGAATACAACATTATTCTGTGATGCCCCAACTTGCAACCTGTTAAAAATTACAACACTTTGTAAATAAAGTTATTTTGTTAAATTACGAAAAATGACAGAAGAGTTGAATTCCATGAAATCGAAGGAATTCTAATTCAAGAATATCTATTACAAATTGGAAAGAATTCTGACATTTCTTTTTTAATTTCCGCTTCCGATAGTTCGAGATTATATTATACCCTTCCCCCCCCTGGCATGAATTTATCCCTAGCAGCAAAATTCAAATTTCCCACAATTGTTCTTCAACAGAAAGACATCATAAATTACAACAAATAAGTAACTAGTAATCTCATACAAAATTATTGGTAATTTCGTGTTTCAATGTTGAAGTTACTAAAAATAATTGCGGAAAATTAAAATTTTGATAGGAGTGCTAGTATCAGTAAAATATGACGACGAAATACTTGAAAATTGTTTCAAATATTATGGAAATACTTTCTTTCGTTAATTTATTCGTCTTCAGTCGAAAATAGAATATTATCATTATATATTATGATTTTCAAGATTTCATTTCATGATTTTATTCTGTAAGTTTTGGATGAAAAACCACATTTAGGTACCTAATTTTATTTGTTACTTAATTATTAACATCATCCTGTATCATTCAGTGAAAGAAAAGTAAGGTTAAAGCGGTTCAAATGTCTTGCACTACGCAACTTTAATTGAACTCTCAGATCTAATACGCATGCATCAGTACAGTTCTTGGACATACCAAGTGCAAATAAGATAAAAATGACACAAATTCTCTATAAGTTTGTAAATGGCTCCTTTCAGAATAAAATGAAGGGTCTGTATATAGTTAAAACTGAATATAATTGATGTAGGTCATAAGTGAGTGTAGTGTTATCAATTGCCAGAGTTGTACTTTAATGAATATATATTAATAAAAAAAGGCTCTGTCATTAATATCATATTAAAAGAGTATGTTATGGCCTTTAATAAAATGTTCAATGAGCTTTAATTCGTCAATTGATATAGATAGTACGCCACTGGTCATTGTGCTTTCACGAAAACCTGCATTGCCTGTATCTTTCTCATCGTGTCGTAAATCATTTGTATTGTAATTAACAGTAATTCTTAAATAAAGATAGTATACCACACAGTTTTGATTTTATTAAACTCACTTAATTATCAACAAAATAATTCGGAAAATCCTAATTGACAGGGGTTTGAATTTATAAAATTTTATAGGTACATTACATACATAAAAACGGGCATAACACTACAGCTTATTTAAAACAATATTGATTTTATTTGTAGCCTGGTATATATTATATATTTACTGTCTCTTATAAATATATAATAAGACCCGTTAATTTTTAACTATGTTAATTAACACTTAGAATACCATATTATATGTGATAATCCAAAATTTATTTTTTAAAACAAACGAATCTAACAGATTAGATTAGGATAATTTAATTAAAAAAAAATAAAAGAGAATTACTATTAAGAACAGAATTTCACGTTCAAAAGTGGAAATCTCACTAGTATACGTCTACATGCAGTAATTAAGTAAATTATAACTCTTTTCGGTGACACTAGTACGTCTAAAATACGTTTATCAACAATATTAATACTTCCGGATTGAACTGTAATAAAGTAACTCCTATTCTGTCAATTTGATAGGTGAGGGATAAAAAAGTGCACTGAATGCAGTTTAGCTGTAAGGTATACTAATCTAAATTACACAATTTAATAATTTTAATATCAAGTGACATAACGATTTATATATGTTTTTTATTATAAAATATTTTAAAAAGGGTTAAAATACCACGTTGTACATTTTATGCTTTATACAACGGTTTATTATTGAACTTGCGCACGTTAAGTACACTTGCTACAGCGCCACCATGCAGTTCCTTTTATTACTATTGATGTTTTCTAGTTGTCTGGGAGGGGCTAAGTATGTCAAGGAAAGAACGGTGTATTATTTTATTTTATGAAATGAAATGAACAGATAGCTGTACTTGTAGACAATTTCGAAAATTAAGGATTCAAATTCAAAGCTTTTGTTACATTCACAATGACTCATTTAATTATCGCCCTGTATGACAATACAACCCTATCATTTTAGCTAAAAACGAAGACATTTTAATTCCCAACATTATAAAACTGTAATAAAGTTGTACTAGAATAGATTATAGACGAAAATTCTAATCTTAGATTCATTAAAAAATTAATACATCACTTAAACATGGTTGTCCCGTCAGGATTTTAATCGATCATATTAATATAATAATTGGTGTTTTATTGTAGAAAATATATTTTTCCCCGGTAAGTTTCGTCTAATTAAACCCATCAAAAACAAAAAACTAATTAAAATGAAAGTTTGAATTAAAGAAAAAATTGTCTCGAGAAAACATTTCAGTACACGTCACTGGTTTTCATATTTGGTTGCTATCTTAACTGTTATTGGAAAATAAAAGTTTAAGCCGTCTTTTTAAAAATAATAGATAACATTTGATCTGAGTTCGCACGAGTAATGCATAATTTCGGTATTTCGGAGCCAAATTAATCTCTTAAACGAGAATTGAATGCATTTTGTTGGTTAGGGAGGCTTTTATCAATTGGCAAGGTGCTACTTACACAGGTTTTGTTGGTTAAAGAAGAAGAATCACAGACTTATGCGTAACCTGCGTAAGGGAGACTTGCTGTTGTTGTTCTGAAAATTGTGTTTCCTCATAATTCGCGTTGTGTAATCGAAATTATCTTCAAAATTAGGAGAGTGGCTGTGTTTAAATTGTACAAACTATTGAAAGATCTTCGTATTTATTCGTTTCCGTCGTTTATTGTTGATCTGGTTGCTTGTGATAATACAGAAACCGCGGCGTTTTTACATACTGTAATAACACAAAATTATTAATTTATCGTTAGATGTCAAATTTTTGGTTATAGGGTAATTTTTATATATTTTAAATGAACGAATTAGAAAATTTCTCGGTTAAACAACACAAATGCAAGAGGAGATGTCTGAGAACTTAGATGAATTACGGGTAATAAAATATGAAGCTATGAATACTTAAAAGTGGTTTCAAAGGCATTATCCGTGCTTTTAGAGTATGCTAGTTACTTTTCGAGTCTCAGAACTGCAGATGCTATTAGGTTTTGCCGGTAGGAATAAATCCGGCCGTAAGAACGAATTGCAACAACGAGCTTTGGAGCTTCTAAGAGTCCGGTCACATCCAATCCAGCAGAAAATTAGGGATTTATATAAGGCAATCCAGTAAGTTTAATTTGTTTGTTATCATTCTTTTAAGTAGCATCATGTATATATATAATATACTATGTTATAAACTTTTTCTTTGATTGATTGATCTTAAGTGTATTATAGGTTTCTTTAATAAACGAATTTCAGTATTTTTTCTAAAATGTTAGGATATTTCAGACAGAGCGGAGCTTTGAATAATACAGTTATCCCCACGACACCCGGTCATAAAGATTTGCCCCCGACAACACTTAATACAAACATGTCGCAAACTCAAGGAGGTTTCCCACGTGCCACCGCCACAGTTCACCCCTACAATATGGATACGAGGCTGACGGTGAGGAAACAACAATTAATTATCTGTGTTTTGTTATAATTTTCATTAAATCTTTTATGATAACATATAACGAAACTAAAGCTAATCTATCTTTTCAATTTCAAGCATGAACTTGGCTTATATATTCAGTGATAGTAAAATAACTTTATAAGCTATTTAAATAATATCTCCTATGAAAATATCTAACCAAACAAACTCTGTGTGTATTTAATTAATAATTAATCTTGTGGAATTTATTTGTGAATCAGTAGTTAGTCAGTTAATTCTTCATTTATCTGCTATTGTCACATTTAATAGTTATAATTGGTAATCTTGGCTCAATTGTGAATGGATTTGGATTGTTCTCTAAATGGCAATCTAAATGCGAAGCCCTAAATAGTTTTGATATAATAATTAAAATATTTTGCACTAATTTATGCTAATATTTGATAAAACCCTTAATAGTTATGTTTTTTATGTGAGCTTTTATTCTAGTTTGCAGTACAACTCTTTAATTTTGCTAGTGAGGTTTTTGTGATATTTGCGTGTTTTATAGAATGTTCATAATTATAGTAACTTTTATCCTCAGATTTTTTTGTAAAATTTATTAACAAAATGAATTTTAGATTTTCTGTTATTATTTTTGAAGCAAGAAATTACCCAGAATTTTGTACTACAGTAGACAAATAATATAATAGAAAGAAATAACGTTTTTTTTTCTTGGTACTTGACAAGATAATTTTCTATTAGAAAAATCTCATTAAAATATAATAATATATGCAAATAGATAAAAACAACAAACACTGACATTTATGAGAGAAACTTGATAAAATCCTGGACGCTGTAAGCATTAACTTATAATTTACATTTTTAAAATTTTGTTCTAAAAATATTAAGTGTGGAATTATTTTATTCATTTATTTCATCCCTTCTCTGACAAAGTTGTTTTGCGAATAGGGTTAAGAGATAGCTATAGGTACATCTTTTGAGCATTTTGAGCATATTTATATTTACGCTTAATTTTAAAATCGAATTTATTTCTGTTTTTGAACGTAACTCAACACCTCATGCACACACAACATAGAAAGGAAAAATACTATAGCAGCAAAACAATGTGATTCCTACCAGTATTTAAGCCCCAACGAGCAATATCATATCACATTCTTCAATAGAAGTTCCTGTAGTGAAATTATTCGAAAGTTTGTCCACTACAAGATTTCCTAAGTTATAGCAACCACAGTACGATTTGCTAGTTTAGACCACAGCGCCAATATATGCAAATGACTATAGATTATCATCACTAACAGCACTAAACAACCAGCAACTGCCAGTCAAGTTGGTAAATGAAGATATTAATAATATATTGTACTTCCTAGAATGGTGTTTTCTGTTTGTTTATTTGGAATTTATTTATCTTCATTCAATAATTGATAGCTTCCATACTTTTATCTGCCAAGTCACAACTTTTGCACGTGTTCTTTGATTAAATTATTGCATTGATTTCGTGTGCGTGTCTTGGGGCATCGACCTTTTCACTTCAAAGTAAATATTAGAAACAACATTGGGCCCAAAATGGAACCTTGTGGTACACCGCGATAGGGATCATCGGCATTGAAAGAATTCATTTTGTTCGTTAAATTTCTTTGATTCTCAGACACATGTATAAGGCGCATGATACATTACGTGACTTTGATAATTTCTATTCAGGTATCATCGTGAGCCGAATCATTCATTTGATTAAAAATAAAAAATAAACAACAGAGAAAAGTGTAAAATTACTTGCGCGTATCAATTTCAGTAGGGGTATAATCAATTTTAATCAATGACAACATTTTATTTTTTTTTTACATTGACGTTATAAGAGTCTGAAGATGGCCAGATGCGGCCGAAACATGTAGCCTTTATAGATTTTTAATAAATAAGAGTGGAATGGACAACATTTGTTTGCGCATTTTAATATTAAAAGTGAAAACATCCAACATTGATGAAGATTATCTTTAATCGAAACCAGTCGCAAAATATTTTTTAGATATTTTAAAGATTTATAAGGATTTTTCAAGATCATATAGAAGATAAATAGTAAAAATGAAATTACGAAGTATGGATTATTGTGAAAATCAAGAACTACCTAATTTAAAATCGTTGGTAATTTCATGTTATAATGTATAAGTTTCTAACAACATTTATAGAAACTTTGGATTTTGCTGCTTGGGATTCAGTCGACGTAAAAAACTATTCTGAATAAGATCAAAAGTTCGATCAAACTTTCGCAGAGAAAATGATCTTTTGCAATAGAATTTTAAATCACCATTTGGCATACTAGTAAATTTATTAAATGAAGAAATATTATCACTTCTAATTTCGTGTAGAATGTTAAAGCTACTTTTGCAAAGTTTTCCCTTGTTGCACTTCAAAAACAATCGAGTCAACGTATTGCGTGAGTGCCAGTAACCTAGCCAACATAATCATGTTTTTAATTTCTTTCGATATTTGATATCTGTAAATAAAGAACACCCATAATGATCTGCCACATTGACAGTAATTTAATAGCTGCTTAATATTTATGAAACAAAAGGTAGAAGTGATCCAATTTCATTACGGGACGTGAAGTCTGTCCGTTGAGTGATGAAATCACTGTTACTTCGCATTGCAAACATTTTTTTTCTTCTAATTCTATTAATGATATAATAATTATAATTAATTTTAAAAGTGCCTCATAGGATGCGCGTTAGTGAATTTTGACAGCTTATAGCTCATGGACCCGTGGGTATTCAAATTAGCAAAGGACTTTATTAGCTATTCTCTGCTAAAATGTTTGTCACATTTAACGGTAAAAAATGCTTGTCTTGTGCTAGGTTGCCTTTTGCTACGCTGTATAGTATGGAGAATTGGGACATAATATTATGCTGTGAAATCTATGTCATTTTTACAGGGTGTATTCTTTATAAACTTATACCTTTTTGGTTAACATTAGCTGATTGTGTCAACATGTGAACTTGACAACGCTTAGAAATATGTACCACATTATTAACTATCGACGATGCAGGCCGCTTGCTTGCCTGAAGGCCCTACATTGCGGTTATACTATGAGTCTATTGTAAAATTCAAGCTGTATCAAGATTAATTGATCAACGTAGACAAGGATATGTTATGGTACTGTCAATTGTCGTAATTTAAATTATGACATTAATATTTGTCGGTATCAAATCGCAAAGTTTCGCTACATCGGATGCTGTCATCACTAAACTTAATATTAATAATAATTTATTTTTTCACAAAACACAATCAAAACATAGAATTAAGGAAGCGTTAGGATATCAATATGAAAATTTAAATCTATATTTTTTTTAATATTAAAAGCTACTGTAATTAACAATTATCTCAAAGAGTTATAAGAACAAGAATTTGTAACGATTCAATTTTTGTCAAAAGTGTAAATTAAAAAATTTATTTTATTTTAAAGAATTACTGGGGAATTATTAAACCACTTTTATTTTCTCTCCATCTGTTCTTGAAAAGTTTGAGATCTTCCAAATTACGATAAAAAAATACGGTGTTGCCAAAACAAACATATTTTATCAGTAGCTACCAGGATATTTGGTAACACTGCAATAGAATTATTTGTGATTTTTTTTTTAAGTAATTTGTTATAATTTGGTTTTGAAAACAGTAGTCAAAGTAAAAGTTGGCTTATGTTAAATTACAAATTGAACTGTATGTATATACAGGGTGTATCAGATACAGAGGTAAATATAATAATATGTAGCAGCTGTAATCATATACAATCAAAAAGTCTTAATGCACAGGGGGTCTATCTATAAGCATTAACGAAAAAAAAAATATTTTATAAATGCCGTAGGCTAGAACCGCACCTGTGCCCAACCTAAATGCTGTCCCGAGTATACCCCCACATACCACTATCATTCAGTCATTACGGCTGTTAGTTTTGTGTGGATCGCCGCTTGGAGTGCAAGCCACTTCCAACATTTTTTTTTAAATTCTTCCCGTCTCGAAAAAACGATCCTTTTCAGGACCATCATGATTTCATATATAGAAAATCGAAGCTTGATGCATCGGCAAAAGCGCGGGAATGTATAGATAGATAGTAAAAAGGCGTGTTTGCAAATTTTCTGTATCTACATTTATTTCTGTGTAATTCGATTCAAATTCATTTTGCGTTATATGATTAAATAAATCCAAAAGAAATAACGCATTTCACAGATTCATGTGGCACCGTATATTAACAACTAACTCTCGATTCGACAAAGCAAACGAAAAATATTTACATTTTTTTGTAACTACTGAAGTCGCATATCCGGTGAAACTCGAACGTCTTATCAGGATATTAAAAATAATACTTTGTAGACTTACGTAGAATGCTCTTAACAAAAAAGGAATGTTTATTTTATAAAAAGAAGAAATTTAAAATGCCTCAGTCTTGCTATTTTTACAAGGGCCTTTATTTATTCAGAATGACGTTAAATGAACTTACGGCATACCATTAAGAATAATACTAAATGAGTGCAATGTATTTATACATAATACCACGTTTAGCGGGTGCTTAACATGACGTTTCCTTGCATCCGGCCCGGACTAAAGAATTTTCGGCTCTACATTTTACTTTTTTTTATTCTCTAATGATAAATCCGGTTTCGGTGGGTTTGTGTTTTATATGTCGTGTAGTTAACACCCAAGCAAAATGAACTTTTTTATTTGATACACCCTGTATTAATTTTATAAATAAGTAGAAGAAGTAACGAGTACAACGTAACTTTAAACTAATAAATTTAACGCCAAATTACTCCAAAAAAGGTGGGGTTAAAGATCAAATATCCATAATTCAATTTCTTAATTTATTATTTCAAATTTTCAGCTGAATTTTCTCAGCTTCTTCAGGGCACTACAAAGAACAATAAGATGCACAAGCACACAAAAATATAAAAATTAGACTTACATAAAAATGAAGTTACATTAAATTTAGTACATTCAATTTGATGTACTAAATTTAATGTAATCCACCCCTGTATGAAAATACAAAAAAAGGTTTTGTGTGTTTTGTTATTTAAATACATCAACGTAGAAGTAACAAATTCAGCACCAACGCAATCACAAAATTCTAGAATAGAAGCATTTATTCTTTTATTTATTTTATAAACAAACCAGATTATCTACTAGTTCTTGTCATCTGGGTGTTTTAGTTTTTAACTAAGCGCATTTTAATACTTTCAGACGCGCCAGGCAGCAATGTACAACCAGTCCGTTTACACGTTTCCCCAATTCTCGACCAAACCGCCCGTACAAATGTTGCCCCATCCAGTGCACCCGGACGTCCACCTCAAACGACTGCCTTTCTTCGACGTAATAGCCGAATTAATCAAACCTTCATCGCTGGTACCCCAGAACACGCACCGAATCCAAGAAGGCACCTTCTATTTCCATTTGACGCCCGGGCAAGCGACGGATATAGCCAGCTCTCGGGACGTTCGTCACGGCACGAAGTGCGAATACGTCAAACAGGTCCAGATGCGGTTTTGTCTCTTGGAAACTACGTGCGAGCAGGAGGACTTCTTTCCCCCGAACGTAGTAGTTAAGGTTAACAATAAACTGTGCCCCCTTCCGGTGAGTGAATTGATAATAATGTTAATATTGGCCAGACGCATTTAAATAAATAAAAAAATTAAAGTGTGCAACGTTAAGAAGAAAACGAAAAAAAAAAAATTGTGCGACTTATATCTGTCCTTTTGTACAATCAACTCAAAAATAAATGACATTGGAAAATATACGTTTCCTTCAATCTACCGACGATTGTGTATGTGCAGATTCTGAAATAAAAAATAGTTTTTATATTTAATCCTTTGGTGGAAACTACAAAGGTCAAATTCTCTAAATGTAAATCTTTAGCTAACATCTTTGTCGCATACCGTAATGGGTATTATATTTCGGGACGATTGTCCGCATATACGCTTTTCTTTTATTTTTAATTTTAACTGTCGGTCACTGTTAATTATATTGCCGTTTCGTTAAGAAATTCTTAAAAATAAGTGTATTCTTGTTATGATTATTTGGAGAAATAAATTTGTTGAAGTCTTTACTTCTATTACATTCCTTACAAAAAACTTTTTAAGGTTTAGTTTTGTATGAATTCTTTATAATCGATTGATAAAAATATGTATGTAGTTACAATTATTTCATTCCATAGAAAGCTTGCCCCTTTATAACTGAATGCGAAATAAGCAAGTATTGTAATATTCCTGCTTGCAATAAGTAACTGAGTAAACCAGCATTTATTTTCATGAATGTGACAGATAGAGATAGCCCTATTACTGCTTTGTATAAGTACAATACTTAAAATAATGCAACGTTTCCAGGTCTATTATGGCACCTGTCAGTTATCAAATTTAACCTATAGCATCGTTAGTTTGTGTATTTGGTTTATTATCTATTCATTTCTCGATTGTTTTTCGCTTTGTTTCTATATTTTGCAACGAGGTTCAACTAATGCTGTGACCAGTAGTGTAATACGGTTTGAACGCAAAATCTGAACTTAAACTCAAAATCGAATTTAAACTGATACTGAAAAACGGCGATATATTTAATAAAAAGTATTTATTTCGACATTTAAAATCTGGTAAAATATTAAACACTAATACTAATTAATAAATAAAAAAAAACTAATTAAAAACAATTATTAAACTAATTCTCTTAATTATTAATATTTATTTTTACAATTTATATTCACTGATATCAATTTAAACTACTCTGATTTATTTCCACGGTTGGTGTCGCTCGCGTCCAACTTTTCACTATGCACTCTCTTGCCGCGCGGATTCGAGAAGAAATCTACAGTGACGCAATTAAATTACACTATAGTTGCTGATAATTAAAATGTCAACGTAAACAAAAGAATTTAAAAAAACAAATTTACCTTTAATCCTTTGGCGGAAATTACAAAGGTTAAATTGCCGAAAAAGTTGCGGCATCTTTGTTGTATAGAGTAAAGGGTATTATTATTATTATTATTATTATTATTATTACAATGTTCGTTTTACTTATGTCATTATTTTTTGAGTTGATTGACCATCGGTAATTTAGGAATTTAGGAGAGAAAGTGAAAAGTTTTAGGGGTTCTTTATTGATTTCAGTAATGATAATGCGTAATCGGCGAAGTAAAGATATCGGGAAATATGATTATTGCTGTCATCTTGTCAAACAGGCGCACTTATTAACATTAGGGGAAATTAGCAAAACTTAATTATTTAAGAATTACTTGTAATTGTAATTACAGCATATCGCAATCATTATTAATGAATTTATTAAGATATATACCAGGGTGTTTAATAAACATACGGTAAAAACTGTAGAGGTTATTTCCTGGACAGGGGATAACCCTTACAATTTTTACTGTAGGTCTATTAAACACCCTGTATATATTATTATGTATGTTTTATCCAAGTTTTTAAATAAAAAGAAATTAAATTTGTATGATTTATGTGAGGTTTTATACTCTGTTGCTTGTTTTATTAGAGTTAAAATGTCTTAAGAACGGTGTTTTGTAAATAAAGCACTGATTTAAAACGTTGTTTTAGATAACTTTGAGATTGCATATTCAGTTAAAGTTTTTTTTTTTTCTTTTATTTATTTTACTATAAATTTTATAAAACCTCTGAAGAATATAGTATGTGAATTATAATATATTGCAATGAACAGTCGTCATTCGATTACTATGCGGTTCAGGGGATTCCCTGTTTTTATTGCCCAGTCGATGTGAATAGTGTTGTGAGTTCTCGAATTAAAATATTCGTTGATTCCGATTATTGAAATATTCGAATGATTCCGATTCTTAGAATCCGATTCGGAATCGGGTGATTCCGATTGGGAATCGGATGTTTCTGAATTTTTTTGTGTGTAATTATCCCTCCCACGATGTCTATTGAAAGATTTTTCTTTTTTTAGCTTTCCGATTCGGGTATTCCGATTATTGAAATCATCCGAACATTTACAACACTAGATATAAAGGCATAAATATAGGCTTATAAAGGCCGAATTACATTACACTTTAAGCTTTACCAATCATAGATGGAACTGTCATTTTTTTTAATTCTTTTTTATTCATTCATATCCAATTTAATATCTTTGGATGTAAACAGTGAAAAAAATGTAGTTCAGAAGGAGACGTAGAAAACAAGCGCATATACTAAAAAAAAAATGCTTCCACCCTTGCACGCTTCTGGTCAACATTCAGACATTTGGGAATCCATTAAAAAGATATTTTTCTCGTGTTTAAAATCGTGAACTATATGATGGACGCGTTCATATGAATTGAGCTAAAATGAATTATAGCTCAATTCGATGGCAAAGATTCATTCACTGTTATGCTGGTGCAGTGACTATATACAAGAAGACAAACCAAGCTTATGGGAAAAGTTTTGCGCGTAAAAACAACATTTTGGCGGTCAAATCCAGATGTCGCTAGTATCTCCACCGCCAAAAGTGGTGGGGTAGTCTGAATGTTTAGCGAGAATACGAACCAGAATTTAAATTATATAAATTGTATAATAGTGTGATTCGCCAGTAGATGGTACTGATTCATAACGTATTTTAATGTAATGAAATTACTAATTATGGTAATGATATGGGACATATATGGGATTTCAAGCACGGCAGGCGGCAATAATATTTTGAATTTAGCAGCTGTATTACCGAAGAACGCTATGTTTGAATAGAAATGAAAAAATAATTGTATATCTGTCATATGTCGTATACGAATTGGTAAGATATTATTTTTTTAGTTCTATCTGTGAGGTTTATTAGTGTTAAGTTGTAAGTTTATTTTTATTGTTTGTATAAACTTTATTATTTATATTTTGCTAGAATACAGCAAATGTGCTATACTATATAACAATAATTTTATTTTATTGGTAACTGAATTTAGGAAACCAAAAGACAATAAACAGAACATTCTTGGAACTCTTTGACGGCATGTCGGCATATTGCTATCGGTTTTATGAAAGTGATTAATAATATTAAAATTTGATATCCGAGGTTTCTGCCAATGGAAGTTAAAAAATAAACTATTTATTTGCTTAAATTAAATTTCACTTGAAATACGTTTACTTCCCCACTCTCAAAATATGAATATTTGTAATATTGTCACAGAATGGGATAACAATCAGAAGTTTCACTTCCTGGCGGTCTCTTTGATCTTTTAATGGCTTTAACAAATTTATTAAACCTCACAATTTAATGTATATCGATGTGCCTTTGATGATGAAACTCTTATCTCGCCGTAAATAATATCGGAAAGACAGCCTTTGCTTTTTTCGGTTTTAAATGTTGTACTCGTTGATATTTATATTACGTTTTATTTAGAAAAAAAAAACAAAAACAATATGTCCTATTGAGTGTCTACAAGTGATTTGCTTGGTACAACTATTTTTGAGTAGATTGCGCTGTCATACTTAATACATCACAATAATTTCTGGTTTAGCTCCAATCTTAATTTGGACATCCAAGCGACATCTATCGATGACTTTTAAAATTAGTTTGCTTTTATATGGATTTGGTTTGTCTTCTTGTATATAGTCACTGTGCTGGTGCTATCCATTACAAAATTGACTGATGCGTGAAGGTGACTTTCATTTATTTTGCACCTTAATGCGTCACAACACGCCACACTTTAGTGATAACCATTTCGACGTCGATGTCTCATAATTTCAGAATCCTGTTCCTACAAATAAACCCGGTGTCGAACCTAAGCGTCCGCCAAGACCAGTCAATATAACCCCGTTAATTAAATTGAGTCCTACATGCGCGAACACGATTCACGTATCCTGGGGCAGCGATTACGTTCGCGGGTACGCCATCACCGTGGCCCTGGTGCACAAAAGGAATTCTCAGGACCTACTGCAGAGATTGAAAAATAAAGGAGTTAAACATTCGGATTATACAAGAGGCCTCAGTAAGTGTAGCTTTTATTTAACTTCTGCCGGGGTAGGATTTCGATTTATTTCTTTATTCTAGTAAAAGAGAAATTGACCGAAGACGCCGACAGCGAAATTGCCACCACATCCCTACGAGTCTCGCTGATGTGTCCACTCGGCAAGATGAGAATGTCAACCCCGTCGCGAGCGATAACTTGTCAGCATTTACAGTGTTTCGATGCGTATTTATTTCTACAAATGAACGAGAGGAAACCCACTTGGAGCTGCCCTGTCTGTGATAAACCTGCATTGTACGATAACCTAGTCATAGACGGGTAAGTTTTTAGTTTTTTTTCTTGTAGCGAGACGTAGAAGCGACACTTGTCATTTTTAATGAGTCCGTGTGCACGACTTTGCCGTCCTGACAGCCATAGATAAGTAATCTGAGAGCACTGTCAATTTACGGAGAGGGCGCCACTGCAATCATCATTCTTGACGCTCGTTGGGAGTAATCGAATATAATGAAATATCCTTCGAGTAATTCTAGAGTATAAGTTATTGTTACTTTCTTTGTTTCTTATTGTGTTTTGTTATTTATTAATAGCCGCAATAATGTTCAGTTTAACGTAGCAAATGATAGCAAATAATGAATAGCGGCCATTTTGAATCGAGATTGTACTTCCCTTCTAACACACGCCTCCTTATGATTGGTGTGAATGAAAGAAGACAGCTGAGGCATATGGCGCTAAAAGATTTTGGCGTACTGACACCACTGCAAATTTACAGAGAGGGCGCCACAGCAGTCATTATTCTAACGTTGATTTTGGCGGTCGTTGGGAGTAATCGAAAATACTTAAATGTTGTTCTTGGAGTAATTCTACCACGTTTTTCATTCAAGTTATTGTTACTTTCTTTGTTTCTTATTGTCTTGTTATTTAGTAATAATCGTAATAATTTCTTTATTACCATTCAAAATTCACACAACGTTCAGTTTAACGTAGCAAATGTTAGCAGATAATGAATAGCGACCATTTTGACCCGAGATTGTACTTCCCTTCGGGCACACGCTCCTTATGATTGGTGTCAATGAAAGAAGACAGCTGGGCCACATGGTGTTAAAATAACGCATCACTGTTAAGAGTCATTTTTGGAGTTAAAACATCAGAGGTGCCGACAGCAATTGACGCTTCTTGTGTTATCTGTTCATTGGTTTAGCTCATTATTGCGATCTTATGGTCAATCCAGTTTTATTCGATTTTGACATTCATATTTATTGAAATACATTAATGAAATTATGTTACATTAAAAAGGATAATGTAGAACCAAGTGTTTGTGTTGTTGTCATATATAAATTAAAAAAAAAAAACAAGTTAATTTTATTATTATAAATAGAGGAGTCAAATATAGTAATTGTAAAGTAGTTAAATCGTCTGTAATTCTTCACTGTTTATCATCAATAAGAAATAAATTTTAATTATATTGACATAAGCTCTATCAATATATTTTGTATTTCACTTCTGTTGTATTGTGTTAGTACAAATTAAAATTAAATTTGCATATATCTTTTTTTTTTTTTCTAATTCAAGTGTGTTAATTCTGCAAAATAAAAATTAAAAACCTTCATCTTCTAATTTTTATCGTTTTTGCCTACTGAATTTAACATGGCTCTGAAGATGGCTGTTACTAGTAAGCCGATATTCTTTATTATATGTGATTGTTATAATAATACCCCAGTTTTTTGTTATCCTTTAAAAATTAAAAAGTATTAATAAAAAAAATCTGTGAGGTTAATATGGAGCTCTTGGACCTTAAGAGGTGGCTTTGAAAAGCTAGGATCAACAGATGGCGCTGCTAAACAACATAAATCATTTGTAACTTATTGGAATTTATCTAAATCTATACGAACGATTGTAGACATAGTTCTAGGCAACAAAGGATTAAATTTTACTTATTAAAGCGTGCAAACTGAGGTTTAAGTGAACTTAAGTTCACTTACGATGGCTACTAAAAATTTCAACTAAGAATTAAACTACTTACTGTACTTTACAATCAATACAGTAAAAAAAAATCAATGTACATAACCACTACACCACCGTATTCACACTCAAATTGTAAACTATCATATAGATCTCTGTTATCAGGTGTGGAACTTTGCTAAACACGATAACGACAATGGGCAAAACTTGCTAAGCAGTGCGCCCCCTTTAGGTCATTAAAGGAACCTTTCAAATAGACATTAATTGTGTGATTTGTGTTTGTTTGCATTAATTTCGAATAGTTTGGAATGGTTTTGTGCATTAGGCTTGTAATGTGCAATTGTGAATTATACTATTTTCATTTCTTAGACGTTTTTATCGGAAGTAGTTTTTCTAATTTGCAAAAAAAGTATGTCAAATTGTTATTGTTGTGTACCTTAGTGTAATTCGTGGATTAAAAAAGATCCTAACATTTTATTCCATTCATTTCCACAAGCGGTCTGTGAATTTATTAAAGTCAAGGCACGTATCGGTATTAAATTAAATACATTCAATTAAAATTGAAAATGGGTAAAAATACAAGTTCTTACATGAAAAGTATGTTCATTACATTTCATCGAGGACATTTTTTTCAGTAAGTACTCATTGCTTGTATTAAACACACGTATAAATAAATAAAACGGGTCTGTTCTACTCAAGAAATGTATTTAAACTGAACTCTTAACAATTTCTTTATAATCTATGATTCATATTCTTTGTTAACAATATATAGACCCCTCTTATATACTAGTATGCAATAAATGTAATAACAATAAACCCCTTTACCACGACCCAACAATAATACTAATAATAATAGCAATACAAATCGCATAACAGAATTAACATACTATATAACGTTATAAATTTAAATTGTAGAAGAAAAATAAAGCGATTAAAGAAAGGAAAATACCCAACTCAAAAAAAGAACTCTGTATTTCTCTACGTAAATACCTATGAAAATACAATGAAGATTGCGGTAAATCATTTAAAAAGTTTTTCCTAATTTTATCCTTCATGTCCTTTGAAGGTAATTCAACAGAGTAAAACTTTTTTCAAGAAGCAAGCCACATCAGAGATTGGAACAAATGCATATCTCTTTTAGCTGCTGCTTTACTGGATTTCCATGTGTTTGCAACGTCAGTTGGGACAATGTTTCCAGTTCATTTAGAAGCAATCTATAATCATACAATACTGTAAATAAGGAACATTCACTATTAATTTTAATAATACTCACCTTAATTTCCATAAGGCAGATGAAATTTGTTTGCATTGAGAGCTGTTGCCACCTTTACATGTACAATTAATATTATTTACACCAGCTTTCGTACCATTTATAGCAAATACACATTTAATGATATGAGGAACGCCCTGTAGAGCACTTGATTGTAAGCACAATGCATGTAATTCTACTTTCTTCATTACATACTACATAGCTACCCACATAATATTACATGTCTAGCATTCAAAAACTCTTCATCTTCATATGTCCTCCTACCTCCTAGATTTAAGATTATCTTCCACATATGCAAAATATTCAACGCTGGAAAAATAAATATTTTTCCAAAATGCCTTAAAAACTTTCTAAACCACCGAAATACTTACTAAAACGCCGTGTAAAATGACTATAAACAAAGATTTTATGTCTATTTGAGAGCTTCTATAAGATACCGTTTTGGCGCTGCGATCTTAAAAATTTTTGCCTATTGAATCTAGCTAGCAAATAGGTTTTATTGCTTATCTCTTTCTAAACTATAATTACGTAGCATTGCTGCAGTCTATTAGTAGATGTCTGATTAGTTCTGAACTCGATTGAACATAATCATACATACAACAAAGTAGTGGAAATATCTATATGTCGGAGACAAACAAATCGATGTGTTTACATCTACCTATTCAAAATCTTTGGACTCCCTGTATAAACAAACAAGCAAGCTCCTTCGAACGAGCACAAGATGGCGCTGTTTTAGTTTAAATATTTAATTTAATATCCTAGGTATTTTCAAGAAGTACTCAACTCGAATGATCTGAACCCGGACATCGCCGAGATTCAATTGAATAAGGACGGATCGTGGAGCATACATACGGTAGAGAAGAAGCCACCCCCGCCAGTCGCCAAAATAGAAAAACCCTCGGCAGACGATTCCATTGAAATAATATCAGATGATGTTGGTAAGTAATTTCACATTTCGTGTACGAAGAATGTCGAAATGAATATTTTCATTAGTTTCATGACTGGTACACCACCTGTTCTGTGGATTTGCGAATTATTAATAAATAAATAAATTTTGTAACAGGTCAATCGGCCACGTCCACAACAGATAAAGAAAACGCGAACGGAGACAGCAGTAAAAAGGAGAAGAGTGTCGTCGACTTGACTATATCTGATTCTGACGATGACGAACCTTTGGCTAAACGAAGAGCCACTAATCCCAAACCAGACTCGACAATTAAATTTTCTGGTGAGCTTTTGACAGTTCTTGCATTGTAGTGTTTTGTTTTTTTTTTTGTCTAAGTAGGATTGTTTATTTTACTTTTGAGCAAGTTGAAGTAGTAGATGTATGAAATTGAAACTACACATTTTTGACTCACGTATTGAAAATAACAAATGATAATAGAATAATGTTCAAGCAAGGAGAACTCTGTTGTTTTTCAATTCTAAGGTAAATCGAATATTGCTTCTTATATTAACAGTATTCTTTTCTTATAAACCACTTAAACAAGTATAATTACGCAATAATTATGGGCTTAAAATGATTTTATATTGATTATTTTATGATTTATCAACGTATTATCGTATCGTCTAGTTGTTTTAAAAATTTCTGATTGCCTTATTTTTCAAGTGAATAAAGTCTAGACTGTTCCTGTACCCCTAAATCTTAAATTACAGGGTGTGACTGGGGAAGTCTAGAAATCGGTGACGCTCCGCTACTCCCTTAACTTACTACAAATTAGTAAGTAAACCTGATATTATACTCGCTGTAATTTCTTTTGTTTTTTGGATTTTTTTCTTTTAAATTCGTTCCATTTTTTTATTATCATAATTATAGGTTTATTATTTAATTGAATTATGTTTATTCAAATTTTCAATATAATCGATATTAATTAACAAAAACCTAAGATCAGACTGGAAAGTAAAGATGTATATCAGTGGTATTCTGCAGGAGTTAAAGATGTTTATGTTTAGTTTACTTTGTACATTATAATGAATACTGCATTTATGAGTTTGCTTATCTTGTTTCCTAGTTAATTTTTTTCTTCTGCATTAATTGTTATTGATGTTAAGTAAAATCATAAGCTGTTGCGAATTTATTTTTGCTTTTCTAATCGTAATAAATTTTATTAAGTTGATTAACATATTTCGCCGTAAGAACATCCTACATACAGATGTATTTACACATATAGTGAGGACTTAGATATTGTATAGTTAAGTTACAGTGTTAGAAAAATAACGAAGGAGGGCAATCGTTCTATTTTATGCCTTTATAATCTTTATTTCTAGAGTAAAAGTTCACTTTTGTGCAATATTTAATTTACGTATCTAAGTTTGGCGCTTTCATTAAAAAAAATAGTTAAATGTTGCTTTTGATGCCTTTCCGCCCCATTCCAAGTAAATATTAAACTTTAGACTATACAGGCTGTCCCACCGAACTGGGTTCATTAGAATTTTTCGAACTTCTAGTAGGAATTAGAATTTGAAACTTGCGGAGTAGTCATGGTCGACTATGATCTATTTAAAGAAAATATTTTCAACCCTGTAGCACTTTTGGTACACAGGGTGACGGTATCAACTTTCTTGATTTTAAATGGAATGGTGTAATTTTTATGGGTCCAGTGCAGTGACTATCTAAAGAAGACAAACCAAGCTTATGGGAAAAGTGTTGCGCTTAAAAACAGCAGTTTGGCGGTCAGATCCAGATGTCGCTAGTATCTCCACCGCCAAAAGTGGTGGGGTAGTCTGACTGTTTAGCGAGAATAAGAACCAAAATTTAAATTATATAAATTGTATAATGGTACGATTTACCAATAGGTGGTACTGATTCATAACGTATTTTAATGTAATGAAATTACTATGATGGTAATTATGGGATTTCAAGCACGGCAGGCGGCAACAATATTTTGAATATAAATAAAAAATAATAGTATATCTGTCATATGTCGTATACACGTCGCTATTTGATGTACCTACCCCAGTAAACCAAATTCAAATTTCCGGCAATTATATTTACTAACTTCAACTTAAAGGTATTCAAATAACTATTAATCTAATACAAAATCGTAAGTAATTTCATGCGTAAATGTTGAAGTTACTAAAAATAATTGCGGGAAATTTTAATTTGGTTTACTAGGACATTATAGTATTCCATTTCCATGATTCTAGGGTTACATAGAAAGTAAGAATACAGTGAATTTATTTTATTATTAAAAAAAAAGATGTTTACCATTGTTGGTTTGTCCCACATAGCCAACTTTAAATTGCCCACAATTATTCTTAGTAACTTCAACGTTGAAACAAAAATTACCTACCATTTTGTATTACATTAACAGTTATTTTAATGCGTTTACATGAAGTCACGTAAAATAGTGGCGAGAAATTTAAATTTGGCTATTATGGTAAACGTGTAGTGCTATATAGTTTATATTTAAAATTAGAGAAATTTACAATGTTCTGTAGATTCTAATTAACTATCCGTGCATAACATAAATTTCTTTTATTAAGTGAAAAATAAATAAATGAATGATCATTCATAATTCAAACGTCATAAACAAATTATCGAATAATCGTCAATAATATGATGCTTTTTTCGTCATTCAATTACGTCCATCACAAGTACAGTAGAGAAGAGATAGCGGAATGTCGAGTAGGATATTAGAGACTATATAAGAAGTTATTTAAGAGTTCACGTTATATATCAAAGTTGTATGCAACACACTGTCATAGCCAACTGTCAAATAGCCAACTTAAATTTCCCGCAATTATTCTTAGTAACTTCAACGTTGATACATAAAATTTCCCACATTTTGTATTACATTAATAGTTATTTTAAAGCCTTTACGTTGAATTCATTAAAAATTGTGGCGGAAATTTCAATTTGGCTATTAGGGAGACTAAGTTAACTAAGGTTTGTTCGCTGGTGTTACACTAATTACACTGGTGCATATTGTCTCTTTCTCACATGCATAAAGAGTAAATCTTTTATCCTGTTTTAAGTAAGAGTCAGTGTGGAAAGTGTAGCACCAGCGAACAAACCTTTAGATCCGTTTTACACGTGCGAGATTTTTTACGTAAATCATACCAAAATTACCTCAAAAATTTTGGTAGAATTTTCATAAGAGCCGTTTTACACGTACGAGAATTTTTACATAAATCATACCAAAAATTATCTCGAAAATTTTGGTGAGAATTTTCGTAAGAATTTTTGTCGCGACACTTTCAGGTCGTTTTATGCAGGAGTAAGGTTACTTCCATTTGCACTTCCAAGTTGTAACCTAAATCTAAACAATTAAGATCCATATTTTGCTGGTTTATTGGTTAACTGCTATTTATTTAGGATTTCTATGATAACCATAATCAAATAACAATTTAATTTACAAATGCGCTGCTTATAACAACAAATATCGTGAAAATTCCAGTTAAAATTTATTCCTGTGTAAAACGATCTGAAAGTATCACGACAAAAATTCTTACGAAAATTCTCACCAAAATTTTCGAGCTAATTTTTGATATGACTTATATAAAAATTCTCGTACGTGTAAAACGGCTCTTACACATATGCTAACAAAATTATTAAACGTCACAATTTAATGTATATCGATGTGCCTTTGATGTTTCTTTTTATTTTACAAACTTAATGCTTTCCTGTGTTTACTTATAACGTAGACCTCCTTTTTTAATTAATCGCATTTGTGAAATCTCGCACGCCTGTCATTGAAAGGAATGCCGATAAGAAAATATACTCGTGGAACTATTATCTCACCGTAATAATATAGGAAGACAGCCTTTGCTTTTTCGATTTTAAATGTTGTATTCGTTGATATTCATTTTACGTTTTATTTACAAAAAAAAAAAAAAAAAAGATGTCCTATTGATGTCTACAAGTGATTTGCTTGGTACAACTATTTTTGAGTAGATTGCGCTGTCATACTCAATACATCACAATAATTTCTGGTTTAGCTCCAATCTTAATTTGGACGATTTGGACATCCAAGCGACATCTATCGATGACTTTTAAAATTAATTTGCTTTTATATGGACTTGGTTTATCTTCTTGTATATAATCACTGGTCCAGTGTATTGTTCCCATCATTTGTCATGACTTTGTATTGATTTCCTATTCCTAAAGTTAATAGTTTTTGAGATATTTCTGATTTTTCTAATGAAATAAGTGTGAATATTCCAAAAACTATCAGAAATAGGTACACTAGACCTTAAACTCTTTTTTTTGCGCAAAAAAACGGCAATCTTTTCACATTTTTGTAATGCTCTAAATTTAGAACAACAAAACGCCGCTCTCAATAATGATGGAAAGCTATTAGATCTGGTTCTGGTTAACTGTCATGTTGATGTTACAATAATTCATGTTGAAGTATTCCCGAAAAAAAATTTCTTTTTACATAAAATGCATGTTGCAAGTTTATTATCGCCGGATTTCTAAATCCCGCTAATCTACATATTTATTTAGACCAAATTCTATAGTTCACTAATTCAGAATTTTTTTTAAGTTTTTTCTTTTTTCGCGAGTTAGCGGCTGGTTTCTGTGTGGTCATCTCGGCTGATGAATTAATTTTTTTTTAAACAATCAAACTCTTCATTTTACGTTTCGACAAACTTTATTAATGTTGTCTTCCTCAGAAAATTGTTTATTATAACTTAAATTTTTTATACATTTAGGGACAATCACACTGACATTTTAAAACTTATTTAAAAATACATTTTTATTAAAATTACTGAACTATGTTGTTAGTCAATTTACAAACTACTGTGAACTGAACATTTTAAATTCAAACTAAATTCAGAATTATAAATTGAATTAAAAAAGTCAATGCAGAAGACAGTGTTTAAAAAATACAAAAAAAATATACATGTCTAATTTATTTAATAAGTTAAAAAATAGTAAAAAAAACACGTGATAAAAGAGAAGGTAATGGTGTCTTAGTCAAATGAAAATAATAAATAATACACCTATTAGAACTTAGAAGCACGATTTCGAAATCTGTTCTCGAGAATACATCGCCGAATTTGGCGACAGAACTATATGTGCAGCCGAACACGATTCGAGACCAGGCATCTGAGAACAAATATTCGAATACTTACTAAAGTTCTCGAGAACAATGTAGAATCACCTACTTTGCCGTCGGTATTCGAGTACTCAAGTATTCGAATAAATGTCTCGATTCTTAAAAGTATCCAATTCTGCCCATCACTATTTGAAATCAAATTCCTACTAGAAGCTTGAAAAATTCTAATAACCCAGTTCCGGGGAACATCCTGTTTCTCAAACTTGTATAGATGCGTCTTTCTTATTGCCTATCTTCTACAATGTTGCCATAGTTTTCTGGAATGTATGTTGGTAATCCTGAATTTCATATTATCGACATTTGACGTTAAATTTTACAAGATCTTGTGTAGTCGCAGGGTCAAAATTAATCGCTTTTAATCATAAATACGGGCAGTAGTAGCATGGAACACCTTGTTTTCGTTTACCAAAATGAATAAAAAATAAAAATTGAATTACCGAAGTTTTTAAGTCCGAAATTTTCATTTGCTTCAAAACTGTGCAATAGATTAACACTGCGTAGGCTTTCACGGCCGGTGTAACTATAACTAACAGCTTCTTGCGGGTTTCGGTGTGTGTCAAAACTTTCGCTCGACGTTTCGCTGTTCATACTGACAGCTTCTTCAGGATAACTGAACTGATTCTCCATGGTCCGACATTCTTCTTATATACGCCCCTAGTGCATCCAACCGTGTAGTTTCCGCTCCATTGACCGTGACGGTTCGTAGTAGGCTCTTCCACGTGTTGCTAAGGTGGTACCCTTCTTCTCTGTTACGGTTTTATTCTTTTCTATTTCTAATGATTCTCCTGATGAGTCTTTTCCCGTAGTTCTTGGTGGTAGTTATTACTTTTAATTCTTTGAAATCCATTTGTGTCCGGTGTCGTGCATGTGTTCTGCCACCGCTGATTGCTCGGTCCTTCTTAATCTCGCGTCCCTCTCGTGTTCTTTTATTCTTATGTCGATGGCTCTTCCTGTTTGTCGGACGTAGCACTGTCCGCATTGGCATGTTATCTTATCCTTTGCGGTCGGTAGATACTGCTGGATCGACGTTGCAGTCCCGAAGCGTACTTGTACGTTACGTTTCTTCAAAATTCGGCCTACTTTTTCGGTGACTCCTGCTATGTAAAACGCCATCCCTCTTCGTGGTTCTGTAGTTTCTCCAGTGTCATCTTCTTCTTAGTGGCTCTCCTTATGTCGCTGTCAGTGTAACCATTCTTCTTTAGTGCTTTCTCCAATGTATCTTTTCACTGGTAGAGTGTTGTTCGTCACTGATGGTTTCGGCTCTGGATAGCAAAGTTTGTTAATGTCTTCTTCTGCATCGGATGATGGTGAGATCTTGCATGCAGATATCTATCGGTGTGCGTCTTCTTTCTAAATACTGCGTGCTGTAGCATTCCTCTTTTGTTTCTTGACGATAACATCCAGGAAAGGGAGAACCATCAAGTTTACCATGGAGAAAGAACAAAATGGATATCTCCATTAAGAACAGTTGGACAGTGCTACGTCGGACAAACAGGAAGAGCCATCGACATAAGAATAAAAGAACACGAGAGGGACGCAAGATTAAGAAGGACCGAGCAATCAGCGGTAGCAGAACACATGCACGACACCGGACACAAAATGGATTTCAAGAATGTAAAAGTAATAACTACCACCAAGAACTACGGGAAAAGACTCATCAGGGAAGCCATAGAAATAGAGAAGAATAAAAGAAGGCTACCACCTTAGCAACACGTGGAAGAGCCTACTACGAACCGTCACGGTCAATGGAGCGGAAACTACACGGTTGGATGCACCAGGGGGGTATATAAGAAGAATGTCGGACCATGGAGAATCAGTTCAGTTATCCTGAAGAAGCTGTCAGTATGAACAGCGAAACGTCGAGCGAAAGTTTTGACACACGGCGAAACCCGCAAGAAGCTGTTAGTTATAGTTGTGCAATAGATTTGTTGTTCAAAATATACTTCTACCTTTTGCAAGTTTCTGAAAGCTAATGTTCGATTTGGAGAGAGGAAAATTGAAAACTAAACCCTTCATGAAATGTTGGAATTTCTGATTCGATTAAAGAATAGTTGGAATTATAGAACGGCGTGTACAAATACCGATCCTGTATCCTATTTCTATGGAAATATCATGTATTATGTCCCTTTTTTAAAGTTGTTTTTGTACGCAGACTCGAAAGAAAACTGGTATCTTATTTTATGAATTACAAGTAGACCCACGCATTCTTCGACTTATTACACACTGTTTATAATAATAACTCAGCACTACAGGCCTTGAAGGCCCTCTGCCTTATATATTTCTAATATCCTTTTCTCTCCCAGCACAACAAGCATTTATCGCAATATTAAGATATATTTTTTAAGATTCTCCTGTAAACATATATCCGTGATCACCAAGTGGTCGTTTTCTATTTCTTCACACTATTACCTCCAGAGTTACGTAAGAACACTGATACTAAAATGCACAGCGCACCAATAACACTTCAAGCATTATTGCAATCGGTCATCCCGATGAAATATCGCTGCTTGGACGATAAGTAAATTTGGACTTGATTTATTGGGATGGGGATATAAATAAATTCTAGAATTCGATTAAATGTTATAATAATAGGTAGTTTTGTTTATGTATCCAGTTATATAAAATATTTAACACCATATCTGTAACGATACTGCATTAGTAAACATCAGTTAATTTAGGCACAAAATGTTACTACCTTAAATATTCGATTGTTAAATATTGATCGTTTATTGTAGGTGTTAAAACGCGGCGAACGGGTGGACAGAAATTAAATGGAATCGAAGATTCGCGCAAGTGAACACGTCATTATCATTTATGTGTGTGTTAAATTAAGATGGATATTTCGGCCGAAGGTTGTTTGTAAATCTTTGTAAATCGTTGATTGATTTTTTAAAAAAAGTAATCGCAGCTTCGTAATTCGTAATGGAATAATAACTTCATTATATTTTTTTTTTTTTTTTTTTTTGTAAAATAAATCCATAAATATGACAAACAACCTTCTCGTGCTTATTATTTAACTTTTATTGTTCATTTAATGTGTGTTTTTTATAATAATTGTTATAATTAATTGTGTAATTTATATCATTTTGAAAATACATCTTTTTAATTAATTATTTCCGAGTTATTTTTACTATTATTTGTATTTAGGGTGTTTGTTGTTTTTTAGGTCGCGCTCATGTGTCTAATAAATAAGTTAAATGCAAATCTATGAAATTAAATGAACAATAAAATCTAGATCGTTTCTTATTTCTAAATCTATTAGTTGCAATAAAAGAGGATATAAACTGAATTTCAATTATGTCAGGGAGATTTATATGATTTATTTTTTGAAAGTAGAGAAATAGCGTTCTTAATTCGTTAGTGGCTTTTTTTTTCAAATAAAAAAAAAATAAAAGAAAATTAATTTTAATATCTCAAAAAAAAATTTTAGCAAAAGACTCGAAATACTAAAAAAAAACTACGCATATATGTACAGTTATTCTCACATAAATCTAGTCCAATAAATTTTCTCAAATTCTATGGACGGTCAAAATAACATTTGCTGCATTACGCCATTGTTGTATACTGAAAAATGGCAAGAAAACTTTCTCGGGGCAAAAAAGTACAGATATTATTAAAGTTGGAAAATATAGTTAGAGAAACAGTTGGAGGATATTCGAATAAATTTTATTTGGTGTGAAATAGTATTTTGACACCTGATCATTCATTTAAAAATTGACTTCTAAAACAATGTTTATAACAATTACATTAATTATTACAACAATACATTAATTTGTTAATATTGTTATTGTTTGAGTGACCGTTTCGTGCACCTTCTGCATGCTTCTGATAACAGAACATAATTGGTCGAATCGTTTTTAAATTTTAGAGAGCCGCGTGGTGCACAAGTAATTCCGCATTTGTTCCAGTATATTTCACTGGTGTGATTCAAAAAACGCACTCTGATTGATATAAAAAATAAATTTACTCTATTGTGATAAAACCAGATCTGTCAAAAATATGTCATTTATGTTGCAATAACACTTGTCATTACAAAGGCTTACGTTGGCAATGCATGCATCGATCAGCTGTACGGAATGTTGCCGAATTTGTATAAAATTAAAAATAAAACAAAAAATCAAATTCGACACAAATCTACCAACACATATACGAACATAAGGTAGAGTGAAACAGATTTACATTACGTTTACTATCGTTATTGGTTTAACACACACCGGAAAGTTTGAAGAGAGTTCACTGCCCATAGACAAGGACAATAACTTAGATCGAGTTTAGACGAGTGCGCATTCAAAAATATTTTGATTAGTGTCAACCAATCCGTTTACATCTTCTCAAAGTGCTCCATCATTGGAAGTGTCGCCGTATTTTGGATTTTTAGTATACAATTATTGATATTGATAATTGAATTTTCAATTGCGTCGGTAGATGGCGCTACCTATATCAAGCGGAGATCATCGTAGACAATTAAACCGTTCCATAGAGGGTGCTGTGTGCTTCGTAAATACGCAATCGAAGTTTCTAGTGCGAAGGCACTAGAACATTAAGGAAAAAATAGACCGCTCTAGAACCAGACGGGCCAAATATAAACATGCCCCTGAACGAGGACACTACAGTTCTAATGGAGAGTTGCTTTGATAAGGCCAATAAGAATAGTCGTATGCCAAGTAAGTGAATAGTGAAAATCAATCGTGGATATAAATTGTGAATATAAATAAGTAGTATTTAAGTGATTTTACTTTAATTAGTGTTACACCTATTTAATAGGGGATGGTGGGGCAAGATGGGGTCACGAGGCATGATGGGGACATCGTCTTATCTACAAAACGGCAGTAAGCATCAAATAACAGCAGTCCTAATATGGATAAGTGCTATTTGATGTTTGTTGTAATGTAGGAAACTATATTAGTCGTAATAACAAAGTTATTGCTATTTGTGCGTGAACTTTACAATTTCCAGAATTTCGTTATTATTTTGATGGTGAGTTCAACGGCCAGTATCGGAAGCATAAGTAAATTATTTATAACTACGCTTTTTTGTGCTTATTAATTGACATGTAGTGCATATATTTTCTATAGTGCGTTATTTGTTTATTTCAAATATTTAATATGTTATTATAACATAACCAGAAAATGTCCCAAAGAGGCAAGATGGGGCTATTGGTATGGGGCAACATGGGAACATCACTATCTCACTCATCAGTCTGGTCCGTTATGCCTGGATATGCCATTATGCTTTCTCGAAGACATAATGCTTATTTCTCAGGTAAGGAATAAAGTACAGGTTCATTCAAAGCGTAACAAGGAAAGACAACAATCCTACAAGCACTACGTATAAATCTGCTACAAGAAAATAGAAGTCTGAAGAATCCCTAAGGCAACTAGAAGTGCTGAGGGAGAGTTAAAGGGAAAAAAAATGGCCAAGAAGGAAATAGAAGAGATCAAGAAGCCGGATTTTGTAAGGAAAGCAAAGGGATAGATTTTTAGAAAACGTCAAGGAAATAATCAAGTTCTTCTGTTGAGGAGATGACGCTCAATGTTAGTATTGTAAGGGAAGTATTGATACAATGCCATGGGATGGCGAGGTTGGGTACATGGAGGCTGTGCGAATAACTTGGATGAGTTCGTCTTCTATTGTCTCAATTGTGAAGATTAAGTTTAATATTCTTATCGTTATTGTATTTTTTTTTTATTTTAAGTAGTTCCGCTTTAAAGAGTTTAAGCTTTGTTCCTGCATGTTTTTAAGAAATTATTTTTTACCTATTACCTAAATTTATGGTACGACCCTTCTTAACTCACTTGGACCCATTTTGTGTGGGGCAGATGGTGTATTTACACATTTCTTTCAAAATTTTCTCACACATCAGGGTACCATCGAAAAATTGTAAATTCATCCATCAGCAGATAAACTGTTTAAAGAAAAACAAAGCGTACTTAGAACCTTGCATATCAATTTGCAATCCTGATGCAGTGTTCTAAAGCTTAATGCTCCTATCTTGCCCCACCTTCCCCTATTAGTTTTAATTGACGTGTTATTTTATTTTAACTGAAGAGTATAGAAATAAATACTTTTCATCTAATATATCATCTGTGTGAATTATTTAAACCCTGAAAATGTTACACTGTGCAATTATACTATACAGGCTATTCAGCGAGGAATGGTCCAGCGCAATATCCCGGAAAATAATGAAAATTTTAAAATTCTGAAAATTTTACAACAAATCTCTAGTAGGGGCCACATTACTGGGTAGTTATTTTTTAGATGAATTGCATTCCCCTCCAGGAGCGCTATGTTAGTAATTTTTTTTTTCAATGGAATAGTCTACTTTTCATTCGATTTTTCGAATCTGCAGCGCATTTGTGACACCTCATGTTTTCATATAGGGAATTTCGTTATTGATTACAACGATTACCAATCTTGCTATATTGGTTGCAAGGTCGCGTGGGTTGTATCTGATTAGTAAAAACGTTGTATGTACGTGTTATGAAAATAATATCACTTGAATGAATGAATTGAAGGCAACCGACCTTTTACAGATACCGCAAGTATATCATCGAGCAGTAATCAATCACGAATTTCCACAACACCCGGACCATCATCAGTATCGAGTTCCGGCTATCCGGCCAGTCCGGCCCTGATCACGCTGGACAGCCCGTCGCCACCTAGATCGCCCAGGGTAATGCCGAAGATGCAGTCCAGCCTACCGGTGCCACCTCTATTCAACGTAGGAGTCACGAACGGCACATCGCCCGTCGCTCCACAGATGTACGCATCCAACACAATACCGTACATGGATCTCGATAGTGAAATGAACAGAAACCTGAATTACTATTAGTAGGATATAAGTGTATATATTTATCTTTGTAATCTTAAGAAAGAAAATATTCTCATTGTTTTTATTTTACTAATATAACAAAAAGGAAATATAAAATGAAAAAAGAATTGATACGAGATATGAAGTGAATCGGTGATTCGTGTATGTAAAAACGCCACCCCCAAATTTCAGAGAGATTGAGAGAAAGAGAGAGAGAGAAAGAGAGAAATGTTGTGTTGTCTAAGTTCTTAAATTTCTACTAATATTTAGATGTGATCATTTCATAATATGTGTATAATATTTTCATGGTATCGTTTTATTTACGGCATTTTTGAAATTGATTTTGTTATTGTAGGTCTGTCGAGAAATCATCAATCCATATCCTTAGGTCGTATACTGTTATAAAATTTAATTTCTCTTCTAACAATATTATTATAAGAAAGCAGTTGCATTAACGTAGTTGTAACTGGTGGTTCATTTCTCCCTTCAAAATCCCTCTCACCCCCACTCCCTCTTAACCCAAATCTCTCTCATCCCCACTCCCCCTTACCGAAATCCCTCTTACCTCCACTCTCTTTTGACCCAAATTCCTCCCACCCCCACTCTCAATTAACTTAAATCCCTTTCAGCCCCACCTCTTAACCCAAATCCCTCTAACCCCCACTCTCAATTAACTTAAATTCCTTTCATCCACACCTATTAACCCAAATCCCCCTCACCCCCACTCCATTTTAGTGCAAATTCCGCTCACCCTACTCCTTCTTAATCCAAATCTCCCTCACCCCCACTCCCTTTTAACCCAAATCCCTCTCACCCCACTTCCTTTCAACCCAAATCCCTCTCACCCCACTTCCTTTTAACCCCAATCCCTCTCACCTTATTTCCTTGTAACCCAAATCCCTTTCACCCCCACTCCCTTTTAACCCAAATCCCTCTCACCCACTGTTTCCTTTTAACCCCAAATGCCACTCACCCCCACTCCCTTTTAACCCAAATCCCACTCACCCCCACTTCCTTTTAACCCAAATCCCACTCACCCCCACTCCATTTTAACCCAAATCCCGCTCACCCCACCTTCCTCTTAACCCAAATCCTACTCACCCCCACTCCGATTAAACCCAAATCCCCTTCCCCCTTCCAAATTTAGAAGCAGTCAGTTTTGTGAAGAAAAGTTTTGATACAGGAAGAGATCCACTTAATACAGTGATGGCCCTAGGAAAGCGCTTGAAGTACATACGAAGGTCAAAGTGTTTTTTTAATGGAATATATTTTTTTAACAAATTTTGAGTGGGAAAGTACTAAAACCTGTACGGCCTAAAATGAATATTAAGCGAAATATTTAAGAAAAACTGAAATTGATAAAACTCTTTATCATGACCTTTCTTAAAAAATTGGAAGCAGTTTTATGAAAAAAAGTTTCAAATATTTTCTTTAACACAAGAATGTTGTACAAAGGTCAATCCTTTTTTTACGAAATATGGTATTTTTTTAATAAATTTTTCAAAATAGTTTAATTCTGAGTTCTGAGTATACAAGTATAATAGTCAAAGTACTCACAAGTTCCAAAGAAAGAAAAAAAAACATTAAAGAGGATGAAAAATGTCCTGTTGAATTGTTAAAATAGAAAATTCATCATAACGTTTGTTTATTTATTATAATGACTCAATCCCATTTGACATTTTTCACCTGATGATGATTTCAAGTCGAAACATGTAATGGAAAGAAAATAATAAAACAGATTAGAAGTTGAACATTTGACATTTATATACACAAAATTCTGTGACTTTACACATCATTACAGGGGATATTCAAGAAAAACTTAAAAAAGATAAATATCACAGAGAGTTTGCATTTAAAAACAGGGTATAAAGTAAGCTATTTTACGGTACTACACATATCTTCAATACACAATTTAATTAATAGGTAACAAAAATACCCCAAACTGTGGTACTGGTAATACTGTAAACTTCTCCTAAACCCCTCACCACAAACTGCACTAAACTGGACGTACGTTTCGATAGCAAAGCTATCACCATCAGCAGAAACACTGAACTCAGTTTGTGGTGAGGGGTTTAGGAGAAGTTTACATAATTAATAGGTAACAATAATAAAATAATCATCTAGAAGTTAATTATTTTAAATTAGATTATTATAGGAATCACAGACTATTTGAAAATCCTGAAAATATTACAATACAGTAGAATTAATTTCTAAATCATACTTCAAATACCGAAAATGCAAATCACTTTAAATAAGTTAGGAAAGTTTAAAACTCGAAGCGATTATGGGAAACTATTTGATATTTCACGGATTATAAGTGGTAACGAACAAGAAATTTATTTCAATTTTATCCCTTTTGTGATTAAGTGTTTCCAGTATTTGAAGTATGATTTAGAAATCAATCCTATTGTATTCTCTTCAGGATTTTCAAATAATCTGTTATTCATATAATAATATATAATTTAAAATAACGTCTGGGTGATTATTCTGTTACGAATATCTCCTTCAATGTTAATTTTATTTAAAAAGAAATGACTTGCGTATGACCTTCAAACGCTCATCTAGAACTATGAGTGTGAAACCCGTTTTATGGATCTCTTCTTGTGTTAAAATATTTAGTTTAAACTTTTTCATAAACTTGACTGCTTCCAATTTTTTTTAAGAAGATTAGTTTCAATTTTTCTTAAATATCTCGCTTAATTGGATGTGTAAGTAAATGACTTTTTATTAGAATTTTATAACAACATGTTTCGGCCAAAGGTATGTCATCTTCAGGTTTTTAAAGGATGTCAAATATCGAAAGTTCAAAAACAAAATAAAATTTAAAGTAAAAACAAATGAATTACGATATAACGAATAAAACAACGAATTAAAATTATTAAGAGACATAATATGCCAGCCAACAGATATAGAGAACCAAGACGATCTGTTGACTGGCATATTATGTCTCTAACAATTTTAATTTGTTATTTTGTGCGTTATATCGTAATTCATTTGTTTTACTTAATTAAATGTTTGTTTTTTACTTTTTATTTTTGGAACTTTGGATATTTGACGTTTTTAAAACCTGAAGATGGCATTCTTTTAGTCGAAACATGTTGTTTTAAAAATATAATAAATATTTTTTATGAATGAAAGGGCATTTACTTACGCATACAATCATCAACCACATTTAATGGATTTCGACATACAATCTCACACTTAAAGTCCATTTTAATCCATTTTAAAGTCCCTGGTTGGACTGAAAGGGAGGGGAAAAAAATTATTTGGAACTTAATGCAAAAATGTAATTGTTTATAAAAATGTGTGCTTGTCTCAAAACCACCAATTCTGAAACAAAAATCGAAATATTCTTTTTAGCAGCTGAGAAAATTACAAAAACACACTTGAGCTAACGAAAAAAAAACACTTTATTTTATTCAACGTGGTATCCTCCAACCCTGCACACTTTTCATCTCTACGTACAAATTCTTTATGAACATTGTGGATCATGCTTTCAGTGACAGAATTTACCGTATTTTTTTTTTGTCACTAAATTTCGATATTGTTATCCGAATTAGTATTATAAACATGCTGTGTAATCGTATCCTCATAAAAAGGAGTCCAATGGGCTTAAATCAGGGGAACGAGCCAATTAACGTGTTCGTGACAACCTATCCATCTATTTCCAAAATGTTTTTGTAGATAATTCCTTACCAACACTATTGAGTGAACAGGCCGTCCATCTTGTTGAAGAAAATACACTTTCAAAGTTCGGCTCATCCCTTATTGCAGGCAATAAAAAAAATTGAATTTAAAAAAAAACTCAATTAACTTACTAAGTTATCATGGAAGATAACAGGATGATAATATGATTTAACCAAAAACATGAAATTTTTTGCTTATTTTTTTGTTTTTTGTAATTTTCTCAGCTACTGAAAAGAATATCTAGATTTTTATTTCGGAATTGTGATTTTGAGACAAGCGAAAAAAATTATAAAGAATTACATTTATGCGTTGAGTTCCAAATAAAAATCTTTTCCCTCGTGTTCAGTCGAATCGGGGACACACTCTATGTGAGTTTTAATACTTTTCTGCTCGGAATTGAAACATTTTTTTTGGAATTTGTTAAAAAATACCATATTATATTAAAAAAAGCTCTGGAGATGGCTGTTCGCCCGAAACATGTTAGCCAGTAATTACATTTAAACGTTCTGATTGAGTTTTTTTACCCTTTGATATTTTATTATCACTAGACATTACTCAATTTGGACATAATAATGTACATGTGTAAAAAAAAATACAATTTGATCTTCGTATGACCTTCAAGCGCTTACCTAAGACTGTGTAACTATTAGCTGAGTCACTTCTTGTATTAAAACTTTTACTTGAAGCTTTTTTTTCATAAAACCGTTTCGAAATTTGGGGGAAGAACATGGACCAGAATAAATGAACCATCCGGTATAATTATGAATGTTTGGAATAACTTAAATTTCTTTCCAAGTGCTTTTGTTATTATGTTCACTTATTACACAAAAATAAACTGGAGCCCGCTCTCAGCTGTTATTGTAATTTTGAGGGATTTAGTTGCGATTCGATTCAAGTAGAATTATTTAGAAGAACTATATCAGTGTTGATGATTTGCAGACAGATCTTATGAACCGATGATGAACCCTTACTTTTGTACCTATGCAGTTAATTTGAAATTTATTACTTGACCATTATGCAATTATTATTATTATAATGTAGATGAAGTGGAGAGAGGTATATTGTATTTATTATTACTTAATCGGACTGCCGAACTTATTCGGAAAGGCTGATAAGAGGCAATTTTATTTCAGCTTCTAATAATGTGAGGTGAAAATTTCAAATACACTGTGTATATGTATTTATATTAATTAGGGTGAAATGTATATATTATATATATGCGTACAACTCTCCTAGATTCATTTTTTGTCCTAAACAAATTTATGTAATAATCCCCATGTCATAACACACTTCATGCGATACTACATAAGTATGTAGTAGTTTTTTTTTTATTTGTATATAATAAAATTTCCCATTCCTGTCAGTTATTGAATAAAAAAAACGAAATTAAGAGAAATGACATTTAAAGAGTAAATCAATTTAATGTTTACTATGGTTAGATTTAAAAAAAAAAAACAAAGTTTGTATTTTTATGATGTAAGACTAATTTTATTTTTATTTTTTTTTGTTTTCATAAAAAAAAAGTATTTTTATTTATTTTTAAAGATGATAGTTTTCGAACATAGTTGTATTTCCATTATTTGGGTAGCAAAATTATAAATAAATTTGTTTTTGTAATCGTTCCCTTAATTCATTTCGCGAAATGTGTAAAGTGATAGGCCCTTTACTGAAGATAATCCAGTTTTTATAATCCAGTTTTTCAGGATGGATATTATGCAAAGTCCAAGTAGCGTCACTAACGTTTTTGTTGGTAGACTTTTAATAAAAGTTTTTGGTGACCTTTCACATTTTTTTTTTATATTGTACCCGAAATTCTAAAAAAATTTGCGCATGTTCAATAAATCCCATATAAGCGAAAATACATTTACACATAACGCTGCAACAAACCAAATTAAAAACGAAATTCTATATCATAAAATACAAACAATAAGCACAAATATTTGTTTACCATATGCAAAATTTACCTCGTCGAGAGTGACGCTACTTGGCGTTCCTATGCCTTGATGCCGTGCCTTCATTTAACTTCGAAAACTACATGATTTGCTAGGAGAATAAGAAGATTTAACTTAAGCTGTATTCGTTTTACCGTCAGACTTAGCTTGTCTTAGTTTTGTGAGTCAAGCTACGAGCTACTCATTACGAATGACCAAATCAGCCGACTAACTGCGTTTCTAGAGAGTAGCTCGTAGCTTAACTCGCAAAACTAAGACAAGTTAAGTCAAACGGTAAAAAGAATACAGCTTTAATGGCGGCGCATTTCATGTCATCGTCAGAAAAATGCCCACTGATGCCGCTTCATTGTTTTAGCACCAGATGTCTCAGCTTCCTTCTTTAATTTACGCCAATAGTAAAGAACGTTTGTTAGAGAGAGAAATGACGTATGTATATTTTTTGTAGAATTTTTGAATTCACTTTATTGTTACTTTGTTTGTTTCTTGTTGTTTTCTTATTTAATGATAACCACAGTAATGAGCTCTTCGTTGCGAACAAAAACACAAACATATGGGTGTCGATGAAAAGTTGTCCTTTTGCCGGAATAAATCGTATTGGTTTTCACGGGGTCCGATTAACACCTCCAGCGAATAAAAATTAAATTAGGTGAAATATCTCAATGCGGAGCGAATTTTTTATGAAAACTAAATTATTACAAATCATCCCAACCCCGTGCTCCATCTAAAAAGGTACTACACGAGGCTACTTATTCTAAGTACTATATGGGTTCCATAACAATTGAAATGATCCTACTCTAACTAAATAATTTCCCTGTGAATCTTAATAACAAAAATATAATACAGTGGCCTCGCGACCATATGAATACTACCTTTGTGAAATGATGAAATATGTGAAATGTGATTAGTTCACGTAATCGGCACACACATTCTTTAACTTGTCTATTCGACACGTACGGACCACAAGGCAGGTGTGTTTTCGCAATATCCTACGCATTGGCGGCGTTCTCAGATGTATCTGTTTAATTCTCCCGAAAAAAAGGTTTTTTTTTTTTAGATGTAAAATTTGAATTACAGTTATGTTCTGCTGGATCAGGGAGGGAAGGGGGAGGGGTAGTTATTACCACCGTTACCCCCCCCCCCCTCTCTTGCACATGCGCTTGTGCGTGTGCATTACATAGATAATGTGTGAGAGATCGCGTTCTTTTTAAGGTTGTATCTTTTACGGACCAGTACATTGAACTAGTTCAAAAAGTATCGTAAAGTGGGGCAATTCCGATCTGATTTATGTACTATTTCTGAGCTGCAATTATTATTATTGATCGAAAAAAATTGAAAAAAATTATATATAATCATACATCTTTTAGCTACACATACCATCATGTATATTAACCCAATGTATTAAAAACACTATTTTTTTTAATACATCAAGCGTGATCGGTTTTGCCCCATAATAGGGGGCAATTCCAATCACCCATCTATTTTCTTATAAAAACCGATTTGAAAGCTACATGAGGTAAATCTAATAATAAAAATTTGAATTTTTTAGTTTTTTAACGTCACCTACAAAAATTTGAATTTAAAAAAAGGAAACTTACGGAAATAAGTATGTATTATAGAAATGACAAACAGATAAATAATGACATAAACTATAATAATTCAATAAACTAAAACAAAATTTCATTCAACGCGCTTTCCTCTCAGTTGAAAAACGTACCTTCCCCTTCTATGACCAGCTGGATAATTTGGTTTTTGGAAATTTCCTAAATTTCGTCAACTTGGAGAAATACAAAAGTCATCTTTTCTCTTCCTTAGAAACTACCAGTTCTTTAAAGTATTCTGAAGTAATGAATATGGCACCCTATTGTTTACTGATGCTTTCATAATGGATGAGGAAGGAAACTCTATTTTACTGCCCTGATAGCGCTTTGGAGGTATTTGGAGTTATATTGCTGTCTCCCGCCAGGCCATACTTTTTTTTATAGTTTCTCACCATAATTTTCAATAAAACCAACGTAGAAACATGAGTATGTATTGCGTTCACGAGAATAAACGAGCAGCAACGTGTTTGTATGCCACAATTCACTATTAATTTTATCAATAAGTTAACTTGTCTGAAAATTATGATGTAACCTATTATCAAAGTCATACCGTGAACGAAGCTGCTTGCTTCTGTCTTTCACGAAATATATCCGTTCATGTCGTGAAAGCAACCTTGAGCATTCATATTTCATTCTTTTTTCTATCTTCGCACTGCAAAGTTTTGGATTGGTGGTGATGTTAGGTGTTAAAAAAAAAACGAGAAACGAAAGAAATGAGTTCTATCGAATCCCATATTTTATTATTATTACAATAATAAAATTAGAGGATTGGATAGAACTCATTTCCGTGGTTTTTTCTAGAGAGGATACCAGTTGTAGTAACCGGTTTCAGCTCTAGACCATCATAAGGAGTAATTCGTTAGTAGAGTTTTAAAGCTATATATGTTACTTATGTTAAAAATTTTATTACAATTTTTGTTTTTATTTATACTGTTGTTTTTAAATTGTGATAAAATTTTTAACGTAAGTGACATAGCTTTAAAATTCTACTGACGTATTACGCCTGATGATGACCTAGAGCCGAAACCGGTTGTTATAATAATAAAATTACAAAATAATAAAAATAAAATACCTAACGTTATTTTTTATTATTGCCAACCACAGACACTTAATTTTCATCACTCTGTATATCTTGCAATAAATTCAAATGTAAATTGTAATAAATTATTACTATTTTTATTTAATAAGAAGACAGCAAGAAATAAACCAACTAACAATAAAGTGAATTAAAAAGCGTTAAGGTTACTCAAGCAATACTGTTTAATTATTCTCAGTTATGCTCAATGACTGCCAAAATAAGAACCATAGAATAACAACCGTGGCGCTTTTTCTGTGTAAAATGACAGTATATTGTCGCCAAAGTCATACATGCGTACCCGCTAAACACTACAAGCGACTCTTCTTGTCATATCTCTTCATTGATTTAACTACACTGAGAGAAATCCATTTTTACTAACTAAATAGTAAATCTAACAAAAGAAAACAATAATGTAAATCCACTTTTTGCTTGTATATTATCAAAAAAAAAAAAGACAATGACAATAACGAACCAATACGCCCAATAAAAAGTAATCTTTATTTTTTCACTCTAGAATCAACGGTTCATTGCTGGACCTCCCAAAAGATTGAGCGACACTGACTTCATCGTCCTCGCCAGATTCACCGAGGCCAGATTCAAAAGTTCCCACTTCTCGTCCATCTGCAGATCCATCTTGTGGAATTCGTTGTGTATGAAACCTTCCAGGTTGCGCATCTGCATCTTCAGGTGGCCGTTGAGTTGCTGCGCGTTCTTCCTGATGTGGCCTACTGCCGATTATCTCCCCTTTGAGTTTCTTCAGGAACTCGTTCTCCGCGTTCACCCCTCCCTTCTCCGAAGACTTGTTGCTGCTTATGCTCAATTTGGACGAGGTGTCCGTGGCGGTGCCCTTGTCGTCGTGATCCGACGATTTGATGCGCATCTGCTGACCTTCCCAACAGGGACCTCGTGATCAGATCCGAGACGGAATTGTCGAACGAGTGACTGTTCAGTTCCCTGGTGGGGTATTGGAAGAGGAGTTTGCTGATTTTAGTATTGTGCGCCTTCCATTGGATGATCGGTTGTAGGAAGTTCCTCATGTCGTAGACGTAGATTATGCCTTCTTGGGAGCCGATGGCGAGCGTCGTGCCGTCCGCGCTGACGTCAACGGCGCTCAACGGATGTTGAGTGCTGCTCCTGAAGATGCACTCTCTGGTGGTGAGATCGTGAACGCAGAATTTATTATCTTCCCCGACTGATACCAGCACATCGTTATCGTGTCTTCCGAAGGCTATACCACTGATTGGGGAGGTGTGGGTTTGAGCGAAGTAGGTCTTGTTCGCGGTCGTGGTATCCCATAGCATGATCGTCCCTTCTTCACTGGCAGCCGCTAGAATATTCGCCGAGTTCGGGTGGAACTCGCAAAGCGGTCGGCTCGACAGTCTCTGAGATCATGTAACTGCCACAAACGTGACCTTCGCCCACGTCGTACAGGACGGCATTCCCTGTAACGCAAGCGACGGCCAAATGTTCGTCCCCCAGATTGAAATCCATATGTCTGACAGAGGAGGGGACGTTTCCGAATAACTTATTTATGTCTTCGATTTGGTATCGTACATCACCACTTGACCGGTTTGGGTGCCGATCGCGATACATTTCTTCGTCGTCCTCTGGAATATCACCGAAGAAACATCGTTGATGGCGGCTACCGTATGCACGAGTTTGATATTATTAGGATCTTTCAGTGAGACTATTTCCGGCTTCGCTTTATCCGACAGGTAGGTTAAATAGGAGTTATCTTTAGACCAAGAAGCTGAAGTGACCCTGGATAAAACCGGCGGCTTGTAGACGATGTCCTCCTCCACTTTCGGCCAGAAATGAAATTTTAATTCTACAGCCGCTGACATTAACATCTACAACGGAAAAAGGAGTCGATAATAAATATTGAAAATGCTTCGAACATTTCAAACTCTGCTCCGTCTGATCGTCAAACGCAAGCATTTGCATGTGATGCCCATTCGTGTGACGGTGAATTTCAAAAACAGAACTTGAATTAAAACCTGCTTTGACACAACCGTAAAAAGGATGGTTACCTTGAATTTAGCTCTTCTACAGATCGTTAAATTTTTAAGAAATATCCCAAAATTTTCATTTATAAGTACTGCTAAAATTTGAAGTTTATGACAACGGACATCTTGATTATATATATAAAAAAAATAGAAATGAAATTTTTAAATTGATATATCGCTGAAGTTGGAGAAACTTATAAATTGTAGTAAGAAGGAATTGTCATTTTTGGTACCCATCATTTTTATGTCATGATCCGCCTATATTGAAATTGACTAGGAAGTGGAAACGATGAGAAAATCGTTGTTTTATCCGAGGAATATACAATTACGGAACTGACCGGAACCAAGGAACATCTCAACAAGAACGGACAAACAGCGCGACACCTTTGATCTTCAGGGAAGAAAAAATCGTGACCTTCAGTCAGCTTATTAATCGCTATTTTCTAGAACAAACTCAAAAAAGATGGCGATTGCGCGCGTGTATTCAAAATTTGCTAGCTGTCAAGTTGACGTATTCACACAGCTATTACTCATTTGAATGTGCGTTTATAGGTTATAAAAACCTCGAAAACTGACAAATGATTGTCAAAAACTATTCTGGTATATATGAGGCGATTGCGTGCGGTTAAAATTCCGGGTTCGTTAATAAGTGTGGCAAAATAGTCCACAGACCACCCACACTTTCATGTTGTGCACTATCGTAAGTAGTAACATATATATGTCGTTTTTTGACATATTAAATAAGGTTTTGATATGGAGAAAACATGTGGTAGAGTTGCGGTTATTAAAAATGGGACAAAATCACAGATTTTTGTTTAATTCTAGATGTTTAATTTTGATCTATAAATGTCATATTTGATTTTATGTATATATTATTCTGTATAACATTGTAAATATTTTAGCAATTATCGAAGTTGTATTTGTTTTACACCTTCGGTTAGTTCATTTTGGTTAAAGTTGAATATAACCGGAACAAATCAAAAAACTGAAGTAACCGAACTAGCAACAAGTAAAGAAACAAACCGATCACTTTTTAATCAAAAACTGAACAAATCTAAGTGACGAAACATGTAAAACGAACACACCTATGTGACCGCATTTTTGACTATTTTGACATTTCCATGTCCATATTCTTCATACAGTTGCAATTCACACAAATGTTTACAATTTTCGAATTAGAGTGAATTAAGCATAATACAACAAAGTAATTATGTTGCATATAAATGCACTAAAGATGGAATAATCGCGAAAATAGACGATGCATGGTCAGTGGTCAGTCAGGCAAACTGCGTTATTTTACAACGTGAATAACAACTCGGTTTCCAAACATTTTAAAAAAAATGGCAAAGGCGTGCTAAAATAATTAATGGAAATTCAGCCTCAGTATCGTCGAAGAAAACCAACTGTTGAACATGATGCTGCTTTGATTAACATTTTAAAGCAAATCCATTTTCCAGCATCGTGGTATACAAGCCATCTTAGGGCAGCACAATTTAAATTTAAATGCCACGTAGCAGCAAGAAAAATATTTTTAAAGAGCACTCACAAAGAATCAAGAATGGCATTTGCTTTGTAATGCACGACGAGCAATTTTGGGAACCGGTTGTTTTTAGTGAAAAGGTTTTCCAATCCAATATATTGACATTGATTCACATCTATATCGCCCTCCAAATACACAGTTTGATGATAATTATGTTAGTGTTACAGATAGAAGTGGTCATTTTTCTGTGCAAAGATCTGGAATTCTATGGGATATTGGTGAAAGATTTAATAGTAGTGATGGGCATAATCGAATGACAGAAAAGGCTCATTTCGAGTATGAGTACTCATTCGATAATTGGATTATCGACATTCCAATATTGAATATAACCATAATTGGGGTGATATTGAACATAAGGGATTATGAATATGAAAAATTTGGAGTTAGAAGTGATATATGAATATGTAATAAACAAACAACCCTAAAAAAAAAGTCATATTAGGAACTTCGATTATGCCCATCACTATTTAATAGTGAAGCATATAAAAAAAGAGGTTAGTTTGTAAGGATTTGCAACAATTGGCAACAGTTGGCAATTCAATTAGTTGTTCTGAATTTGTGTTTCGGTTATAAAGAAAGCAACCAGAGAGGGCCATTTACATATATTTAGGAATGAGAACGGAAAGGCGGTAATTGAAAAAATAAGCAACTTATTGGTATTATTTAATTTAAATAATTAATTTTACATATATTACAGGTCAATTAAGTTAAAAGATATAAGCATTATAATACATTATAGCAATCATTGTACTCCTTAAATTATAAATTAAGTTTAAAAAAGTTTAAAAAGCCTCGTTTCTTGTTCCGAATTTTATCAACAAATTCGAGGCGAATATAAAAAGGTTTTGTAGAAAAATTGCTAGTCCTGGCCAGATACTCTTGTCTGTATCTAGTATATAGTCGTGTACGAAAATGTACGCTGCTCCAATCAAAGAACCGAACGTCATAACAAGTCCAACAAATAAGATCAGCGTGGCCACCAATACTCTCCATTTATCGTCAGTCATGTAGGCATTTCGTAATATGTTTAGAGGTACTATATTTACAACTAGCATAGATAATGTGGCGAATACTCCGGGCACGTGATAAACCCGCTTCTCGTTCAAGAGATCCGGATGTACAGCATTCAGATCGATCATTATCCACCAGCCGCTGAAGAACAATGTGCCGCCTATAATTACTACAGCGCAATTTAATTTTATGCGAGGCACATTGGAGAAACGCTCAACAAGACCGAAGTGGAAAGTACTCACTTTATACATGACTGTCAATGTGTCAAGATGACTTTAATCCAGTATCTTTTCAGAAGAATGCCAGTTTTTGCAATTCAGTTGTTCTCACTGCATAATGTCTTGCCTAACCGTATTCAGAATGTGAACAAAAAATATTTTAATTTTGAAAATAGAATATCCCTTCAGTTTTTTCGTTTTTACTTATTTGGAAAAAGTGAAAGTAAAATCTCTTGAGCAGTTTAGAATAAAAGTGTTAGTAAAATTTATTTGTTACAGCTAAAATTAGTCATTTTCAAGAGCCAAATTTTGCAAAAATTGACGAAAATGTTTGAGAATTAACCAAATTTAGAAATTTTATTTATATTTTATCAATATTTCAATTTATTTTTCAATTGTCTTACCAAAAAAACAAAAAAAAAATGGAATATGCTTAATTTATTTAAAAAATATGTGGAAAAAGTCGTGATTTTATTTTTATTATGTTTATAAAATTTTGCACACGCCTTCCCTGAATTGAATTCTAAGCAACCATTTCAAATAACTTTTTTTTTGATATTGTGTTATCTAATCTCAGTTTGCTGATTCATCGCAAAGTTTTAAATTTACCGCCATAACAGAGGTGACGTGACGCATGAACATCAAAACAAATTTGAGATCTTTTTTGTCATTAAAAGAATGGACATAAAAAAATTGTTTGAATATTTATGATATGTTACACAGTTGTTTTGTATAACAAGGTTTTAAATTTATAAAATGTAATTATTTTTTAATAAATTTGAGTTGGGAAGTAGTTTCTACATATAGGAATCTGTAAATAACAAATGTAGGAAGCTGTTCGTCAATAAATCTTCTACTCAAAAGATGGCAGCACATATACCGACAATATTAACGACAAAACGAAAATAGATACGAAAAAAATGGATAAATTTGTACACGGATGTTTCGTATAATAAAGTTTTAAAATTATAAGATGTAGCAATTATTTTTTAAAACAGATTCGAGCCGAAAAGTAGTGTTTACATATAGGAATCTGTAAATAACAAATGTAGGAAGTGGTTCGTCAATAAAATCTTCCACTCAAAAGATGGCAGCACATATACCGACAATATCAATGACAAAACGAAAATAGATACGAAAAAATTGATAAATTTGTACACGAATGTTTCGTATAATAAAGTTTTAAAATTGTAAGATGTAGTAATTATTTTTTAAAATAGATTTGAGCCAAAAAGTAGTTTTTACATATAGGATCTGTAAATAACAAATGTAGGAAACCGTTCGTCAATAGAATCTTCTACTCAAAAGGTGGCAGCACATATACCGACAATATCGACAATAAAACGAAAATAGATAGGAAAAAAATTGATAAATTTGTACACGGATGTTTCGTATAATAAAGTTTTAAAATTATAAGATGTAGTAATTATTTTTTAAAATAGATTTGAGTTGAAAAGTAGTTTTTGTATATAGGAATCTGTAAATAGCAATAGTATAGGTGCAATCTATTAACAATGTCTCCTACTCAAAAGATGGCAGCACATGTATTTCATTTTTAATTCGTCATTTTATTAAATCTGGTTTACTAACTTAATTACTTCATTTTTTTTAATTTTGATAATGCAAAATTATGATTTACATCTCACCTAAAAGAATCTTATTACTTTAATATTAACAGAACATGTTTAGTGTTCACGTCAATGCGTCAAATTCAATATGGCGTAAAGGGAAGAATGAATTTTTTATATACATGCAACTTCCCAACTTTTATTTGCTTCTGGAAGTTTTTTTTTAATGATAAACACCTTCGTGCAGTTAATATTAGACAACGACTACAATTACTAATTTCCAGGGTAAACAACAAATTTTCCACCATAAGGAATTTTTAGTATTCATGTTAATAATGTTCGCAGCTGTATCCTAACTTTGCAAAGTATGTAATATTTGCAGTTGTAGTTTCCATTCCTTACGACTTCCCGCTATTATTATCTAAGTTAAGAGACTCTATTATAACAATGAATCGTTCAAATACCACTCGCATAGCAGCAAATACGTTCGTTAACACATCCAATCTAAATATTTAATTTAGCGAGATCTCGTGTGAAACCGTTCGGTATTCATAAAGCTTATATATGTATGTAATGTATATATATGTATATAGTAAAAGGGCCATACATTACGGCACAAATTTTCATCGCTTTGTATCCGGCGAAAATTGAGCCAATCATTCTGTACGTTAACAAGCGCGCTATGTGCTAATGTGGCAGGCACTTGTGAAACGCTCATAAATAAGTTCTTAAATATTTATTCATTGAATCTCTCGCACCGTAAATATTGACACTATTAACGTGGTATTTATACATGTATATACAGTCAGTCACAAAAGTCTTCCTACGCCTCACAAAATGTTAAGTTTTACAGAAATAATATTTTTTACTAACGGAATATGTTTATTGAAATTCAAATTCTTTTTTTTATTTCTTTTTTAATCTTTTTATATTCTAGGTTAGATAGATAGATTTTTTTTGAGTTTATAGGCAACTTCTATGGACTTTATTATTTTTTCTATATGAAACAATTACAAGCAAATTAACTACCTTAATTACGATTATTACAATTATATTAACAAATATTACGAATTTTTTAATAATAATAAAAAAGAATCAACAAATTTTACATATTTTCATATTTCTTTTCATAACCGTTTTTCTATTTTTGAAACATATTTTTTTTTTACATTTAATTTCGCGATTAATAAATTCAACTTCATCAAAAGTGACGTTAAGTATTGCAATAAATCAATTAAAATTGTAAACGACATTTCGCAGTAGAAACAACAAACATATACTGAAAACAAGAGCATTGGGATTTATAATATATAAATATTTTTTCTGTAAAAACAAATGTATCAAAAAATATCAATTTTTGTAAAATAAATTAATAAACTTATTAGAATATGGAAAAATTTGAAGTTATTTACTATAGAGGTATGATGCAGACAATAGGTTACCTAATTAAATTACTATAAATAATGTTCAATCCTTGTATGTCTTCCCCCTTCATCCTTGAATCATAAAATTACTAACCATTTTGTATTACATTAATAGTTCCCACTTGGCAAGTAATGTTGCAGATATCCCAGTAATATTACATTATTTACTAGGCAGCGATGTTAAACAAACACATGTTACTGAAATTTTGCAGCAACATTAAATAATCATAAGAATATCTGCAGGCCATTACAGTAATATTCAATGTAATAGGAAAAAATTTTAAAACAATGTTGCAAAAACAAAGACTTTGTTGTCAGAAATGTTGAGGAATATTTAGTTGTAACATGGCCATATTTACAAGGTGAATCATTAAACAAGCAATGTTACACATTTGCGCTTGTAACATTAACATATTACATTTTATAAAGTGGAAGATAGGTACGTATGTTTCTGCAAATATAGAATTTTGAAACACAAAACTAATGGAGCAAATTTTCTCTCATAAGTAAATATGGTGATGAAAGGTTTTTAACATTCTTGTAGCCTATAAAAATCATGTTAATGGGTTGTGGTTGCGCATTGCGTACTTGTAAAAGTTAGTATCGCTTGCCATCACAAGTTTTTTCGTACCGCGCATATACGGTTATCGTGACTGGACAGGGCGTGGATAGGATCATCTGGGATTGTGCGCTCGCAATGTTTTGATGAGAAAAAAATTCCCGTCATAATTAATACAACATTATGAGTAAGTTTTATTTATAATGCTAAAGTAGGTATGTCGATCTTTTCAAATTCTCGAAGATCTTTAAGACAGATATGCATTATATATATCATAACCTATATATGTTATAGTAAAATACCTGTTGTGCTATAAGGATTGAGCAATGTCACGTAATGTCATCTTAGAATTCACAGTATTCTTGATCAAATACAAAGTTTACAATAATTATAAACAGTGTTATATATAAAATATGCAGCTTATCCTCAATTTTCATATAACTAGGGTTATTTTCTACGGACACTCCGTATTTTGTAAGCCTTGTCCGTAGATTATAAACTGTCGTAGTTTTGTACGTTTTCTGCAAGCGTCCGTATTTTTTTTTTTTTCTAGTTTCAATTTGTCGTATCAAGTCGTACTTTGTCTTCATTATAGTTATTTTAGACAGTCAAACTTTCGTATGATGTGCGTTAACATTGCATTTCCAGTAGCATCACGTCTGAGACATATATATCTATATTTTTACATAATAATCATTAATAATTAAACAATATGTCTTAGTGTAGTTGAAGACATTCCCGGAAGATGTTAGTTGATTATGGTGCCTGTCCCGTTTTTCGCTTTTGAAAAAATGCAACCTACATATAAAAAAATAGCTTTTCTGACCTCTATTTTGACGGTCTTTTTTTTTAATTTCAGAGAGGAATTAGAAAGAAATATTGTACTCACAGATACAGAATACGAAATAACTGTCATGGATGGTTTCCGTTATGCAACCAAAGATTTGATAGAAAACACAGCAAAATGTTCAAGGAATAAAATGCATCCGGGGCATTTTTCTATGTGTTGTGAGTTTTTGTTAGATTCTATTCATGTTAAATTTAATGGTGCCCATAATCTGTTTCAATACTGAAGTTTATAAAATGGAATTAATGTACTTTTTTTATCAACTAAATGCCTTTCATTGTCTTCTGTAAGCAAGCATTTTACTTTTTAAATTTATTAAGGTATTTCGTTTACTTAAATAGCGATTTAATAAATTATTCATAGTATTACTATTTAGTTTTTACAAGAACTATATGATATATGATTGACCATTTTAATGTAATCTGCAAAAAATAACTACAAAAAAGACTTATAATGTTATATTATAAAAATATCTTATCGATTATATTTTTTCTGGCATTAATGTTTAATGTAATATTGTTAATTTTAGTAAGTGAGATAATTCGTATAAACAGAGGGGCCGACTATCGAGGGTAACATGAAATATAATATTAACATTGAATTTCAATAAGACTGATTGTGATTCCGTTTTATATCAATTAATATAACCTCTCGATAAAACCTCAACATCATGTTTCTTGTATAATGCAGCAAGAACTTTTGGAGTAAATAAAAGATCCTAATAGAAAGATTAGCGTAGAATTTTATAAGAACATTTAATTGCCACACCTGTATCAATATTTCTTCTTTAAAATATGAGAAATGTTATGGAAGAGCTATACTTCAACATTAATCGTCATGTTAAAGTAATGTTACTCGAAGATCTCGTATTAACATTACTGCGAAATATTGTTTCGTAACACCGCTTAGGCGGACATTAAACAGTCGTAGAAATGTTACTGCATGTGGTACATTGTATATATTTTTGTAATATTTCGCATTACAAGATAACATTTAGACGACGTTATAGTCATGTTATTTTCCCAAGTGGGTTATTTCAAAACCTTTATGTTGTTATGAAGTTATTAAAAATAATTGTGAGAAATTTAAATTTCGTTGCTTTGGTAATCTCACTTTCATTTCACAATACGTCAAGTTTTGACAGCTGTCATTCCCATTCCCTCTAAAAACATACATTTTTAAATTTCATCCCGGAGTGTTTCAAAGATAGGGAAAGTTATTCGAATACTTATAACTTATAACGTCTTAACTTTGGTAATAAAACGCACGATTTTATATGTTTATAAATATGGTTTAGCAGTATTCCGCAAGAAACGCCTTAAGTACACAATGAAATAAAAATTGAAATATTAGGATTTAAAAGAATTGTGAATTACGGATCACAACTATATGATTTAGTTAGATTGGTTGCCTACGTAAAACGTCCCCTACATTCGCATTTAATTTTTAACATAATGTACTGTCGCAATAATTGCAGTCGATTTTAGTTATTAAAATAAATAATCCGTTGTTACAATAGTAATTATTTCTGTAAAAGTTAGCAATTTGTGGAGTGTACGAAGACTTTTGTGACAGACTGTGTATATGTAGATATAGGCGTTGTACGTCGGTAGAAAAGAAATAGACGTTTTCAATTTTCCTTTTCGCTTTTGCAATCGGACGAGCACACATCAATTTGTCATATATACATACGTATTAACGTTATTAACACGTATGTTGTGCTTGTATATAAGAACCGAGATACTTTGCGCTACTAATAATCTGGCCTTTCATAAACGTGGGATGTTTAATTGGGCGATAATTTTATAAATATATGCGTAATTTCATATGTAGCGTTATACGGGAAATGATGTGTAGGCACATTATACAGGTATACGCGTAACTTATATTATAATTCTCGGTTGAAGTATCTTAGCGTAAAGCAGTGTTAATTTGTGGTTTGAGAGTTAAAATAATCTTAATCATCAATAAACTATTATTTTTCTTTCACTAATTAGTAGGTGAAAATAATGTTTCAACGTATTTCATCGTTCTCAGTAAACCAAATTCAAATTTCCCTCAATTATTTTTGGTAATTTCAACATTAAAGCATGGAGTTACCTACGATTTTGTACTACATGAATAGTTATTTGAATTCCGACACGTTGAAGTTACTAAAAATAATTGCGGGAAATTTGAATTTGGTTTACTGGGTTGATAATCGCAGATTAAAGTAGTTAACTCAGAACTGTAGCATTTCTGTTAAAAAATAATGCGGTGTGATGATAGGTTGCTTAACCAAACAGTTTCTAACCGAAATTGTGCATTTTAAATTGATATTGTAACGTTTTTCCCGGTTCTTAAAACGTTGACGGGGTTTTAGAAAAACACACGGCGATATATTAAATCAACTTATCTATTAACACTATATTACGGTATTAAAATCTATTAAAAAAGCTTATTAACTATATCACTTAACCACTAATGTCTTTATTTATGTAAACGATATTTATTACATTACTAGTTCAATCGCGACCGCACTATCGAACTCGTAATCGATTGACTGCCTCCTGGCCAACCGACGCGTTATTTATAGCTGGCGCGAACGTCCAGATTGTTCGAGGGCCTTCTAGAACGTCCTCGAAGATTCTGGAGAATATTCTCGAATCTTCGACCCGGTGCTGCCCTCTGATATTCGTTCGTAGGTAGTTCTTCTTCCGCTATGCCAGCGCCATCTAGGGGACGCCTATCGGAACCGCCAGTTGAAAAGTTGGCGCTCGTTTACACTGCTCCTCTTAAATCTGTTCCGTCCCGGGAACAGGAACTATCACCTCCATGAAGATACGAACAGTTCTCTCCATTCTTACAAAACGAGGCTCCGGAAGAAATAGCACGCTACCGTTCGTCGCCTCCCTTCTGCTGACCGGCGGGTTGTAGCTGCATACTAGAAACTCTATTCCAGTATATCGGAAAATTTCTTCGAGCATGTTCCTTACACCCTCCAGTCCAAGCCATCCAATCCACAGCCTATTTTTGGCAACCCTGAATCTTATTGGATCTCCAGCTCCAACAGCTGCTCTCTTAAACTTATCAGGCTGTCCCACATCGTCCGGTAGGTTGGCTTGCCAACTGAGGCTTCTTTGGTCACAAGTAGAATAAAGGCGTTTCTTTCCTGACAAGTGCAGAGCCTTCGCCCACCTCAGGGTTCTGGCTTCGGAGATCTTGGACACCACCAAATTTCTTCTTGAATACGGTAGCTATCCCCATGCCCATTCTTAAATCTTGGGCAACACAATGTGCTAACGCGCACCCTTCAGGAGCCAAAAACAAATCCTCCTGAACTCCGTTGTTACACCATGACACTTTGCGGCCATTCCCATACTCGTCCATAAACTCCTCATAGCTGAGTTCTTCTTCGGGGAGTCTACAAACTCGGACCATCTGCTCGTCCTCTTGATTGTCCCCAAGATAAGGAGCTGGCGATTAAAATGCACCACTCTTGCTTTACCATTGGGTTTCTTTCTGATGCGATAGATGACGTCATTAATTCGCTTTATAACTTGTAAGGCCCGTCCCACGATCGTTGGCAGCTTAGGTGAGAAGCCTCGACGGCTGAGAATTGAACAGCCAGACCAGGTCTTCCAGGCTGATATCCGCCTTCATTTGCTCTGATGTCGTAGTGTTCCTTCATGCGGTCGCTTGCTTCATGGATATTGGTCCTCAGCCGATCGTGAATATCATCCATTCGCCTCCGCAAGTTCGAAACATAGTCATCTCCAACTACTTCTTCATTTGGTTTAAAGCCGAACTTAAGATCGCATAGTAAGCGCAGCTCTCGTCCAAAAGCACACTAGATGGACTTTGGCCAGTGGTTTCGTGGACCGATGCTCTATACGCCAGCAAGAATAGATGTAGCTGCTGGTCCCAATCTGCTGGTGGCTCTGCGACAACTTTTGATTAGATACTTGATAACTGTCCTGTTCATGGCGCTCCACCATGCCATCTGATTGCGGGTGCAAGGCAGTTGTTCGGGTCTTGCGAATACCCAATATTTTGCACATCTCTTGAAAACACTGCTGATTCAAAATTCCGTCCCTGGTCGGAGTGAAGTTCAAGCGGCACACCAAACCGACTGAAAAGTTCTTTAACTAAAGTCTCAGCCACTGTTACAGCTTCCTGATTTGGTAATGCGTAAGCTTCACCCATTTGCTGAAGTAGTCTATGCACCAAGATGTATTATTTCCAAATTCCGTCGTGGAAATGGTCCGGCAATATCAATCGCAATCCTTTCAAAACGGACTGCCAACGTTGTATTGCCTCATAGGGGCCCTCTTCCTTTGGAAGGTCCATTGGCAGCGGCGCAAGGTTGTACATCTCCGGCACCAGTCTTTCACGTTCATTCTTGGCAATTAACCCAATAGAATCGCTCTCTGACCTTCTCTATAGTCTTCCGGACTCCAAGATGCCCTCCCGATGTTCCATCATGAAGTAGTTTAACAACTTCGGGAATTCTTGCCTTCGGAACCACAATCTGAAGTCTGCTATTGATCCCAGCTTCGTCTTCAACACTCGTCTGAGAAGACCATTTTCCATTACCAAAGAGCCCCACTGAGCCCATACGATTTTGCTCTCGCGCAGTAGATGTGCTACGTTTCCCAGTGTAGGCCGCGCTTCTTGCATCTTCCACTCCATCACACGCTTCAAACTTTCGTCAGACTCCTGGTCAAGCTCGGATTTGGTCTTCAGTCCATCTATCATCTATGACAGTAGTTCCTCAAGCAGGTTGCTTTCATTTTTCTCTTCGGCACGACAGCAGTGCGTACCAATCCTTTGGAACTATGGGTCTCCTCGATAGTGCGTCAGCGTTTCGATGACTGGTTCCAGGCCGATGTTCGAATCAAAAGTCATACTCTTCAAGGCGCTCTATCCATCTGGCAACCTGCCCTTCCGGATTCTTGAAGCGTAGCAACCACATCAATGCCGCATGGTCGGTTCTTAATAAGAACTTCCTGCCATAGAGATATTTATGAAAGTGCTCTATAGACTTAACTAGCCAACAGCTCTCTCCTGGTCACACAATAGTTGCGTTACCGGTTTCGACAGCACTTTGCTGAAGTAACGAGCACTTTTTCGTGGCCATCTTGTACGTTGGGACAACACGCCTCCGATGCCCACGTTGCTGGCATAGTATCACAAATGAATTTTTCCTGTATCCAAAGAATTTCCTGCTGTGATAGCTACAAGATGGGCGCAGTGGTCAGCGTCTGTTTCAATTCTTCAAAGGCATCCTGGCAGCTCTTCTCCCAGACGTAGTCTCTGCCCTCTTCAGTTAGTCTCGTGAGAGGCTTGGCGATGTTAGCAAATCCAGGAACGAATCGTCGGTAATAAGTGCATAGCCCAAGAAAACTTCTTATTTCATGCTTGTCCTTCGGAACCGGCCAAGACTTGACCGCTTTCTATCTTCCCTGGGTCAACCGACACTCCATCCTCTGATACTACGTGGCGAGGTAGTGCACTTGCTTCCGGAACAGGTTGCACTTTTTGGGGTTAAGCTTCATTTCGCTCCTTTCAATCGCTTCAGAAATACTTGCTCCAAGTTCTTCAAATGGTCCTCAAAAGATTTTCCTAAGACAATTATATCGTCGAGGTTATACCAAGCAAAGTTTCCCAGGATAGTCCTCTCAGTACGTTTTCCATCAATCTTTCAAACGTCGCGGGAGCATTAATACCCAAACGGCATGACGTTAAATTGCCACAATCCTGTCCCGATCGTAAAACGCCGTCTTCTCCTTATCCTTGCCTCTACTTCGACTTGCCAATAACCCACTCTTCGGGTCGAGGGTCGAAAATACTTACACCCACCTAGGTATTCTAAAGTGTCATCGATTCTGGGGCAAGGATAACTGTCCTTCTTGGTTACATTATTTAGTTGTCGATAATCCAAGGAACCTAGTTGTGAACCATCCTTCTTCTTCACCAGTACCACTGGAGAAGCCCATGGACTATTCGATGGTTCAATTACGCCATCCTGCTCCATATCCTGTATAATTTGTTCTGCTTCGGCTCGTTCGCCAATGGCAATCTTCTGGGGCTTGGCGGATCGGCTGGGCATCTTCCAGTGTCTATTCGATGTCGTACAACATTAATCCTGCCCTCGTGTTCCGGTCTTCTGCTTGGAAAATATCTTGGTAGGCGTCCAAGCAGCTGTTTCACGGTATGGCGTTGTTGTGTTGTTAAATCCTTTGCAAGACAAGTCAATGAAGTTATTCAACCATCTAGGAAGCGGATCTGGAGTTGTTGACGCGCATCCTCTTTGTTGACAATCGACGACACATAGCACAAACTTCCCAAAGGTACGCCCTTCTTCAGCTTTACTGGATAACTATTGACGTTCATCAGTCGGAACGGGCAGTTTTTCCTCCAGCTTGTATCACTGCCTTAGCGACCAGTATTCCACGACCTTGACCGCTAATCGCTCCTGGTTCCAGCATTAAAACTTGCCCTTTTGGGATGTCTCCACTCACGCTCGCTTCCACAATGGTTTCACTGCGGCTCGCCACAGTTACTTCTTCTGCCAATACTACGCAGGCCGACATATTCTGGCTGTTGGTTGAGAATAACTTCTTTTTGCCAATCTTCAACACTCCTGCTTGCAAGTCCAGTTTGAAACCAAATTCTGTCATTATGTCCATTCCGAGATTACTGTCCTTGTTCTATATCTGCACCTACTCCACGATACTGGAATGCAGTATCACCAATACGGAAGTGGGCCATCGTCTCCCCAACACGTTGACTGTTTGCCCAGTTGCCGTACGTAGCGTCCACCTGGTTGGATATATCCGCTCTTCTTCCACTCGCTTCCGGCCGAAGAATTGTCATTGGTGCACCAGTATCTAGCAGTAAATCTCTCGGTTTCCCATTTACATGCCCATACCACGACGAGCTGCTGCTAGGTCTACATCCCACTGAAGCAACAACCACTGGTGTTTACTGGGCATCAGCTACATAGGTCGACGATCGCCCTTCCCGTACGCCCATTTTAGTTTTCCGTCGCTTTGGTTTTCGTGGGTCGGACACCCGACTACGTACGTGCCCCATCCTTCACAATTCCAGCATCGTCTTCCTGGTTGCCTAGTTTGCACGGATTCCATTTCGTCATCAATTCGTTTAATTTCGGCCATAATTCCTTCTAATGGCTCTTCTTCCTCGTGACTCCTAGAACACGGACGCGAGCAGGTCCTTTGACCGATTGCTTCACGGCTTCAAAATCTAGTGCTTGAGCTAAAGCCTGGTTCAACGTTTGCGGCCGAGCGAGCTTTACTGCCTGTTGAGTATCCTTATCGAGCAGGCCATCCAGGAATTTTTCCACAGCGAGACTCTCGCACACATCTTCCGGTACCGTTGGGTACGCACTCTTAATTAGACGAACGACGTCAGCTTCATACTCCTGTAGAGTCTCGTTCGACCTCTGACAGCGATTTTTCAATTGTGAGCGATATACTTGCTGCAGATTGTTTAATTACCGAAACGCATCTCCAATTGATTAATTAGGCGTTTGGTAATTTGTCGTTCCGTCGAAGAATAACCTGGAGTACCTTCAAAGCATCGCCGCGCAGAGCTACTGATAACATGGCTGCTTTGGTAGCTTCCGTCCAGCCATATACGTAGCTGTGGTATCCAGCAGCGTCAAATAGTCTTCCAAGGGAGTCTTCCCGTCGAATGTAGGCAGGTTCACATTTATTTTTAACCGTACAGATGGGCACTGATATTCTTGGTTCCATCTGAGTGCTTTCCGTATTGGTAGAATTTTCCAGTTTCTTCCGTGTTTGGTATGGTTCCAGAATGCATTTGTTCTTCCAGCTCTTTAATGCGACCGTCCATTCTTCAATCATTCTAGATTTTCTTTTTTGGAATTTTTCGTCGATTCTATTCATTAATTCCTGTTTGACATTAAGAGAATTTCTATAATTTTTTCTTCCAATTTTCTAGAATTTTCTATATTTTTCTCGTCCATGTTTTTCAATTTTTTCCAGAACTTTCTCTTCTAAATTGCGAGAATTTTCATAAACTTTCTCTTCTAGTTTTCTAGAATTTTCCATATTTTCTGAGAATTTTCTAGAACTTTCTCTTCTAGTTTTCTAGAATTTCCATATTTTTCTGAGAATTTTCTAGAACTTTCTCTCTATGTTTCTAAGTTCTACTAGAAGTTCGCCATTACCACCACCACTTCAAACAAATATGTCCCAGGATCCTTCCCCAGCTGCTTTCTATTGCTTCTTTTAATCTCGACTGAAGCTCGGCCTTCCTTCCACTCGTATCTTCATCCCTTTCTTCTAATTCGCGTTTTGATTCTACCACTTTCAAGTCCACTAATTTTACAGTATTTCGCTGCCATTGTTCTAATTAAACACTATTAGTCCACTAATATATCGCCAAATACCCCACACCTGACACCAAATTGTAACGTTTTTCCCGGTTCTTAAAACGTTGACGGGGTTTTAGAAAACACCACACAGGCGATATATTAAATTCACTTATTCTATTAACACTATTACGGTAATTAAAATCTATTAAAAATGCTTATTAACTATATCACTTAACCACTAATGTCTTTATTTATGTAAACGATATTTATATTACATGTACTAGTTCAATCGCGACCGCACTATCGAACTCGTATCGATTGACTGCCTCCTGGCCAACCCGACGCGTTATTTATAGCTGGCGCGAACGTCCAGATTGTTCGAGGGCTTCTAGAACGTCCTCCGAGGATTCTGGAGAATATTCTCGAATCTTCGACCCGGTGCTGCCCTCTGATATTCGTCGTAGGTAGTTCTTCTTCCGCTATGCCAGGCGCATCTAGGGACGCCTATCGGAACCGCCAGTTGAAAAGTTGGCGCTCGTTACAATATATAGACAGTGCTCTTATTACCACTGTTAGAATATATGTTTTAGTTTTATTACTTACTAATCTGAGCAAGTTAGTATTACTGATATAGTAGTAGTAGTTGAGTAGATATGTTTATAATGTAACGGATTGTTTTTGCCTTCAATATTTATATAATACTTATATTATATTATGTATTCTAATGTATACAGTGTTTTAACAATAAACAAGACTAACAAAGTATAGTGGAGTAATCTACAACCTTAACAACCACATAAGAAATCAGTCAGAGCCAATCAAATGACTTGGATTGAAGTTGCGGATTTCTTTCAATCAATCAAATCACGTCTGACTAATTTGTGATTGCCTTTGATGTGCTTCAAGAACAAAGCTAATAGATGGTGTGACAACCGAAATTGCTTTTTTTCAAAGAATATGTAAACAACAACGCACAGCTAGCAAAACTGCACGGAATCGCTATCTTTTCTAAGTTCGCTCTAGTCAATAGGAAGTAAGCTTGACTCTTGTCAAAACAGTTCTTGGCTGTTATTTGACAGTTTTCGAGATTTTTATAACCTATGAACGCACATTCATGCGAGTGTGCACTGTGCAACCACAGCATAAACCTTATAGGGTATATACTGTGGTGCAGCTTTATTACTCTGGCTTTATCAAACCTTATTCTTGACAATTTATAGATAATTGACAAATTGTTATTGTCAATGTAGCCTGGCTGAGTAATTTGGTTTCAAGACTTGTTGTTAAAACTAAAACCTCTTTGCGTTTGCTTAATGTACTCTGCTATCTAGTATTTTTAGGCAAGCATTCTCATGAAGAAGTCAAAAAAAAAGTAAAAGAAAGCTTTAAAATGTGTCAAACTGTTAACATATTTCATTGATAATGACAGCACTCTTTAGTAAGTGCAAAGATGAAAGTAATCACACCTAATTGAGCAAAATCGTAATATTATAGTTTTACTCAATGTCCTCTTTACCTTCATATGGATATTAAAAAAAAAATTAAATGGTAGTCAGTAAGACAAATTTTGCGCTCGCAATTTTTTAGTTCGACTGAATTAACATTATGTGGTGACTGACTAGCAAAGTTTTTATACTAACATTGCCATTTATAATGTTTATATAACGTATTTTTTATCTACACAGCTGCGATAAAAAAAGATCTCAACCTGACAGAAAATTTTGAATGTGCCCGCGTAATCGCCGCCTGAGCATCTTTTCTGAGTTTGTTTTAAGCAATAGCAGTCTGTGTAGCAGTCGGCGGATTGAAGGCCCCCTAAGATCAAAGGTGCCGCCGATGTTTGTCCATTCTTGAGATTATTCGAAATAAAACACAACGACGCAAGCACTATTATACCTTTATTTACATATTTAAATCTAAACTCCTGAGTCCTGAGTTAGTGGCTTATGTTTTATTATTAGTCATACATTATTCTTAATTTTTGCTTTACGTTTCAATGAGCTTAAATTAAAACTCTGATGTTACACTAAATTTAAATTTTAACAATTAGTTACCCCAGCAATTCTTAAAAGATACAAAAATTGTAAGTTTGTCTAAAGCGTATCAGACGCGTCTTTAGACGGTCAATTTTCATGTACATTTTTTTGTAATTTTTTTCAGTAATAAAAAATTGAACGTATGCTACAGAAAAAAATTATCATTATTCATTTCAATTTTTATGGATAATAAAATAATAAAAAATGTTCTATTTTTTATAATTTTTCTAGGCCCAAATCTAAATGTGCATAATGTAAAATCTAGGTACATATAAAGAAAAGTGCTTAGTTATGGCAAGTTACAGTGGTGAATTTATTTACCTCCTTTGTACACAGTAGTAACTTCCACACAATAACCATAATATTTATATAACCTCCAAACCACAAAAACTACACCACAATGACAGTTAAAAACAGATTTCTGTGCTTACGTCGAAAATCTTGCTTCAATGTTTTTGTACAAGTTTCTTTTCAATTTTTTATTACTTGAAAAAAAATATATAATAAAATGTACAAGAAAATTTTCAGACGGGCTTAATAACGTAATGGTGATGTAACGATGATATGTGAATTGTTTTTAAAGTGACTAATCCTTAATATTACTGCGATGGTAAGTATTGGAATCAAAAGTTATTCGTACATACTAAAAAATTTAGGTAATTTTCTCTGGTAAAAATCATTTTTCTTGATAATTTTCCGCACTGAATGGGGCTAAATGTACAGAAACTTAAGGAAAATATCCCCTAATAGCCTAATTTAAATTTCCCGCAGTTATTCTCAGTAACGTCAAAGTTGAAACATAAAAATGCCTTTACGTTGAATTGATTAAAAATTGTGGTTGGGAATTTAAATTTGGCTATTAAGCCTGTATGACACGATCAAAGTTTCTTAAGAAATGCCGAAACTTGTTACCAAATGTTACCAACCAAAGTTACATTACAAAGTTTAACTTTGACAGCCAAAGATTTAAAGAGATAAGTCAGGGGCCTCAACATGCTAGCTTCACAGTTGTTTATTTTTGAGTTTGACGTTAAGAGTTAAGATTGTTTTGGAGAAGGAGTTGCAGAGTAGCGAAGTGTTTGAATCAATTACAGACACAGCAAGTCTTAATTCTTCTATTTTAATTAAATTTAAACCTTTTACAAAATAATTTGTCTTGGCCGCAATTCTTGCGCAAGCGCACACCATAACTTTGACCGGCTTTGATAATAAAATTTGTTGCAACAATTATTTCTTATGTCAAAGTAAAATTTTATGTGACGTCATCAAAGTCTATCAAAGTTGCTATTTACACGACGACTTTGAAGTGAATTTGAGCCACTTTGACACCAAAAATTTAGGTAGTTTGATCGGGTCATACAGGCTATTAGGGTCGAAATATTAGAAATTTTCCCATAATACAAGTATTTTACGTGAATATTTAGGAAAATTTTTGTTTGTTAGAAAAAAATCTTTAACAATGTAATATTACCAAGAAAAATATTAATATTTCTTTTTTAGTGTGTAATGACTAATGATGATGCGATGATGACATGTCAATTGTCTTTAAAATGACTATAATCTTTAACATTAATGCATTATCAATTATCAAGTAATTTAATAATTAATTAATTAATGGTAAGTATCAGAATCAAAACTTATTCCTAATTCCTACTTCTCTTGTATTAGCAGGGTAAAAATATACTTGCTTGTAGCAATATAAACTAAGTTGACTTTAGTTTAAAAGTTTGAACAAAATCCCAACTTACCTAATAAATGCGAGTTCTGGGAGATTATAAATGAAAATGTGATCATATATGTGCTAATGAGTTACCTGCTAACCATAGCTTTTATCCTGTATGTTGTAAGTTCTTAAAAATTTCCCAGTTTTGCTTGAGGGTTATTCGGGACAGACTGTATATACACAGAGATTCAAAATGATTGTCAAATCCGCTCCTATAGATAGTAGCAGGGTGTAGGTATATGCCGCGTGTTTGTAATGAAGGTTTGAACTAAGTCAGGTGTGAACATAAGAAAGTAAACGGATCTGTCATAAATAAGGAAAACGTAACCTATATTTGAACTCGCATTTATATAAACGACTAGGATTGTTTTTCTGCTGTGTAAAAATGAAAATGTAATTAATTTAACTTTACTAAATTATGATTTCATAATCAGTACTAAACTGTGTTTAACTAAATTTATTTATACTTAAATTATAACATACAATAGTATAATTTATTAAGTGACAAACCTGCATCTCTCAGTTCTTCTATGGTATGCATGCGTTTCTATAATCCTATTTTTTAGATAGTGAAACATAAAGTAATCTAATGGGGTTAGATCAGGCGATCTTGTGTGCCATCTTTGTGCTCTAACGACCCTGTCAGCAAAAAAACTGTTGAAGAATATTGGCAGTTTGTCGAGCAGTATGTGCTGGAGCATTATCGTGCTGAAATAACCTGCTTCAAGCTCATTTCTTTAACTCTGCAATAAACAATTTCCAATATCTGTTGGTAACGTGGGCTGTTACAGTTTCCTCGAAGAAAATTGGCCCTATTATTCGTTGCCTGGACATAGCTAACCAAACTCCAACTTTTACGGGATGCAATGCCGTTTCTCGAAATTCGGTGGATTTTCTGCAGACCAGATACGATAGTTTGTGAATTGATATAGCCTGTTAGATTAAAACCAGGCTTCATTCGAGAAAAATGATTTGTTTAGCAAGTCATCGTCCCTAAATTGTTATTAAACCCAATGACAATATTCCAATCGCCTATCGTGATCTAATGGTAATAATTCCTGTACCGTAGAAACTTTATAGGGATGAAAATGTAACTTTCTTTTGACAGCTCGTTGCGCCTGAAGTGTATGATAAGCCTATAAAATTATAAAATGTAATAAATCATTTCACTTAATGTTAATATTGATTTTTTACCTGTTTGTTGAGCTAATTACCACAGATAAATTCCCTTATTTTCTTACAGTATTCAAAAATACTATTGTTGGTGATATTAGATGTAAATATAACGTTTGGAAAAAATTATAAGGCAAATAATCCAAAGTACTACAACACGAAAAATGTAAAGAAATTCATTAATGATGAATTTTATGTAGCTAACTTCGCTCATTAAATGGTAATAAGTATAGATAAATTTTTCCGGAAAACAGTTTTTTTATTACGACAATCATTTTGAATCTCATAGTATGTGCTAATGAGTATTTACCTGCTAAACATCTTGTAAGTTCTTAAAAATTTCCCAGTATTGCTTGAGGGTTATTTGGGACAGACTGTATATATTTATAAACACCGTTATTTTATTTAAAAGAGTAAACAATATTATTGCAGACAAATACCTGCGGATAAAATCCCCCAGATATTCCAGTTTCTTTATATGCAACTTCCTTTACATACGGTCGCCGAGATAGCATGATGTGCCAATTAATTTGTCTCGGCGTGCCACGGGGAAGCGAGAGCGAGCAAGAGCGAGCGCGCGACGGAGACGGCGCTACATCGCAACGTCGCGGCACGAATTGACAGTCGGTTGGTGTGTTAGATAGGGACGATAGAACGGGCGGGACGCGGGAGGAAACGAGAGGGGGACAAGGACCTCCGCATCGAGCGGCTCGACGCTGCCGCGCTTCGACTCAGCGCGGCACCGCTCGTCCCAAGTTTCCAGCGGAACAACAGCCGGCTCGGCCGATGTTCCCGCGGACACGCTTCATAATATCCGAATGGCTTTCATCTGGTGACTTTAAAAAAGTCTTTTCATCTCTTCTGAAACTGGTATCGGTGTGTGTAATACAAGGTATCTGTTATGCGCCTTCGGTTCACTCTCGGCAATGGTAAATGGGTGTAGAGTTTTTGGTTGTCCTATTCGCTTGACTCGTTTGTATGTGAGTTGTCGTCATCACCTGAATTCTCTGCGTTTCTCTCTCTATATATATATTTTTTTTCTTTTCTGTATTTTTAAAACTCATCCAGGTTTGGTGCAGTCAATCGCTAATGGGGGTTATCTAATAAATGCTGTCGGTTTCATTGCTTTTTTTTGCCAAGGATTGGATGCGGGAATGCCAGAAGCAGTGCAACTCGAAATATCTGTCTGAATATCGCTTATAACGTTTTTATTAATCACTCGAATCTTTTGTTTGCATTGCATGGATGAGGTACACGCCATCAGAGACTCGTGAAATCGATATTGGCGATGGAGGATCTCTTCTCAAATAGACGGGAAATTTCAATCTGTTCGTGGCTTTTTTTTGTTTTATTTTCTGCGAATAGAATAAATATACGATCGTTTTATTGGATAAACATCTCCTGGGCGCTTTATTTCATACGCTTCCGTCTGCTTACCACCTAAACAAAATTAATTAAAATTCGGAAAGAAAGCAGTTTGTATAACTGAAAAAGGACGTTCTATTTGCATTGTATCTACATAATAATGGTCGTAAAATATTTTTTTTTTGTTTCGCATATACAATGAGTACTTTGTGTAACTGTTTTGTCGAAAAACAGTTCCACTTCGTGACACCAGTGGCGGCTCGTGACAATATTAAGTGGTGAGGCCGATCTTTGGCTAACTCCCCTTCCCCTTTTCTCCTTGTCTTTTTTTTGTATTAATTTGTTTTATTACCTCGTTTATTGGTAACTAAATTAACACCCACGCAAAAAAAAATAATGTAGATACTGTAGTGTCATTAAAAACTTAGACACAAGTTTTTAAGGGAATTTATTTAAAAAAACACATATAAAATACAATATAAGAATCTGCTCTTACGTTACTCTAGTACAACCACTACTAATTACTCCTGTTTCCCGCCCATTCCCCCACCCCAAGCTACCACCGTTAATTTAGCGGTAAACTTCGGCGGCAAATTTAAATTTAAATTTTCATATACTACAATACATTTAGCAGACATTTTAAAATGAAAAATACATTAACTTCTTATCGGGAATACTTATACACTTAAATATAAATACTAACGTATTGCTGTATACTGCTTGAATTAATTGAAAATGCAAAATGAAATTTACAATGAAAAAGAAAAATTAAAATAGCTAGCTCAACGGATAAAATTTAAACTGAACAAAAGAACTGAACAAAAGAACAACCTCAGAGTTTCCCTCGCGAAATAAAACTTGAATCTAACCACGAAAAGTAAATTGTGAGTGAATGAAATCAGACTTCTTTTAGTTACCCGAAAAATTGAAAAGGTTTAGAATAAAAACAAGAGAACATAATTTTTAACCCAAAGATGTTAAATAACATTCAATTTTATTTCAAAAAGGGTTTAAATTGCAACTTCTGCAGAAAAAAAAACCATGAACTGAAGGTTCTGACCTAAAATAAAAACTGCACTTGATTCTAAATTACTCTAGGACAATGCTATTTCCTATACAAAGCAAAAGGAAAACTATTTGTTAAGGAAGATTATCCAATATCTTACAAATTCAATCCACGTGGTTTCAAAAAATTAAAATAAACTAAGCCTGGTCAATTACTAGAAATTAACACAAAAGGAAAAACTAAATGCAAGAACAATGCTTCTACTCACCCAAATGAGGTGATAGGTAAAATAAATGAATCAGCAAAATTGAAAAACGGAAAAATAAACTCTTTAAACTATAATGAGAGAATAAAAACTAAACATATCTTCCTGAACAAAAATAATAAATGATCTTATATCTATAATGTGCACACTTCATTGTTGATCGAGTCACGCGTCATCAGTATCAATGTTGCCAACTTGGTGAATTTTCCACTAAATCTGGTTTATCGAAAGCTCGTCTGGTGTACATAAATTATATTCTAGTGGCTAGTGAAAAATTTAGTGGATTTTCTTTAATTTTAGTAATAATTCTTTAGTAATAATTCTAGTGAATACATATATATGTAAATAAATAAATAAATTTGATGATGTTTTGTTCGTAGCCGTTAATTATGTATAGTTATTCCTTTTTTTTTCCTTCGTGAGGGTAGCGGCTAATTTATACTGATGACTTAAAAAGTTAAACAACTCATTTTTTTTACGTTTCGACAATCTTTATTTTTCTTGTCTTCTTCAGAAATGTATATTTTATAATTTAACTTGTTTTATTTTTTTTTATTTTTTTAAATTATATATCTAGGGACATTCACAAACATTTTAAAAACATATTTAATAATTACATTTCTAAACAATTTTACAACTGTTAACACAACTATTTTAAATCAAACTGTAGTTTGATTTAGTCTCACGAAGGAAAAAAAAAGGAATAACTATAAATAAATAAAAGTACAAAATAAAATAAATAAGGATATGATTATGATTTTACAAAACACGGTTACAGTTGTATAGTTGTACAGTGGAACCTCGTTAACCCGGATCAATTGGGACCAGAGCTAATCCAGGTTAACGAAAATCCGGGTTAAAAAAAAAATAAAATAAAGGCAGTACCTACAGAAAAATGACTTCATTTCGTAGATAAACAAATACACGCACGACAACAACAACAAATCGAACAATTATATTTTTAAACTCATTTTAAATAATAAGGACAAAACTATTTGATACAGCGCCCATTTCTAAAAAGAAAATATTCGTCAAAATTGAGGTCCGACTTAACGAGGTTCCACTGTATATTGTTGTAAATTATTAATATTTGACGACTACCTAAATAAGTGTTGTATTAAATTCATATATAATAGACAAAATAAAATGTACTTTGTGTAATAGATTTTTAAAAGTAACAATTATAATAAATAAAAAATTAAATAAAAGGGGATTTATAGTACAAAAACTATTAATTACATAAATATATAAAATATTGTTTTTTGTTTTTCTTAAAATGCTTTATAAAGCAATTCCTTTCTGGTGGAATTATAACCCCTATCTAGTGAAATATGTCTTCTGTTAATTGGCAACACTGATCAGTATACGTCAGTGATCGGCATTGTGAGGAAAGGGTTTCCCAATATCACGGTAGGCAAGCGTGTGAGTCAGACGGCCGTCGAAGATCGACTGTTGAAAGTAGAAACATATGTAGAGGGTGGTCGCATACGGACTTCGGTTTAAACACTTTTCCCCGCAATAAAAATTGGCTTCAAGAATATTTAATATTTATTAATTATAGTAATAAAGTGTAGTATTATTCATCATAGGAAGACATCGCAAATTACTAACTATAATATTTCAAATCAAAATGAACTACCATTCATGTCGATCTTAGAGTAAAAATCATGAAAATGAAATAATAAATATAATAAGGGAGTTATTTCTGAAAAATACATCATAATAGTGTTTTATGTAAAAAAAAAATTGGTTGTCTTATTCTTTGTAAGAAATAACATGTTTGTTAAACCATCATATAATCATTATTTGTTTCAAATATTTTTTTTTTTGACATTTAATAAATATTCGTTGGCCACTATTTAAAAGGATAATTTATTTAGATATTTATTAACGACAAGAGAAATCTCTTTCTTAGTGCAGACTTATACCAATCATAAATTGGTAAAACATTGTACTTATATATGCCATAAAAATAAATTTTCTCAACTAACATCAATTGTTTTCAAGTAAAAGCTCTATTTTTCTCAATGAAGAAACATATTTGCTAAACCATTACAATCATTATTTGTTTCAAATATTTTTTTTGTTGACATCTAATAAATATTCCTTGGCCACTATTTAAAAGGATAATTTATTTGGATTGATGCATGTTTATTAACGACAAGAGAAATCTCTTTCTTGGTGCAGACTTATACCAATCATAAATTGGTAAAACATTGTACTTATATATGCCATAAAAATAAATTTTCTCAACTAACATCAATTGTTTTCAAGTAAAAGCTCTATTTTTCTCAATGAAGAAACATATTTGCTAAACCATTACAATCATTATTTGTTTCAAATATTTTTTTTGTTGACATCTAATAAATATTCCTTGGCCACTATTTAAAAGGATAATTTATTTGGATTGATGCATGTTTATTAACGACAAGAGAAATCTCTTTCTTGGTGCGGATTTATACCAATCATAAATTGGTAAAACATTGTATATATGCCATAAAAATAAATTTTCTCCGTAATCAAATTAACACCTCACGACATTTTATTAATTTTATGAGGTATTTAACGCGATCATGCAATGATTGTGGAAATTAAGTACATTAACAAGGTATTCTCCTATTATATTTATTGAAGTTGGGTGGATGAAATACTTTATTCATATATATATTCGTTAAAATTTAATTTCCTTGATTTCGAAACGGGGTTTTCCTTCGCGAGCGCGAAATTTATTATCCTATCTCGGGACGCCGGTATTTTTACGGCTTGCTTGTTTCGAGCAATATTAAATTTGTGACAGCGTCCTCGCTGACAGCTCCCGAATATTTCCGAAATAGATGGAGACATAAATTTCACCGCTCGATATATACGTGTGCACATATATAGATCCGAGAACACACATAAATATACTCAAAACCAAAATATCCCCGGTATTATCGCGTACGTATGTATACCCGACGGCATCACCAAAAGTTAATAAACTATCGACAAATTTATCTTCGCCCGGAGCGTTTATATACGTGTTTATCTCCGTCCTGTTTATTTTTATATGCTTTCTGCTTATTTGGCAAATAAAAACTCGACGAATACGTGCTATTAGAATACAAACATGTGCCCGCTATAGCGTTACATACGCATTTGAAATGTTTACGTTTGTATTCGTGTGGGTATTTGCTTGATAATTATATAAGGCAATAAGGTGATAAATCAAGACATTATTCTCATATGTGTATTTGCTACATAAACGCCGCTATTGAAATCAGAACATATTGGACAGGCAAAATTGTTGTAAAAATCAATGACATTTAAATGACAACTTTTACATTGCTTCTAAAAAGTGACACCATATAAGTTCTAACAAATGTCGTTAACACGAACACGTCTAGTAGCTTTTTTTAACCTATATAGCAACAAAAAGTAGCAGTAGCAGGTTGTATATACTCTAATTTAAGTTAAGAAGGTAGTACACTTCTCGCAGGAAAAATCAGGACACCAGCAATCGAGAATTTTAAATTTCTTGGGTGTAAATGCAGCTTTCGGAGAACGTATTCACTTATCAAATAGATTACTCATTTAGGCGTATTATTTGTATCAAAGGTAAAGGCTGAAGGATTTAAACACAAATATAAATGTATGTATTATAATGGGTCAAACACAACTGTAATTTCGAAAATCAATCACACACACACACAGATCAATTGTATCGTGTTGATGGCGAGTCGTACGTACTCTTGTATTCGACAAGGACGGTCGGATTTCACCAGCCACAGGGTCGTATGAACGCCTGAAATCGATCAAGAGATCTAAGAGATCCTCAAACACACACATTCTTGCGACATCATTCAAAATTTTAACATACCGAGCACTCAGTTATCGATTATTCATTTTTTAAGACCTTCAATCAAAACCAGGCACTAATATTACAGAAAATCACAAACTACTCACTTTGATAATTAATAAAATTCATTTTAACACCCATTTTGGATAAGTTTTATGTCATTGCCATCGGCAGCATGAAAAGGAATTTCTCTTCTCGGACATGTTTAACGTTTAGCAATACCAGAATCTCGAAGCTCACAAATCACCAATCATGTATTGTAAATTCATTATTGTATAAAACCTCTGTAAAAAGTGAAAATTTCACATTTCTTGTCAAACATCTTAGAAAGTGCACATACATGATAACTTTACAGAGAACAATTTTCAGAACGATCGAGATGTAATTAACAGATCCTCAGGTGATAAAAAGAAAGTTTGTAGTACTATTTTATCCATATAATTCCTTTTAAATTAGAATTTTGCATTTTAAAAACATCACTGACAGGTATCTAAAAAGAGATTATTAATTTACAAAATTCGGCACATACATAATTTTACTTGTAGAAAACGAATTTGATAATGAAAACCTTATTCAAAAATAAATTTCCAAGATATTTCTTCTAATTTCCAAATTCAAAACGCTGCCCTTTTATTTTGAAAAGACGCGGAAATTTCAGCCAATCACAGCGTAGCATTTTACAAAATCGGAGCCAATTTCCATAGCAACGAGGAATTCAATGAGCTTTTAGTCGTGAAACGGGCAACACGCATGTTTACCGCCAGTTTGAGTCAACTTTAACCTCACTTCATTTTGTTTGAATCTTTTCTAAATTTTTTTATCCTGAAACTAAGGAAACAGTTAAGTCTCATATTCACCAACGTTGATTAAAGAAAGAATCCTTACCTTAAAAAAAACGATCTCCCAAAAAAATCCGGAAGAATTCCTAAATCTACCTCAATAACCGATACGATCCCATTCTCAGCCTCTCCAGACACCGGACCTAGGGCGAAAAGGTTAGTCCGTTCCATAGGTAACTTAGCGCGACAGGACATCATTTCGATCTCATCGATTAAATTTCACCGATATTTTACTCGATAACCGATACTGTCAATGTAATGTAAGCATCAATCAGATTCAGGTCGGTAACTTAGAAGTTAATTTCATTTGTGAATTTATGAATAGAAATTTTTTAATTTTAACAAACCTTTGAGTTTAAAAATATATTTATCATTAACTTGTTGCAAAACCATTAAACACTTCAATTAAAAATTAACTTAGTGCCTAAAGAATTAACTTAAATTTCGAAACAGCGCCATCTTCTGGGAAGTAGATCAACCTAGATATTCTAGAAATCACCAATAAATTTGATATTTTAAAAAACAATCGACCGTGTGAAATTTTCATTTAAATTCCAATAATTATATTAAAAACACAATTAATTATCCATTCATATTTAATTACTAATTAATACATAGGTTACATTTATTTTCATTTATTTATTCTAACATTTAATAAAACAATCTTATATGTTATATTATTTTAAACTGTTGTTTTTTTTGTTGTTGTGCTGATAAACCACCTTCCCAAAATTAAGGGACACGATCCCAGACAAGACCCTGAGAGAGAGATTAATAATTTATTTTAAATGTATTAGTGCTATACCCATCAGCGACATTATACACTATATAGAGAAAAAGGTTTATACAAAGAATAAGCACATTGGAGTTTTGGTTGCGGTGTTTTCTTTAAAAATAGCGAATATGGAAATTCTTATGCAAAAGAAAAAATACATAACAACAAAAAGGCCTCTTGAATAGACGGCTAGATAAACACAGAAAGAAATTGGCATGTAATTCACTGAATTATTTTATTTTATTTTTTTTACGTATTTTTATAACGATGGTATCAAAGTTTAAAGTTAATTAAGTGCAAAATCTTTTAAAAAAAACCGCTCTCATTTGGGAAAAAACTTTTAATTAAAGAGAAAGGAATGCCTATTCCTAATCTTCAAATAAACTACACTTCCACAAGTAAAACTCGAACTTACGATAAAGTACCCATTTATAAAAATATGAGTGGATGTGCGGATGTTCACTAACAAATAAACTATGTTGTTTTACCTGCTTAATTTTTAAGAAAGAAATCAGTGCGTGGAATAAACAAGGGTTAAATGATTTAAAGCATATCGCAGAGACGGCAAAGAAACACGAAAATTCCATTTCTCACATGAATGCATGCGTGGATTTTAATGTTCTAGGCAAAGTGGACATACGTGAATAGTTAGACAGTGCTTATTTGCGACATAAAATTAAATACAACGAAGATGTGGAAAAAAATCGTCATATTTTGCGTCGGTAAATTATGTGTATAAAAAAATGTGAAATCTTATCCTATGTTGTTGGACAGTGTAAAATTAAAAAGTGAACTTTCAGTAATTTATGAGCGCGAGGACATGTGTGACGTAGATGTAGGTGGTGTTTTGCCGCTTTTAGTGTTCATAACACACAACAACTTAAAAAAAAAAGTTTTGACGGAATCATATAAACTGTTGGATATTATTTGTACAACCCCCATGTCGACAGCAGTATGTGAACGATGTTTTTCCACCATCAAACGCATTAAAACTTCTCTGAGAAGCACAATGTCAGAAGATCGACTGAACGCATTTTTACAACAAAGTCATAGATGTCTTTTCTAGCATGAAAAATAGGAGAATGGATTTTATGTACAAAAAATAGGCAAGTTCTTATATTGTGCCCACCCTCTTTTATAACTCACGAGCCGCCGCTGAAACTTTCTTTAGAGTAACTTTATTACTAACTACTTACTGTAAGTATTGATTTAATGAATCATTTACATATTTCTTTTATCACTATAGAAACGATTCAAGTGACAAGCTATCGAACTCGATTGTTTTTTTCTCAAAAGCTGATTACTTTACAGAGCAATCAATTTATGATAAGAGAATTATTACGAAAATATGTATAGGACGTGTTATGTTTTGCAAGCGTGTTATACAATCAACATGGCGCAAGCAATAACGAGTTCCTATACAATTAAATTGTTGAGAAAATAACATGATATTAATCGCGACATTTGATTCATCGACGCTATCTAAGTGCGTGTGAAGGATTACTTCCAACAAAAATTTGATAAAAAGGTCCCGATAAATACGTTTTAGGCCGGCTATTAGGAAAAAGAGAAACAAAATACAGTGGAGTGGATATGTTGTTATGTCGTCTAATATAGTTTAAGTCAAATGGATGACTTGAAACGCGTCAGTATCACTATTAGAAAGTATTAGATAAAATATCTTTTTCTACAGTTTGAACACTCAATAAAAAGCATCGGTCACAAATTAGAACCCTGGAGTGTGCTAGATATCAAAGTTAATTCATATAGAATTATTGCATTAATTCTTTGATAATCGAATAGTAGACTTTCCACCACGATCTCCAGATTTGACAATTTTGGATTATTTCATTTATACCCTACACCTAAAAAATAGAGTATTGACAAATCGTAAAATATCACAAAAACACCTGAACTAAACAAGGGACTCGTGTACTTACGTGCAGTTTAAAAACTAAATATATGAAATTCTGAAGGAAATACGCTAGTATTTATATTTAAGTAGAGAGTTGGCTGGAGAGTAGCCCCACCACTCAATATTGTCACGGGCCGCCACTGGATAACACACAGTTTAAACTTGCTAAAAGCTATCTAAACAATAATCCTATCTTTGTGTAATCCATGAGGCGGTAGAAGAAACAGGACACACAATCTTAAGGTTACCGCTTAATCATTGCAAATTAAATCCAATAAGGCTAATATGAACCCAATATTGTTGCAAATAATAAAACTTTTAATTGCCAAAGGTAAGAGAATGATTATTGATTGAAGGTCTTCAACTTGTAACTCCGGAAGCATGGAAAAATTGCATCAAGCACACCATTGACAACAAAAACGTTAAGTAAAATATTTATTTTACTTAACGCATTAGTATTTACTGTCGCTTTTAAAGGAATTAACAAAGGTTGTACAATTGACATTTTACTTTCAAATGGGCCGGAATTATGTAAACGTATTGAATTTTGACAATGTGATACGGGCACCGCTTGCAGCGCCATCTACTACATTCTTAACGCGAATGGACTGTAGTCGCCTTTGTTTTCAGATTTCTTGCTTTGGAGTTTGCAGCACAAACAGAAACTCATTTTCTACTAATCATGTATCAACTGATTTCTTCTCTTGCTGGCCTTTTTAACCAAAACACTATTACATTTTAATAAACAAAAGTGAATATCTTTCCTACGAGATAAACAGGACGTCATAACTCTTTCGAAGTCATTGCAAAAACGACACTATTGTTGTTAACAGAGAGCATTTTTTAAAACATTAATTGACGTGTTTTTCTGATTTTTTTCAAGAAACATTAATTACGTTAGAGTTACCTACGTGAGTGTTTTCAGACATTTCGGACGTACGGTATATTTGGCGAAAGAAATTATCTTTAAGTTAAAATAAATGATTTTTTAACTGGCTCAATATGACCTCTTGAATTCTTGAAACATTCGAAACCAGACAATCGAGCGACTATTAACGACACGATTACCGACCTAGATATGTAAGAATAACAACGTAATAAATAATTTGTTGGCATTGTTTCTGCTGTTCGCATTTGTTTTTTTTTGTTCTCATCTTTGTCTAAATATTGTAATCCCATTCTCCGACTCACTGTACGCCTGTTGCTCTGGCCCGTAACTTATTCAACGTAAATTGCCGCGGTAATGAAAGTAGCAAGTGCGGAAAATAAAACGTTTTCCCCGGGCAAACAATAGAACATAATTATCCTCACAGGTCGAACTGTGTCGCCCATTGAAGGGAACTGTCTTTCTACACTTATTAATCACCTTTGTTCGTGCGCTCTGCGAATCGTCTGTTTTTTTTATGCTCGTCATTTCGGAATCGACCATTAATTATCCGGAATGTGTTGTTATATACTTGAGTTTATGTTGATATCGAACTGTCGGCATTGTGGTATAAGTAGGCTTGATTATTCAGTTATCTATAGCATTTTATCGTCTTGTTTGTGCTACTTTCCGTTTGTTTTCTACGAATCATATATCTTTCTTGTATTTTGGTAATGTCGGTGTCATAATAGTTTCCTGTATTAATTTGTATCCAACCGTTTGATTTCGGAAGATGATATAGTTGAAATAAAGTGTGTACTCTGTCCATAGATATAACGATTTAACTTATTCGCTAGCACACGAACTTCAGAAATATTTAATTAATCCTTGGAGCACGGGTGATTTACAGAGGCGTATTGACAAAGATTATTGTACTGAATGTCTATTATAAAAACATTTATGTTCGATTTTAAAATATATTGATATGCATGCATATGTGATGGTGCCTGTTTTAATGGAGATTTCCGTTTTTCTAAAGACAAAAAACTGTAAAAAGAAGAAATGCCTAAAAATATACACTAAAGTAAAAATATAAATAATAACTAAATAAGACTAGTATTACTAAAATACCCAATAACATATCAATGACAACTAACACTCTTATATTGCTTAAATTTTGTCGAATTTGTGGGCTACAATATTTTATTTATTTAATTCTGGTCAGGTAAAGTCAAGTAATAAACAGGTGTTTATTTGACAATGATGATGGTCGAGTGGTGAGGCGTCGGCGTTGGTGAGGTGATTCTGAACCCAGAGTTACAATCCGGAGGTTTACCTGTAAAGAAAAGCCACCTGAGCACTCCGGTCATCTTTAATTATAGCATATAGCAGGTTACACAGTTAGATGTCAGACTACAACTCTAACAAACTCGGTTCTCCCGAAATTTATCTTCGTTGTGTTCGGTTCACCCAAACTTCGCTATGTCTTGTGATTCGGGAGCTCGTGAGGCGCGAATCCCCCGCGGTTCACAGAAGGTGCATGCGAAACCGCCCGGCGGCTTCCCCGTGCACTTATTTTTACGACCCCCGGGTCGCCCAGCGCCTGCGGTCAACTGTGCCGTGCGGATCCCCCACGTCACAAAGCGTGCCCCGCTAGGACGACTAGCTTTTCCTAACCAAAGCGCCCTTAACTAAGCATGCTTAACGTTACTCAGGCTATTTCGCAAACCTAATTTCTTACTCTATCTTATACTAAAATAACGGGAATGTTCTGTGATTAAACTCACCTTTAAACGGGTCACAAACCTACACTCATTGTACCACGACTAATTCGTCACTCTACTCTAAAGTATATTATCGGAATTCAACCGTCTCAGCGTTTGTTATTTTACTAGTCGGCGTGCCGTAGCCCTCTATAGCGTTAAAGAAACGGCTTGCGGCATCGGTATCAAATTTCAGGCTCGTCCGTCTACTTATCAAAATGCTTTTTACAGTGTATATACAGTTCTCTCCGTAAAAATCGAGAATAGTTTAATACTTTTTGTACATAAATGGTAGACGGTACAAACAAATTAATGCAAAGGGAAAATATTTCTTACAAAACCAGAAAAAAGTCACTTATGCCAGAATAGCTATACAACTACTTCAGGAGCTCGTTTGAAATAAAGTATAAAGTCCTTTTTCTACCACAGATCAAGCGTTTCAGTAACTACAATAGCAATGCAGACATTTGATTTATTCTGTACACCCTAAGGTATTATTTCTTTGCATTTTTTTTTAAATACAGGGTGATTTTTTTCATCTTGTGACAACGGAATATCTCTAAACTACTGCATCAAATCAAAAAAAAGATCTTAATAAGATTTGTTATAATGTAGGGGGCTCATCGGATGGTGCCGAACTCGATCTCCCATCTCATCCCCCTAGAGTAGGAGTGGGAACAACTTTGAATAAATGAAATAAATCCGAATTTGTAGTACAAAATGGGAACTCCCATTTTGTATTACAGATTCGGATTCTACGTCATCAAGTATGTAGTTTTTGTTTGAAACTTTTTGAAAAAAAACATGATTGTGAACGTCTAGAAAAAATACACAAAAAAGAGAAGCAGGCAAACATGATTTTGTGTGTTTTTTTTTATTTTAACATAAACTAACATTTCAAAAAAGCCATGTGTTCGAAACTGTGCCCCTTCACTTTGATACATTTGTTTATTCGCAATTGGAATATTCAATGCTATTCAACGATACAAAACCGTACTTTATTCAGTACTTGATGACAAGCTGTGAATACTTACACATTGTCCGATCCCCATTTAGATTATTAATTATTAATCCAATACAAATTAGTTAGTGTTGAATATTTGAACAGTAATGGAGGCTATAGAGGGTATGATAAAATAAAATTCTTCGTTGTTGAATGGCTTTTTGAAATATTATTAATTTATAAATAAAAAAACACAAAATCATGTTTGCTTGCTTCTCTTTTTGATTTTTTTATTTCGAAAATATGTAATGTTGCAAGCCACATCTAATCTTAGTACATTAGCACTGACACAATTCATATTTTGGACTACTTGCTTTAATAAATTACATATTTATTTCTGTTATATTTAGGCACCATAATCTTTAAAGGGTATGTAATTTTTCTATTGATATTTCCAGTAATGATAATGTTTTAAGGTAACAATAAAATTAATTTCTAATTATTTCTATCGGTGCATCAACATGGATTTATGCCTGGAAGATCTACATTATCAAGTTTGGCTAATATTACTCAATGTATTTCAACAGCTTTAGATAACCGTAAGCAGGTCGATATTATTTATTCCGACTTCACTAAAGCATTTGATTCGATTGACCATAGAACGCTATTAGTTAAACTGGATGGTATGGGTTTTGGACCGATGCTACACTGAGAAAAATGAAAATGTCCGCACAACCAAACTTATTATTTTGAACTTTTTGCATCCACTCAACCAGCTTAACTTAAATTTATATTGGAAAACGGTAACTTCATTGAAAGGTAATGCATATTTTAGTTGAATTATATTAGTTAATTCAAACAATTATTTGCTTTAAACGTCATACTGGAACTATAAAATTAGTTAATTGAATGCATGTGCGGCCGATTTGAACAAATATTTGTTTTAATTCAACATTAAGATTATTGGATGAACCACAATTGTAGATTGATTGAACAATATTAGTGCAACTAATTCTGCGTAATTGATTTAATCATTCCGGTGGTTTGAACATATTTAAATACAAAAATTTGTTGAGTCAAGCAATTATTGGTTGAATCAGCATATTTTTTTTCTCGGTGCACTTAAGCTAATGGAGTAGTACACTTCTCACAGGAAAAATCGGGACACCAGCAATTCAGAATTTAAAAATTTCTTGATTATAAATGCAACTTTCGGAGGACGTATTTACTTATCACAGCCATAAATCACTTAATTATGTATATTACTACGATCAAAGGTAGCGACTAGAAATTTAAACAGAAAAATAATATATAGAGAGAAAAAGTTTATGTATAGAATAAACAAATCCGAGTTTCGGTGCGGCGTTTCTTTAGAAATACAATGAAAAGAAAAAATACTTAACAACAAAAAGAACTTGAATAGACGCTTCATTCAGAATATATATGGATTTTACTTGTTCGATGTTATGTAGAGATAATTCTTTTTAAGAAAACATGGGATGGTGATGGATTTTATTATTTAATATTATGTTACTTGTTAGTGCTGCTTTGATATTAGTTACTTACTTCGATTTATGCTCGCGAGTATTAGTGTTAGCAATAGACAATGTGTGTCAGTCAGCCTCCTCAGTTTGGATAATGTGATTTTCACAGATTTATTGACTACACTATTATTGATGTATTAATTTCTATTGTTGTTTTGATATTCTTAATATTGTATTACTACAAAGTTTCCTTCTATCCATAAAAAAATACCAAAACCAGGTTTAAGATTATTTATAAAATTCTTAAATAAAGCAATTAAGTTCGCAAAGAAATGATTTTTTTATGAACCTTCCGTTTATGTATTTATAGAAAATATATTTTAGCTATCGCCTGTGTAATCTGACGTCGTTGATTTATGTTCTTGAGATATGGCCAACACTGGGTCTCTTTACAAAAGGACAGGTTATTAACAATTATTTAAAATATTATGGATTTATAATACATAACAAACTGGTAGAAAGCATATTGTTCGTCAATCTCAGTTAGTGCTAAAATATTTATTTTTGAATTGATGTATCAAATTCAAAAAGTATTTAATACTTTTCGTTTGTACTGCCTGAAGCTGTGTTACAGACTAAAAGTGTTAGTTATGTTTCAATAAAATAGAACGACATTGGATTACACAGGCGACAGTAAGATATATTCTTGAAAATACAATAACGTAGGGTAATAAAATAAATATTTCTTTGCGAAATTAATTGCTGTAAAAATGTAAACAATAATCTTAAACTGTTTTTGGTAATTTTTTAAAACAGAAAAATATTTTGTAGTAATACAATATTTAAGAATACTAAACAACAACAATAATGAATACATCAATAATAGTGTATTTAATCAACGTGAAAATCACATTGTTCAAAAACTCAGGAGGCTGATTGACATATTGTCTATTGCTAAAGCAATACTCGCGAGCATAAATCAAACTAAGTAACTAATATCGTAGTAATAGGTAAAATAATTTTAAAATCCCATCGCCATGTTTTTTTTTTAAAAAAGAATTATCTCTACATAACATCAACAAATTAAATACATATATGTGTATTTCTAAATGGTGCCGTCTACTCAAGAGGCCTTTTATTTGTTATGTATTTTTTTTGGCATTAATATTTCCGTATTCGGTATTTCTAAAAAAACACCGCCACCGAAATTCCAATGTGTTTATTTAATGTATAAACTTTTTCTCTATATATATATTTATATTTCAGTTTAAATTTTTAGTCTTTGATCGCAATAATACACATAAAAAAGTGATTTATGGCTTTGATAAGTGCATATATCCCCTGAAAGCTGCATTTACACCCAATAAATTTTAAAATTCACGATTGCTGGTGTCCCGATTTTTCCTGTGAGAAGTGTACCTGTTAAATAGAAGTGCTTACGTTTTTTATAATGGATATTCATCCTACGAGTTCCCACTTACATCTGGTGTGCCTCAAGGGTCGCATCTTGGGCCTCTGCTATTTAATATTTATATTAATTATCTAAGCAGAGACTCCTAGTGCTTCCATGTTTGCGACACAATTCTTGTGTCATGCGCAATTCCGTGCAGAAACCTATATAAAAATGTCAAATGCGAAATGTCAAACCAGGAGCTGCACTACCAACCTACATAAAATGTCAACACAAACAGTGTTACAAACTGGAACTTTGTGACACTATTTTCCGGCAAAACAGTTGCACTAAGTGTTTATTGTATATGCAAAAGAAAAAAAAGAAATTTGGTGTACGAGTTTAAAATATAAGAAGACAACCGGTTAACATCATTGCGTACAAATTGCCTTTTTTTTATTTTGTTTTTGCACGTTTTAATATTTATTCCTTCTATTTGGTGCTTTATTTAAGAGTTTCATCCGAATAAATCTCCACGAGGTAGCGACAAACAAACAATTTATCGTTTTTCTTTTTTTGTTCCCCCGTAGTCAAATTAATCCGAGAGCTATTCAATTTCCTCGCTCCATAATATCCCGAAATTTATAGTTTCTTTCTCTGACAGGTTACTCGCTCCTTCTTCTGAAGTGTCGCATATCGATTAGGCGTCGGTCGCGAAGCCGTGCGAGCGAGAGAGACGAACCGAACGAGAAAGACGCACGTATTAGAGCGAGAACGAGCGCATCAGCCGATATATACAAAGGGAAACCAACCATCCGGTGTAGAGTCCGCGTTCCCGATAAAACTCCATTCTGTACGCACGCTGGCATACCGAATAGCGATAGCAGAGAGGAGGTGAGGAAAGAGCGAGCGAGACAGCTAAATACGAAGGAGCTGCAGCTAATGGCTAATGTTTCCGAGAACAGAGGCTGTCTAACCGTGACACAATAGAAGTAAATGTGTTTTTGTCGGTTATGTGAGACTGGACACAGGTAAAATTTTAATTGCTCTCTTACGACGAAATTTACTTATCCAATCGGATGGTTTACGAAACCGCAACCGTGGCCTTTCGCTTCGTCCTCGTCGTATTGTCGCAACTTATTGTTTTGTTTGGTATTTTTAAGACGGTGCCAAAAGATTGCAGCGTCATAAATGAATGCACACATCAAAAAATGTTCGGTAAACTTACCTATACGATTTTGGAGCAATTTTGTGCCCATAAAACCGTACAGATACTTTACTTTTAGAAGTAATATTTCTAACTATTTTTCGAATGTAATCAGGAATAGTAAAATTTTGAAATATGGGTAACTTCAACGTGAATACCATTCAGCCCTTCAAAACACCGAGAGTAGACTGGATTTTTCCAGTCTTATTTCAGAAAGGGCAGGAACAAATCCTTCCTCACATGATTCGCATAAGCCGAAGTAGTCTGGAGTTGGGGTACATTCCAGAAGCCTGGCGAAGGGCTAAAGTCACCTTCATACCAAAAGCAGGGAAAAAGGACACTACGCACCTTAAATCCCACAGACCTATCAGCCTTACATCAATCTTTTTGAAAACGATGAAAAAAGCTGTAGATAATTATATCAGAACAGACATCCTAGAGCTGGTGCCGTTGCACCCCTGTCAGCACGCCTATCAAACGGGCAAATCCACTGAGATTGCATTAGTGGAGCTGACGGACCAAATCCAAGATGCTTTGACGAATAAAGAAACCGTTTTAACGATTTTTAACGATCATTTGAATACAATTTATCGATCGCTAATACAATATATTATATCGAAAGTCCTTCATCTAAGATCGCTTTTTAAGCAGGGAAAAAGGACATTACGCACCCTAAATGCCCACAACCTATCAGCCTCACATCATTCTTTTTGAAAACAGTGGAAAAGGCTGTAGATAACTATATCAGAACAGACATCTTGGAGCGGGTGCCATTGCACCCCTGTCAGCACGCCTATCAAACAGGCAAATCCACTGAGACTGCATTAGTGGAGCTGACGGACCAAATCCAAGATGCTTTGACGAATAAAGAAACCGTAGTGTGCGCCTTTCTAGACAGAGAGGGCGCTTTTGACAACACTCCACACGAGTCTGTCAAAACAGCATTAATTAATAGGGGGATAGACGGCGTGACTTCTAGATGGATGTCGCAGCTTACTGTCTACCAGGTCGGTGGAGCGGAGTGGACATAAAACCAGCGCGGTTAATACGACCAGAGGTGCCCACAGGGGGAGTTACATCCCCACTTATGTGGAGCCTAATAGTAGACGAACTCTTATGCGGACTGACGGATCTAGGCATACCTTGTCAAGGGTATGCTGATGATATTGTCATATACGCAAGAGGCAATTTGGGAATCCTCTGTGACATAGTTCAAGAGGATTGAACTTACGAGAAGATGGTGTCAATCGGTGGGACTCAATGTCAACACGACTAAGACTACCTTAATAGCATTTGCTAGGAAAGGAAAATCCAGTCTTAAAACCATAGAAATGGATGGGCGAAATATAGATTGGAGAACGGAGGTTAAATATCTAGGCGTTACCCTAGACACTAAACTTCTATGGAACAAACATGAACTTGAAATAACCAACAAGGCCAAAAGAGCTCTGATGCTGTGCAGAAACCTCGCAGGGAAAAATTAGGGATGCAACCCAAAAATACTGCTTTGGATGTATACAGCGATAGTGAGACCCATCATCACTTAGAACACACACAAGAACTAATCTGGCCACCGCAAGAATTAAGCTCTTGAAAGTGCAAAGATTAGCATGTGCATGCATAACGGGGGCTATGAGAACCTGCCCAACAGCAGCTATCGAAGCAATCTTGCCCCTCTCCATGTTGTAGTAGAGGGCGTGGCAAAAAGAACCACACTCAGAATGGTCAAGGAAGGAAGGATTAGGCATAGGCCTCAATCTCTTGACGGTGATCAAACCTGGGACATGTTCCGGGATGATATATTAAAAAAAATTCAGCTTTGTGAAGGAATTCATCATAAACCTCAGTAACAGGAGTGAGTGGGATTACAACACCATCTTCAACTTGAATAGAAATGCCATCAAATGGTATACTGATGGCTCCAAAATGGCAGATGGAACTGGAATAGGAATATATAGGCCATATCCAAGTATATTTCAGGCGGAAATACACGCTATTGAAAGATGTGTTCAGTTCAATATTGATAGAAATTATCGAAAACAGGAGATTAGCATCATGTCTGATAGTCAAGCAGCCATCAAGGCGCTGAGCTCATATGAAATCAGTTCCAAGATGGTCTGGGAATGCCTAGGAAATTAAATGAGCTAGGCAAACGAATAAAGTAACCCTCCTGTGGGTTCCGGGTCACAAAGAGTGGAAGAAACAGAAATAACGGACAATCTCGCAAAAAAAGGGCTGGAATGCCTTTTGTAGGGCCTGAACCTTTTCGGGTTAAGTAGCAGTACAATACTGAAGAAACTAAAAATGGAAATGGAGCAGAGAAAATCCAGTTACTGGGAAAATCTCCAGGGAATGAGACAAAGTAAAATTCTTCTGGAACTTATAACCAGAAGAGGTTTACAGAATGCATTAACCTGAGGAAGAACAATGTTCGCATATTAACAGGAATACTTTCAGGCCATTGTAGACTGAAAGACACCTGAGTTAAGCTTGGATTGGAAAAGGAATCTGAATATAGATTTTATGGGGAACAGGATGAAGCACCCATCCATCTTCTCTCGAACTGCGTAGTACTGTGCAACTCGAGGGCGTTGCACCTGCGAGCATGTGAAATCAAAGAGGGAGACTTACCAAGACTGGGGCCCTTTGATATCCTACACTTTCTGAAAGGAATAGGATTGGAAGGCCAGCTGTAAAGAAGCAAGAATAGGGGACACGCTGTTGGTACAGCTTGAACAGCTCCTGCAACGCCTTAAACAGCTCTTAGAACAGCTAAATAGGTCCTAGCGCAGCTTAAACACCTTTTGGTACAGTTTGAATAGCTATTAGAACAGCTTCAATCAGCTTAAGCAGTTTCCGGAGCTGTTTAAGCTGCGCTAGGACCTATTTAGCTGTTCTAGGAGATGTTTAAGCCGTTTCAGGAACTGTTCAAGCTTTATCAAGAGCTGTTTAAGCTGTTTCCGGAACTTTGTGTCAGAACTGTTGTAGCATATCTACTGAAGGAGAGGGATGAAAGAAGAAGAAGGAGAGGGGGAGAAGAAAATTCTAATAAACATTTTGCTTTATTGCTAATATCAATTATTTTCAAGTGAAAACTGTATCTTTTCATAAGTAAGAAATATGCTTGTTAAACCACTATTTGTTTCATGTATTTTTTCTCTCAGCATCTAATAAATATTTAAAAGAATAATTTATTTGGGTTAATCCATACTTATTAACGACAAATAAATCATTTCTTCAGTGTACGAGAAGCATGTAAACTCTTGCTTGATATCGGTGCTACATGCATATCGGCGTATCAATTAATTCTACCTGTATCCATGTGCAGTGCACAATGTATGGTATCTATTATCTGGAATAGCTTTCATGACAGCGGCGACAGATCTTAACTAATTTGTCACTTCCTGCTAAGCGAAATGAGACAATTACAGCAAGTGACGTCCATAATAGTGACGAACTTCCAGGTTCAGCTAATCTACATTAGGAAATTGCACGTCGCGCGCTCCTAGGCGCCGAGAAAACCGTCATAATTTAAGAGCTAATCGTTAATCCTCTCGAAAATACTGCCACTGCGTCAGTAGTAAAAATGATGAAGCTTCTTTTACGATTTAAATAATAAAATGGTTAAAGTGTTCCCGCATTTTGGGAGAGAAGTTTCAATTTCAGAATGAATAATGTTGATTGATGAACTACTGCATATGTATTGAACAAAATATATAACGAAGAAACAGTTGGAAATAGATATAGGGAAAGGTATAGAAAATCGAAGTGCATCCGACCATCTAATAATGGTATAACATTTGAAAAATCCAACTTTTTCAACTTTGAAAATGGTGTAATTAGTTATCAAATTTTTGACACCTGTATGCGATAAATAAATTGTTAATGTAAATTTCGAAAGTACCGTTCTTCTGCCTTCTATTTACTCTAGAAGCGCTTATCACCAGTTTGAAAATGGGTAAAAGGCGCAGTATTGAAAACAAGGCTGCATATTTCAGAATTTTCAAAATAATCATGATATCTCAGAAACAAATGAAAATGGGTATGAAACCAGATGGAACATATCACGAAATTTTCTCAGGAATCCAAAAATGAGATGTTATACCGGGTATTCCATTTAAAATAAGGGAGTTAATGGCGACTTCCGGTATAAGCGGAAGTGGTATGACCTTGAAAATATTTAAAAATGAGAGAGAATCTTGAGTAATGCTGGGAGTCCAAAAATTCAGAATTCTAAGTTTTTTTTCTAACCACGGAAACTTCTAACGAACGGCTACCCTGAGAAACCTGTACATTATTATTTTTAACCTACAATTTTGATAAAATTATTCACGATATGAATACAATAAAGTATTAAATGATACCTTCTTCGTTAGTTCAATGGTTTGCAATTTATTGCAAGAACGAACAGATAGAATACATACATAAAAACGGATTTCTTCAGTTAAGTAAATATAAAATATAAATTCTTTAAAAAATTTTACTTCTTTCAAATATATCTGTATTTGAAATAAGAAATTATAATTGTATAGAAACAAATATTTTACTTGGTTGTAATCGATAATATTCTTGGTTATAAGGCTTCCCTAGCAGCAAAATTTAAATTTCGCGCAATTATTCTTAGTAACTTCAACCTTGAAACACGAAATAACCAATGATTTTGTATTAGATTACTAGTTACTTTGATGTCTTTCTGTTGAAGTTACTAAGAATAATTGTGGGAAATTTAAATTTTGCTACTGGGGTTGTTTTAAGAAAAATATATTTTCTCCAGGAAACAAATTTTTCGATATAAGAAATAAAAGAGGCAACGAAAGAGTGGATCAGATATTTGAATTAAGAAAATAAATTCTTTTATTAGGGATTTTAATATTTGAATGTAAATCTTTTAATACTTACATTTGAGGTGAAAATTCGTTTTAAAAAATATGATGTCGTTTTTGCGGTGGGGTGAATTTGGCTACGTGACACTCGAACGATTACCAATAATGCAGTAGTTGCGTGCATGCATGGAAGATAGAAATGTGAATTGCGGTGGTGCTAAATACGTAAATTATATACCTATAATAGTAGGAAGTCGGTTATAGTAATTCAAGGTTTTAATTGCTTTTATTTTTTAAATTGCAGAAACCGTACTTAAGCTTCTTGATAATGGAAAGGTTTTGAAAGGTAAATTACTTTGCTAATTTAATCTTAAGCTATATTTAATAATTTTTAATTCCTCTTATTATTGCCTCCAATGGCCTGCAACCAAATGTCAAAAAATAGCATTGAAAACACCAGCTTTGGAAGCATAAACAGCAATTTTATCCATGTGAAGGTATGTTTTGTATTTGCAAATCAACATATCCTATGTAATTTCCTAATGTTAAGCTTTCTTGTCTGCAACAAACCTTTAAAAAGTAATAATAGAAGAGTATAAAACGTTTGCTAGCCATAAGCTGTATAAATTAATAAATAAATAATTATAATTATGTTGTTTAATTGAGGTGAAAAATAAAAATAAAAACAGCATGGCCCTACATTCGAATGCTTAGTTGCACTAACAAGTAAAAATATGCCAAGTATTAGACCACATCTTCTTATCTACTATTTATTGTGAAGTATATGTATTCATTGTAAAATAATGTATCTCTTCAGATACCCGAAGATTTTGAAATGTTAATAAAGGAACAACAAGTAACTGCCGATATTCAGAAGAACAGCTGAAGATTAAAGTCTAATTAAAGAAGAAAATTCGACTGCACGTTGCGGAAAATTAGAAAATATATAGTGTCTTTGTGAGGTGTGTGCTATAGTGCTGTAACACGTTTTTTCCTATAACGCCAAAATTATTTAAAAAAATAAATTTATGTTCCGAATAGCTTTTTTTGTTTTTTTCTTTTAAATATAAATGATGTTATAATAGTAGTAACATTATCATTATGGTAACTAAAGAAATGTAAAAACAATCTGAAAAGAAGACTTTCACTTGAACTAAATATATTTTGAAAGAAGATTGTGGTTTTATTTACAAAACTGCTATATTTTCTAAAATTGTTTTTATATATAAATAAAATTACCATTAATCCAAATAGAATACTAGATAGAGATATTATTCTGGTATCCAGTTGATGTTAGTGGCGTTATATACATATTAAAAATACATTTTAGAAACAGTAGTTTTGTTTGTAAATGAACTACCAATCTTCTTTCAAAATGACAAATATTTTAGTTCAAGTAAAAGTCTTCTTTTCCAACCATAGGTATCTCTTGAATTAAAAATGTATTTCTTCTTTAGAGTAAAATTCAAATTTCTTTGCAAGAAAATAAAGCTTCATTCAATGAAAAATATTCTTGTACTAAGATATTGTTGTATTCCCGTCGAAACTGTGGGCTTGTCTCGGGTAAGGTTTGGAAATTGTTGAAATAACGACCCAAATTAGGAGTTGTGAATTTATTAGCGTTTGAACTCAGAGAAGCTAGGTCTTAATTGTGTATTGGTAAAAACTGACTACATACTACTTAGATACTAATTATGATGAAAAGAAATGAAATGCGAATGATGTTCTTATACCTATCTTACATCTATTATTATTAACTTACAAAAGGGACGTAGCGCTGGGTTGTGGTTTTGAGTTAACTTAAAACCAGAGGAAGATATATCTTTTTCTAGGTGTCTAGTCGAAACTTACTTCTATCTACTATTGTCATGGTATGCGAAGGTTTTTCTTAGAAAAGCTGTGAGAAGTTATAATTCTAATATTAAGTTACACTCGTGAGAATGAATAGATAAAGAAACTGCTATCATACATTGTAACGTACATACGTTTAGTGTACGAAGTTATAATAATATACAGGGTTACAACAATATCTACATACCTAGGTTGAGACTGCAATGTTTCAACTAATAGTAAGTTTTATTTAATTCAATGAACGATTTTTTTGGATTAAGATATTTTTTCTTAAAAATTAAATAAACGTCTTTGCTCCAAGAATATATTTATTTGCGTATATATGAAACAACGATATTCTTAACTTAAGTAAAATTTCTTTAACTTGAACATTTCTTTTTGTGTGTGTACCTTAATGATAGGTGAGACTGACTTACGCCGCGGTCACTGTTTGAGTGAGAGTTTGGTGTGTATTCCCTAGAGGGCGTACATGGAAACTCGTGATCTCTTAGGGGGAAATCGAAAATACTACTTGAGACACACTAATGAAAGTGAATTTGCTCTTGAAGCAATGCTAAAGACGCTTGGTAGGCAGAGACTCACATTTCTATTCCTTTTCCTGCTTATGTGGTGATTCCTATGTATTTAGACAACGAGAAGTTCAATAAAAATTAAACAAGATGATCACCAAAATATTAAAAATATATGGTTGTGATGATAAATAATTATCGACACTGTGAAAATAAATAATGGCAAGAAAGAATGTTAAATCAAATTACCTATCAATCAACCGCGATGACAATAAACGAAAATAATCAAGGCGAAGATGCGTGCTCACAAAATAACGTTTCTAAATTATTATTATTATTAATATGACTCACATTATGCGAATGCCTACGTGCGATTACGTATGCTTGCCTAATAAATTTGCGTCTTTACGATGACGGCGTGCTCACACGCATGCTTTAAGTATCTATATATGCATTTTAAATCGTTAGTGTTGGTATAATGTTCAGGACGAATGAATTTTAACGAGTAAGCGTTTGATACTCTGCCAATTCGTTTGATGGGGATTTGGTGAGAGACAGACAATTGTGTAACTAATAGTTTATCAAACGATTTTTCATCTAGTCATCAGCTATATACTGGGCGGTTTAAGCATTCTTAATGAGAATCGCGATAAAATCTTATTGCCGTAACCGCGACCTTTTGGATTCTGTTTGGTGGGATGTAATAACGGAGAAAATTGTAGTTTTTGAATTCGTTTATTTAGTTGATATACGTTTAAGTGTGTTTTTATACAGTACGTTCGACTGTCCTAGGGTCAGCCGATGTTATCTGAACGCGTATATATGCAATATACCACAGACGGGCTCACTAATGACACTCGTAATGACATGTTGCAATGCTATTAAACGCTAATAAAAATAATTCCAAAAATAAATAAATATTCTTACATAGATAGGAGAAATAAAACTAAATGCATGTTTTTTTTAAATAAAATCAGTTCTAAATATAACAAACTACTTTCAGCAATAAGGGAATCAATACTAAATATACTCCATTTCAAAAATAAAAACACTTCTAGTAATAACATAAATTGTCTTGACAGAAAAGTCAGATATATTATTTAAAATATAAAAAAAAAACAAGATTCTATGCAAAACGATCTCCAAGCTGAATTGCTGTAATGGGACGTCTAGGATGTATTTTATTTTAAATTAGATTTATTATTTATTTCCTTAATAAAAGATATTTGATTTAATTCTAGTTATGTAAACATGTAGAATTTGTAACGTATTTTTAGTTCGATTTAATCGATGTATGTGTGTGTGTATGCGGTGACGTAAGTAAGGAAGGAAGCGACAAATAAAGAAGTTTGCCGCGAACACGAGGACAGCGCACCGTCTCTGATTGGCGGACAGCCCAGAGAAGCAGGTGGGAGAGCGTAGGTACGCAAGCGAATAAAGGAAGTCGTCTGCTCGCGTCCAAAGCGAGTGGACGTGCTGTTCGGCGCGAGAGCGGTCGTATAAGAACCCGCCATTAGGTGCTGGTCACAACACAGTTATACATATTATTCAAAGTGAATCGCGTAGCGAACGTGGTAGTCCCGCGATTACTGAGTGCCTGTTGTGCCAAAGAATAAACCTCGTGAGGAACTATTGGCGCAATTATATTAAATTGCGTTTTACAAACTGTGTTGTACCACCACATGCTGGAAATTTGCCGATCGAGAGGGACGAATACACCCTCCAGAGGGGCCATATATTATAATTATGGAATATAACTTCATGCAAATGGCTGCATCGCTTGGCCCTGCAGTAGCCCATCCTGTTAATTCAATTTTGCAGCACAATTCCGATGGTTTCGACCTCTATTTCAACAGTAGCGCGACAAATATTGTGTTTAAGTGCCTGAATCTTTTCTGGATTGTTGGCATAATACGATCTTTAACGGCATTCCACAAAAAATAGTCTAACGGTGTCAAATCGCGGCTCCGTGAAGGCCAACTGACAACAGCAAAACGGCTGATTACAGGATTAGTACGTAAAAGATCGGTTGCTAGACGACTTGCTACTTACTTTATTTGACAATCAAAACAATAAAAGGTATAGTCAATTATATATAAGCACTACACCACTGTATTTTCAGCCAAATTTTAAACTATTATTGATAGACCTCTTTGTTTAGGTATGGAACTTTGCTAAACACGTTAACCGCAATGGAACCTAGCTAACAAATATGTTTATTTCTTACCTCTTTTTAAACTATAGTTATGTAGGTTTGCTGCAGTCTATTAGTAGATGCCTGATTGTGTCTGAACTCAATACACCATGTAAACACAAAGTAGTTTGTTTTGATTTGCATATATTGAATGAACTACGTTGGAGACAAACAAATCGTGGTGATTACATGTCTACCTATACAATATCTTTGGTTATAGCACGTCGGAAAAATTCTGGACATACTGACGATAGACGCGGCAACAATAAATCCCTTTTTTAAGAGACCAGAATAAATATGCAATTTAATTTATTAGATCTTAGCATCTTCTGAATTATACAATTCATGATACAAAAAAATATCATCTCCATTATCCCCCCTATAAACTCAAGTTGTATATGCCCCTGGACACCGCTGTACACTGTAAAAAATTACAGTAATTTTGCCATGGTAAATCAGGAATATTACATATAATAACGTTGTGAATTTACCACAATAAATCATGTAAATTTTGTTTTACATGTTTTTTCTAGGATATTTAACATGGAAAAAGAAATTTCGGTAAAATTTATAGCTTTTTCATGTAAGTTTAAGATGTAACAAACATTCAAAAGGAAAATACAGGAAAAACATGTACAATTTTGTATTTACTCTCAAAATTTACTTAAAACTGTAAAATTGACATTTTTTTGAGGTATTTAGTGCACTTTAAAAGTAATTTTACTAGTGAACTATTAATTTTGCTGTAAAAATATGAGGATCTTTTCTATTTATTTGTTTTTACTTGAATTTTCGGGTAAAACTATAGATATCATGGAAAATACGAAATTCACACGCCGCAATGTGATTGGTTATTGGATTATTTATCTGTGCGCGTAGGTAATTCTATTCGTTTGTCGAACTTATTATTGGCTCAATGATATCATGTACGTCACAAACAATCGTAGGTTTCGCGTAAGCGTATTCATTCTTGATCCCTGGTTGAGCGATTCAGTATGACCTATTAGGTACTATAAAAGAATTAGGTAAGTTGCTTGCTCTCTTTATAAAAATACATATGAAAATTACTTCAGCGTTCAGTAAATATAGAGTTCATATAAATATTACATACGAATTTTACAGTACAATCTTTGAAAAACACATCATGTGAGATTTATTAGATGGTAGAAATTTTACCTTATGAAGCAAATTTACCTGTAAAATTGTAGGCAACTTTATTACCAACGATTTTACATGTAATTTTACTGCAACTTTTTTTACAGTGTATGTGCCGAAAACCATACTGACCACGCCAACACCACACCCAGAGCCGAGAACCGCCAAACTCGCAAGTATTACAGCCTGTTTTATTCGTTTATTAGTTTATAAATTCGAAATCATAATTTTATTCCCGTTTTATTTAAATTTAACAATTTCAATTCAGTCAGTAATATACCAGGGACTCCCACTCATTATTTCTTTACTACTAAATAATGGTTATTTATGTGTGATGTTTTTATTTGTATATTTTTCTGCCTTCATTGTTTTCGAATAAAATATTGTAGAGGTAAAATCAATTTCTTTTATTATTTTATTTTGTTATTTAGTATACAGGATCGTACTATATTTTAAATACTCATAGAACTGCACGACCTGGTAGTTATTTTGATCGATAAAAGATTATCATGCTAGTTTTTTTCAATTTATTGCAATTAATTAATAGGTATTATCATTTACCAATCTTACGGTGTCCAATAAAAAATATAAAATTCATAAGTAAATTGACGACCCATTACATATTTCAATCTGACGTATGTACAAACGTGAATCAGAGATTGCGTCACGTTTCAAGTTGAAGCACGAGTACAGTAACAACAGCAAAAACAAACTCGGTTTTTTATTTATTTATTTACATTCGTTTCAATTATCTGTAAACGTATGGCATTAGTACGGTACACAGTCCACATATTCATGGAAATAATTATAAATGTAGTTAACATATGTTTTATTCATCAATTACTTTAATACGTCTAAATTACCAAGAACAAGCGATATATACTTATACCTGGGTAATATACTTTCTTATAAAAACGCAATACTGAAACTGCAAGTGTGGATTTTTAACAATAAAGTAATCACCTATTATCTTTGTTTGTAATGTGTTTTTAATGTACCGATTTACTACCTATTAAATAACAATGCGAAATCTTTTTAATAATACATAAAGCACTACTTTCCAGCGAAATTACCTGTTACTATACAGAGAATAATTACGATTATTTGTGTGGTACGCCTGGATAGTCTGTATAATTCTATGAGTTGTATTTTCCCGCGATGACTGCATAATATAATCGCCATCAATTGTTAATGTTTTAGTAACGATAACTTATATGTAGCTTTAAACTATAATATAGGAAACAATAAGCGTCACATTGGAAGATTATAAAATTAATTATGGCTTGTATTTTGCTAGACAGGCACTGGCAGCAGTAAATACATATACAAGAGTAAACTTTACTCAAAAGACCTCAATTTATTTGTTTCGGATCAATAAGAATTGGAATATTTATCTTTTAATTTTTTTTTTAAAACATTCTGTGTATGTTTCCATCATTGAATTCCTGATAATAATGCTGTGCTTTATGTTAAACATACCTAGGTTTATTTCTTTTACTTTTCGGAGTAATTACTGGATATCATTAATTGTTACCATTTATTATACAGGGTGTTAGGTAAACATGCGGCAAAAATTCATGGGGTTATTCCTTGGCATATTCTGAGAATATTTTGTCCTATGATGATTTTTGAAAAACCCCTTTGTTTCGAAGACACAGGGCGAACAAGATTTGCGACAGTAACAACATTCCATTATCAAAAAGTACATGTAAAGTTGCTCAATCTACAATAAATGTTCGAAATGGCTTCCTCCAGCCTGGATACAAGCATTCAATCTTCTCGTCATTGACTGTCGAACTCTTTCAAACACATCAGCGTCGTTTCTAATTGAGTTACACCCAGCAATTATCCGATTTTGCAAATCGTCCAAATTCTCCATTGGAGTAGCGTAAACTATTGACTTCAGAGATCCCCAGAAGAAATAATTTAGGGGGTTTAAGTCTGCGGATCGAGCAGACCATGCGTGTGGTGCACCTCGACCAATCCAGCGATCTCCGTATGTTACTGTTAAAAAATTACCAGCAATCAAACTGAAATGTGGTGGTGCACCATCGTGCATAAACCACATTGCAATTCTTGTCGCGTATGATACATCCTCCAGAAACTCAGGCAGTGTTGCTTCCAAAAAGTTGCGGTACACCACGCTAGTGAGTCTTCCTGGTAGAAATACCGGCCCAATTAGATAGTCACCCACAATTCCAACCCAAACATTCAACGAGAACTGATGTTGAAAACGATCTTCAAGTACCTCATGTGGATTTTCATCTGCCCACACATGGTTATTATGAAAATTCCTTATTGTATTTCTTGAGAAACTGGCTTCATCGGTAAAAGGGATCTGTGTCAGGAATAGAGGGATGCGAACTAATGTTTGCAATATCCTTTGACATAATGCAATACGTGGAGGAAAATCAGCAGGTAGTAGTGCCTGAACGCGTTGAATGTGGTACGGATACAACAAATTGTCCTTAAGAATTTTCCAAACTGTCCATTTTAAAACTTTCCATTTTTATACTGACTTGACCAAGTGGTTATTATTATACTATATCATGACTTAGTAAACCGTGTTAAACAAATTCTTATACGCATATACACATCAACATTAGCACCAATTTTCCGCTTAATTATTTCGATTATTAACTCTGATTATCATAATTTTAGCCAATATACACTTATCATGTTAAATCGACATGCAAATTTGTATATTAAAATAACCTACATTTGGTTAAATTTGATTGGTAAATATCATTTTCGTCAGACCAACTGTTACATAAAAAAATACTTAGTGTATTTTTTAGTTAACTTAATTGCAAAAATTGTAATAATAACGTTAATACACAAACAAATTATTTACCTGAATTAGTTGAGGTTATGTCAACGATGTTTGCGCTGATAGATTATATACAGGTTGTTTCAAAAGTAATCTGAAATCTTGTTGTGGGTGGCTCGTTAATCAATTTTAAGACGAAAGGTTCCTATAAACATTTGTGATAAATTTTGTCGTTAATGAGATACAAGCTGCTCAATATTTTCATTATTTTAATAGAAGCAATAACATTGTGGCAATTAAAACATAAAAGCAGTACATTTCTGAACAGATGTTTAAAATGTGCACCTCCAACTAAAATACCAGCCTAGGATCGATGTCTAGTGGATTGGCGAATCCGTTCGAAGAGGCCATCAGGAGAGTTCTGGATCTTCTGAATTTAAAATCGGTGTTGTATAAACGAGTGATTTTAAATATCCCCAAACACAAAATTCCAGATGATTATGATCAGGTAACCTTAGGGGCCATGGGTGTAAAGATCCTCGTTATATCCAACGGTTATGATAGAATTAGTTAGAATAAACGTTATTTAAACACACTCTTCCGATTATTGCAAAATTGTGGAGGTGCACCGTCATGCGTGGACCACATATGCCTTCTAATTATGAGAGGTACATCTTCCAAAGGAACAGGAAGCTCATTTTCTAGAAAATCAAGATCATGTATCACTGTTCAATCGTTGAGGAAGGAAAAATGCTCCTATATAAATAATTGCCGATAATACCAATCCAGACGTTTACCGAAAAAGTTTGTTGGAATCGTGTTGCAACTGTGGCATGTGAATTGTCATCAACTCACCTCTGGTTATTATGCAAATTCATAATACCATGTCTTGAGAAGTTGGCTTCGTCTGTAAACAATAGAATGGCAGCAAAATTGGGATTGTTTGCAAATTCACTTAAAAACCATTGGCAATACTGCATACGGAGCGGATAGTCATTAGATAGCAAAAAAAAAAAAACAGTTTAAACTGAAAACAAACGAAAGTAGAATTAGTACTACAACGAAATTAGAATGATGCGTTTATCTTTTAGGTTTGACAGAGTAATTGTCAAAATTCTAAAGGCCACTCAACAAAGCTTATTATACATGTTTATAGGACTTTTGATCTAAAGATTGAATAACGAGTCGCCCATAACAATTTCAGATTACTTTCGAAACACCCTGTATGTGTAGCTCTTTGTACATCACTGGTAAGATCAAAAGTTTATGACAAGAAGAATTCCAAAAGGAGAAAATGACTTTTCAATTAAACTAACTGCGGAAAAATAATGCTACTTTTAATTATATAAATAGAATTTTAAATGACTAAAATATAGGAATTTATTAGTTTATTGCATAGTAGTGGTTTAAAAATTTGTATACATTTTGGTGATGTTAAATAAGACTATCATATTCCATAACAATTAAAAAACTGCCTAATATGCTTTTCTAAAACAAAAATGGTCCTTTTTTTAAATTATAGCGAAGAACGCCACTGATGAAAATCCCATTTTCTTGTTACCATTTAATCACCTGATTAAAATCGTGCTAATAATAACGAAGATGCAAATGGGAGTCATGAGAAGTAAGACAACCTGTATTGCTTCATATTTTGTTATAATATCGCAGTCTTTTGCTTCCTGACGATGTCATGCAATTAAATGACCAAATATCGAGGTCTTGAAAAGTTGATTCTTATTAAACAAAGCGAATATTCAAAAAAATATATTTCATAATGATATCTGGTGGGTACTCTTGAAATAAAATGTATGTATTTACATGTGATAATTTGAAGGATAATAGAATGATGCAACGTATAAAATACATTGAATCAGATGAGTTTAATAACTTACTTTATAAACATTAATTCTTGGTATATGTAGAAGGAATGCATAAATATTTGTATACCTACATATATATTTGATTTTTATAAAGACAAAACTTTCCCGTACAATATACAGGCTGATTCAAATTAAGTGCGCACCATTGCTATCTCTGTTATTATTGATTCTAGAATGTAGGTTAAATTAGTAAAGTATTAGGTTTTTTAACGCTGATTTTTAAGGCTATTTATAGTATAACGTTTTAAGTTTTTTGATTGAGAGAGAAATTTGTTAAAATTCGCTTTCAGTGAACTTCCTAATTAATTGTCTTGGATAAGTATATTTTAACGTTTATTTAACACACGGAATATAATTAAACAAATACATTCGTAGGTTGTTCTTGTTTTATAGAGATTAATATATATATTCGAATATTCACATAAAACTATTATATCAACTGACTAAAATATCCTCATGCGCCGAAAACGCTGTGATAGCCACGCCCCCATTTAGGCGCGAATGTTTCAGAATTTAAAAAGGTTCGTTACAATATGAATTTTTATGTTTCGGAACCATCCTAACAGCTTCTTAAGCTATGTACGTATTCTCGAATATTGAAGAAATTGACTAGCAAAACTTTGATCACTACAGAAAGAAGCAACATATATGTGAGAAAGGCTTAAACTATAATAAGTCCTGCAACATTTTATTAAAATTAAATAAGAAATCTGCTCAAGTAATATATAGCAATTTTTTTTCTTGAATGCTAGATAAACAAAGAGGGAATTTAATGAAATAGCATTCGAGTATTCTAATTTGGAGAATTGCAGTAAAAAATTGTTTTTCTTCATAAATTGCCAGTTTTTTTTTTAAATAAGAAAAAAGGTAGTAAGCATTTGCCTAATTATCTGTACTTAATTATTACTTACTACTCGTTCTAGTTAGTCAAGCTAGTGGTGGCAAAGTACAACACGACAAAATTAACGGTTATTCCAATTTATGATTGGGCTCCAGGCAATACGTTGTAGAATTAATTAAGCAATTAGCACTGAAGCAGGCTCTCGTCCAACAATAATACGTTACAAATAGAGATTGATTGTTATTGATTCATTTCGTATTTCAAAAATTAATTTTTGTGTTCACATAGACGCCACCGTTTCGAACAAAAGAATCACGGGTTCGCGATGAAGTGAACGCCCGAACGCTCTCGTGTACGTTCGGGCAGCGTCGCGCAGATAAAATGGCATCAGTTGTATTTGTGTTGCTGGCCAACTCAGTGTGTAGAAAGTGTCGGGGTTTCATCTTCCAAAACAAAAAAAAAATAATAACAAATGTATTTATTATACGCGTAATAATTCTGTGATGCGAGTGTTTTTAACGGTAATCGCGTATTTTTGGTGTCGTTCTCTTACCCGATAGATCGTAATATCCGTATACCGTTTTCTGAGTGGAGTGTTTGTGCAGGTATAATGTGTCTGTGATAGTATAAAATCTCGAATGGATAACGCCTTTGTTTCGTTTGTGGATTAACGTTTATACTTTCTTTACTACTAACTTATAAAAGTGTGGATACGTCTCTCCGAAAATCCGTTTTGAGGGTGAGTATACGGATATATCCGTCTAGTTTGTACGGTTTTTCGATTTTCGATGTGTGTGCATTGTCTCTCGTACAGGAAAAGTACCGTGTGTGTTGTATCGTCCCTCTCTTTCGCTCCCCGTACTCGCAGGCGAAGCGTTGATCCTCACCTCTCTTTCTCTCTCGAGTCCTTAGCCTCTTGTTCGCTGGCGAAGGCTTCAGAATGACGCCTCGGTATCTTGGGTAAATCTGTCTTTACTCGAAAGTTGGATGTATCTTCCCCTGCGCCCCTGTTTTCTATTCTCTTTCTCTTTCGCGTTGGTCCAATGTTCGATCCCTTGGAAGGAAGCCATTTTGTGATGGCCTGCTGCAGTTAAGTTGCTGCTTCTATGGGTCTTTCGGTTTGGAATTCATGAGATGCGTAGGTACAGCAGTGTCAAAGATATTATTGGCGTTATGATCATGTAAATCTTGTTATTTATTCTATTTGTTTATTAAGATGTTAGATAACGGTATCGGAGATAATAAACATACATAATTGCCGAATCTTTTAAGGCTGTAAGATTGCAATAATAACGTCTTTATTACCAAATATGGTATGACAAACTATTCAGTATTATGTAAGATAGGTATGGATTTAAATATGTGCACATGCTTGATTATACATTACATGAACAAATAAGTTATATCACCATTCAAATAAAAAAAAAAACTATTTCTGCACTTTGTTTCATTTACAAAATGATATTTTATTGTTTTAATATTGTAATAAGAAATGATGGTATATAAATTTAATGTCTAATTGTCTATTCATCTTAATTAAAAGTTACTAAAGTAGGTAGGTACTTAATTACAAGTTTGTAGATGGAAATATTGTATGTACAATTAACTGATTAATGGGGTATGTACTTGATAGAAATCAGAAGATTTTAGTTGAGTAAGTACTCATGCATAACTAAATGTGGAATGGTAAAAACGATGCGGTTTTTCCACCACAATATGATAAGTATAACAATCCCAAAGACAAAATAATTTGTTTAACTGTACAAATAATGTAATATGTAATTAGAGACAATGAAAATTACTATGATACAGTTAGGATGACCTGTGGAAGGGCGAAAGTCAAAAGAGCGAGACTTATAAGTAGAACTCCCATTTTGTTGACAATGTATTTGGTTTGTAGTTATTAATAAATGGTATTATTATTATTTATTGAAACGATACAGTACAAAATTATAACCAATGCTGTTATATGAATATGAAGACATTTGGAAGAATTGTTAAAGAAGCGGATAACCGAAAGGTGAAATAGAGATAATGAACGTTATTAATATTTACTAAAGATATAGTAATTCCAACCAAAATAATTTTAAAATATAATAGGTTATACAGATAATGTATAATACAATGAGATACTTTAAAAGGACAAAATACGCGCTTTTTAACATTAATAGACTAACAAATTAAATACAGTTGGATACGCAATGTTTTATTCTGAAATTAGATCTTAGGTAATCTTATAAGTGTAATTAACAAAAAAAGACACGCATTTTAACTTACCAGTAGGTACTGAAATTTTACTAATGTAAATGTCTCATTTATATCAAAAATTTCAAAAAAAAAATCATTTAGTAAATTTCCAGAATGTAAATATATATAAGTGGAAAACTTACTACGGAATATTCCAGCTATTAAAATTTTTCCTTTTAAGATTATTACAGTCAACAGTCGAGATTCCAATGTTAAATTTCATGTCACAGTAGGTAACAATTACGAACAAACAAGTCTATTAAAAATGCTAATCCCAAAAAGGTATTTAAAGTTATAATATCTGTGTTATTTCAGTCCGTTAAAATTTTAATATTTTCTGTAATCGTTCTGAAGGCTATTCTGAAGTTTATTTATCATTAAATTGTGTTTCAAGTGAGTTACAAACGATCCACGTTAAGCAAGGTATTTTGATGATGAAGTAAAATTTAAACCTTCATAATTTAATGGACTGTGAAACATTTATTTTGATATACATTATATGGTTCAGCAGTAAATTATATTTATCCAGTTGAATAGATAAGCATTTATGAACAAAGAAGAAGACTCTGGAAGAAAAGGTTTAGATCTAGATTTCGAAAATGTCAACGATGTTCTCGTGTTATCGGTTATAAGTAGACATACATTTCGTTTTATTATTATATTTACCTAATTTTTAAAATCAGGTAGATACGATTGTGGGAAATAGAAAACTTGTTATTAGTTATACTCAAGCAAATGCAAATGTTAATTTCAGCAATGATTGCAGTGTTGATAAAATATGAACAATTATTGTAAATAATAAATAGGCGGAATGATCCAAAATGGATTATGAATTAAAAATAGCAAATGGTTGATGTATACGTCTGTATCTAATAAAATAATTTTACAAATCAGGTCAAAATTGTACTAACAACAGGAAATGTGATCAAACTTTTCATAATTTTATCATTCAACAGATAAGTCATTTCCTGTTTTCAATTGGCCCTATTGCATCTCATTTATGGGACACTAGATGTATCTACACCTATATATAAACAAGAATAAGTTATAATAATTAAATAATTTTAAGCTATAGAGCACTTCACCTCAAGTAACTTTTACTAGAAACATTTTTCGATTAAGTGATTGAGTAAGGCACGATCCACCGATGCAAGATAAATGGCATACTCGGTATAGCACCTGGTGTTATCTCCGCGATAGAATAAAAGAATGTAATATCCAGTATTTACCCATATTTATTTATTGCTATGTATTGGAGGATTTATTTGAGAGCTCGTGTATTTTAAAGATCGTTATTGTTTCTATTTTTATCACCTAATTTTCTTTCTATCAGTACATAAAAAAATAAATAAAAATCACTGCTTATGTTCGAAATAAACCCCAGTCCATTAGTTTGATATAAAATTATGGAAATCATTGCACTCCACACTGGCTCCAAACAAAATACCGGCATTTTGCCGTTTATTCATTCATTTATTTTGGAAGTAAGTACTTTATTGTTAAGAGACACGATAAGACTCAAATTTACCCTACAAATAGTATTGCAGTATTATTACCTTTGTAATAATTAATTATGTTTTTAATTTCTCCTTATTTGGAATATGGCTGGATAATATAACAAATAGAGTTTTATTTCTTTTTCAAATCATTTATTTTAGAAAACGTAGCGTTTTGATATTCTTGACAGAATATCCGGTCGAACAGCAGCAGAAAGATCGTTCACATAAATTAGAAACATTGTCGGCCCTAACATCGATCCCTGCGGAAACACCGGTAGTAACATTAATTACTTTGGAAAAAAAATGACTTAACGGTGTTGTGTGCATCACCCCTCAAACAAGCAGTTGTTCTGCGATCTGACAGGTATTGTTTAAAAAGATCGTATGCCACACCTCGAATACCGATACCACCCGATAATTTGTGAAGCAGAACAGAATGAGAAATCACGTCGAATGCTTTGGACATATCGAAAAATAAATAACTAACGTTTTTTCTACCATCCAATTCGAGATATATGCGGTCCAAAGTCGAATATATCGCGTCGGTAGTGGACTTTCCCGCAATAAAACCAAACTGTGTCGGTGATATCGAGTTGTTGTGATTAAGATAGTTGACAAGTCGACCGTTAATGACTTTTTCATATATTTTTGCGAATACAGATGGTAAACCGATCGGCCGGTAGTTATTAATAAGTAGAAACCGGATTATATGCAAAGAAAAACTGGAATATATGCGCATATATGTATATGCATCGATTTTTCAGAAAATATGCATAAACCTGGAACATATATGCAAAAAAAATTGCGACAATATGCAAAATTTTTACATAAAATAAATAAGAGCAGAAATTTAAACATTAACTTTATTGCACAAAATTTTTTCACAACATATTTCTAAAACAATTTATAATTAAATGTTTTTCAAAATTGTGTAAAAGAAAGTTTTATCTTCTATCAGAATACATATGTTTCGAAATAGAAAAGCTTCTTTCAACATCCACAGATGTAATTGGTGCATTTTTTAACTTTGCAATACATTCTAAACAAATTCAAACAAAAGTCGAAATCGTTTACTGTTTCACCACTGTTTTCAATTTCAAATACCCCGCATTTTTATTTATCACTTTTTTAAATTTATCGCATATAGAATTACCTATTGTACCCTTAAACCTTCTTACATAGCATAACAAATTCGTCTACTATTTCGACTGATTCCGAGAGCGACATCCCTTGCGTTTCTAGTTTACGAATGGAACTTGAAACAAAATTATAATTGACTTAATATACAAAAGTTTTGTAGCAATTCTGTTGATGTTACTATCTTTTTACAGTTTTCTAGAACAATGCAGTCAGCAGTGATTTCAAGAATTACATTTTTTATTCCTTCAAAATTATCGGCGAAAAAAAATGCAGCCTCTAACCATGTACTCCATCTCGTAATAATCGGTTCAGGAGGCAACTTAACATCGGGAAGTCGCTCCCTATAAAATTGGATTCGTAAAGGTGCTTTTAAAAATACTTTTTTGACATTGCTAATTAAATCATTAATCAAAGGGAATTTATTCCTAATGTCTTCGGCTACACGATTGAAGAAATGAGCTAAACAAGTGGTATGAATAATGTTAGTATAAAAAAATTTTAAATTTTGCGCGGCTTTTATCATGTGTGGTGCAGCGTCGGACAACATTAGTAAATTTTTTTCATAAGGTATACTTCCAGGTAAAAAGAAATTTGATAAACCTTCTTGAACGAATTGGGCAATTGTTACATTATTTGTGTTTTGAAGTTCTTTACAATAAATTAAATATGATTTACCTACAATATCTTCATGAAGAAGTCCTATAACAAATGGGCAATATAACGGCCACACTTATCCGTACTTTCATCTACCATGATATAAATAAAATGATTCCCTACCAATTGTTGAATTTCTGCTATTGTTTGCTAGTAACAAGATTGACATATTTTTTCTAAGTACTTTCGTCAGGTTATTATGTTTGCAATATTTTTGCAGAAATGATTTCAAATTAATATTGTTTAATCTTGCTAATTGTATGTTAAACGAAATTAATGCGTTACACAGATCCGTATTATATTCTTCTTGTGCTGAGTTTCGTGAAGTTGATGCTACGTATGCTAACGTATAGATTGCTTTAGTTTTTCACATTTTCCAATATGTGATGGTGTTTTAGCGTGTTGATCAATCAGGTATTTTCTCTCAGAAGACACCTATAACAACAATTGTAAAGCTTTTAGTAAAATTAAACTTACCAGTTTACTGCAGACTCGACAAAATATTTTGTCGCCATCCTTTACCAGTTCAAAATATGGCTTAATCCATAAAGAAATTTTATTCTCTATGCTCATTGTATGTACGCACAGTATTTAAAAACGTAACACAATTACATGCTGTTTCGCTCAAAGATATTCAATGAATGAATAGTTTATTTGGAATTAATAATAAAACGTATTTACCATATCCCTTCTGCTAGGCGAAATTAAACACGTGCAGTTCTTGGAAAAAAAGTATTAGAGAAACCAATGTAAAAGATTTATCGTTCTGAGAATTGTCGGTTGTCGATCTGCGTTAGAAATTACTAGGAATATTTACTAATAGAAAGGATAAGAAAAAGCTTAAATATGCAATATATGCAACTTTTGTAAAAATATGCGTAGAAATGCCTAAATATGCAATATATGCAATCACTAATTAGCGCTAATTAATATTAATCAATTAGTGTAATACGTCTACATAAATATAGACTATAATTAAAGATATGCAAAAAATAAAATTATGCACTTTGCATATAATCCGGTCTCTATGAATACGTGTAGGATCATTTTTTTGTGGATAAATATAGTTTTAGTATGCTTCAAGTCACGCCGAAAAATTCCCTGAGATAGGCAAGCGTTTATTACATACACGAGAGGTTCGACTATCCATTGTGAAACTGACTTTACAATAAAACAGTGTTTCGACGCAACGTCATTCGCAATACTACCAATCTCATATATTAAATAACTAATGTAAGTACTAAACCAAATATTATATAAATAAGTATTGATAAATCCATTGGTTTGATTTCCCCAGTGATTTTATTTGGTAGCGTTATTTTAGTGTATTTACCAGTGTTTGTATAAATATATTTCCGTAAAGTTACATGATAACATTGATTCAACAGAATATCTATTTGGTTTGCTTATTTATTGTATACCTTACTGCTACATAGCTACTCAATCTTGTATATAAAATAAAAGCTTGCAGCATGAAGTGCCCGGCTCTATTGTAAACTACATCAGAAAATCGATCTCGGAATTACAACCCGTAATTGCTTTGATTGCAACTGGCAATCCCGCCCAACTACTACTAATACAACCCATGTATAGACCCGTCCAAACGAGACCGTATTTTATTTATACGACCGATGCGTGCTCGCAAGTACCGCAAAAGGGGGGGGGGGGGGGAGTCCTAAAGGGTCCGCTCTACGTTTTGGGGTGGATATCGAGCCGCTGTTCTCATTATACCGACCCCTCGTGCTTTCTGTATTCCCTGTGCAACATCTGGAAGTGTTACCGCCGTAATCCACATAACGAATTACACGTCATCGCTCTCAGAAACTATTTAAGAGCTGACGCCGCATGCATTTTTATGTCTGGCGACCTATCGGGTCGCATGCGTTGTTTGTTGTATGTGACGTGGAAAGTTTGTCAGCCGAACGAACGGCGGTTGCAAACTGTGAATCGTAAGTATACACATGTATGCGTTACGTAATGAAACGCTTATCTTTAATTCGATTCGATGTATTTGTATGACAATATGTTGTTACATAAAACTACTGTTCTGCTACTTTGAGTCGGAAAACGGTGTTATTTAAAAAGCGTGAACGATTATATAAAATTAGTTTCAGATTTTTAAGGTTATACAAGGTGTATCAAATAAAAAAGTAAATTTTGCTTGGGTTGTTAAACTACACACATATAAAAGCACAACCACCACCAAACCGGATTTCATCATTAAAAATATAAAAAAAAAGTAAAATTTTAGAGCCAAAAATTCTTTAGTCCGGGCCTGATGCAAGGAAACGTCATGTTAAGCACCCGCTGAACGTGGTATTATGTATAAATACATTGCACTCATTTAGTATTATTCTTAATGGTATGTCGTAAGTTCACTTAACGTCATTCTGAATAAATAAAGGCCCTTGTAAAAATAGCAAAACTCAGGCATTTTAAATTTCTTCTTTTTATAAAATAAACATTCCTTTTTTGTTAAGAGCATTCTATACGTAAGTCTACAAAGTATTATTTTTAATATCGTGATAAGACGTTCGAGTTTCACCGATATGCACTTCAGTAGTACAAAAAACGTAAATATTTTTCTTTGCTTTGTCGAATCGAGGTTAGTTGTTAATAAACGGTACCACATGAATCTGAGTTATTTCTTTTGGATTTATTTAATCATATAACGCAAAGTGAATTTAATCGAATTACATAGAAATAAATGTAGATACAGAAAATTTGCAAACATGCCTTTTTACTATGATATCGCGCGAAAATGAATCTATACATTCCCGCGCTTTTGCCGATACATCAAGCTTCGATTTTCTTTATATGAAATCATGATGATCCTGAAAACGATTGTTTTTTGCGAGACGGGAAGAATTTAAATAAAATGTTCGAAGTGGCTTGCACTCCAAGCGGCGATCCGCACAAAACCAACAGTGGTAATGGCTAAATGATAGTGGGTATACTCGGGACAGCATTTAGGTTGGGCACAGGTGCGGCTCTAGCCCACGGCATTTATAAAATATTTTTTTTCTCGTTAATGCTTACAGATAGACCCCCTGTGCATTAAGACTTTTTGATTGTATATGATTACAGCTGCTACATATTATTATATTTACCTCTATATCTGATACACCCTGTATATTGTTAAAGTTGGGCTTTTGACGTGATTAAATTGTCAAAAATCTGTCAAAAATGGCATCAGGATTCATAAGTTCTCAAATTTTCGTCTCAAGTCTAAAGTTATTAATAATTAATATTTATACGGAGAAATGTTCCATATGTGTTTAATTTTGTTGATTTTAGAGGATGTGATTTGCAAACACTTAATGTTATTAACTTGGATTCTAAATTATTGTGGTAAAATCGTATTAACATTAACTACATATATTAATTTTTTTTTTACTGTTATACATTAAGAAAAGACGTTGCATTAAATGAAAAGTTTTATAAGTTTTGCTTTATGTCATATTAAACTAAAAGGTAATCTTTTTGCAAAAAAGTGTTTATTTTATTTGAAAATAAGGTGCTCTTTTACCGCAAAACTGTTTTCTTTTGTGTACCTACATGTTTTTATACGAAAACTAACCGTAATTAAATGGAATGTATGTACCTTAGTTTTTATTTATACTTTATAATAACTTGTATAACTTGTTTAAGTTCAGGAAAAATAAGCATTTTTAATAGATTTTAAATACCGTAATTGTGTTAATAGAATAAGTGAATTTAAATATATCGCCTGTGTGTTTTTCTAAAAGCCCGACAACGTTTTAAAAACTAGAAAAAAAACGTTACAATACATTCACATGCTATGTTGTCATTACTATACAGGGTGTTTCACCTCTTCACTTGTAAACAGTGACAGATAGGAAAAAGGTTTGATAAATAATTGTAGGATTATAATTTTTCTATAACGCAAAATTATCGGGATTTATACAGGATGTTTCATAACCTCAGTACAGCCTTCAACTTCCTTTTTTAAATACAATACCCCCAATTTTAGTGCATTTTTAAAAGCGCCAGTGAATTTAAAAAAAAAAAAGGTATAACATATTTTGGCGTTAAACTCATTAATTTCCAAGATATCTTTGATTTTCTAAAAATTATATCGCTTGTACTGTTTGAGAAAAGCGATTGTAATTTAATTATCACTTAGAATAACTGAATTAGATTTTGAGATATCTTAGTACGGACCTACTTATACCTGCAGGTGTGCTTATAGTTATATTTTAATATACTGGGTGTTGGTTACTAAAGTGCAAACTCAGTCAAGTTCAAATGGGTATATATTTTTTTTTAAATTGAACGCCCTGTATATGTTTACATCATTGAACTCTTACTAACAAGTGCTTTGATTTTTGTTGAGCATATTCTATGTCAATCTCTTTTACTTTTTGAGTTATTATAATGTTTATTAATTTTTCATTGTTGCGATCATATTTGGAATCTTAGTAGGTGACGATTCTACAATGACTGTAGTTTTTTTTTTTTTAACGCATAATCGTATTGAGTGCAAGTAATTACATTATTTGTAGAAAATAAAGTTTTCGGAAGAAAACTTAATTAGTATGGTGTATGTATTGGGAGAATGTCACAGAAACAGTTTTCTGGTTTCACGTATATACAGTCAAAAACATGCAAACGTTGAAAGGAAATGTGCTCTGCTTTAAAATACTGAAGGACTGCAACTACAGAAGAAAACTAGTTTTCAATTGTAGACAGTGTTGTTGAATCCTCAAATGTTTCTATGTGGGCGGTCGTATTAGGCACAATAAGAATTTCATCACATTTTAAACAGCTGAATGTTTCACACAATACGGTCTGTAGAGTTTTAAAGAAAAATAAATATCGATCCTATAAGTGGAATAAAGCAAAGAAAAGGTTTCCTAACGACAAATATGACAGATTCGACTTTTGTGAAGCAGTAATCGAACGTTGCATCAATGACGAAAACTTTGCAAAAAAACATTTTATTCACTGTGACGAATGTCAACGACGCTCATGCAATGCGAAAGAGGCATTGCATGAGCCATATTGAAAACGCAAAACTTTGTGGCTTTAGCAACTCCTTTTAAATAAAATGATCGAGGTTTCAGTATAGACTCAAAGAATTGAAGAAAAATTGTCATGCGAGGTATAAATGTAAAACTAATATTATACAGCATATAATAAAACTTACAAATTTATGTGAATTATTACCAACCTTTTAAAAATGTTAATATCTCAAGAAAGTTGGAAATTCAGTTGGGAGTTTATTAAGCATAGATCTATACGTCTTTGTCTATTTTATACATTAGCTAGATGAAGTTTGTCTCCATTGAGTTTGTAATCAGTTCAAAGAAATTTCTAAAATTGAGTAACAACAATGTGCTAAGTAGACATTAATAATTGATGTTTTTCTAGCATTTTAAGCAATATATGGTAATACAATTAATTAATATGTTTATGCCATCTCTGAAATCTTCTCAACATTATCCAACGATTAATGAAGAATCATCAGCACATGCAAAGTTGTGCGCTTCAGACTAAAATCTGAGACATACAATAAAAAGAGCTCGGGACCCAATACAGAGCCATGAGGAACTCCCATCCCAATCCTTAAAGGTTTTAAATTAATATTTACTAGTACACTAACTACTATTAAGATATGACAATGAGACAGTTTGTGTTATTATAATTAAACTATACTAATTGTTATATTGTTTCGTCTTGTCAAACAAAAAAAAAAATAGATATGAGGCCTTTAGAAAAGTTTCTGCAGTTTTTTTTTTGCGTTGGATAAAAAACAATTTTACCCATAGAAGAAATTAACAATTCTAATTTCTTTTGTTTTCATATATATAACTGAATTTCTATCATGAAATTAATAGTATCTAGATCACTTGATATAAAGAATTTTTTTTTGAAAAAGGTAGTTTTATAGTTAAGGTACAGCTATTATTGACCCTTTAAGTTTAAGCATTTCGTTTAGTTAACATTTAATACTAAGAATAACGCAAATCCAAGATAAATTAAAATTCGTTTTATATTTTTTCATTGTAGTTTTAAAAACTAAATGAATGTAATAGATAAATAAAAAACCATTCAAAATATATTATATATATATATATTAGTATTATTCTGCAAATTGGTCATTAGATATATGAGATAGCAATTGGCCATACTAATTTTTAATGTCGTCCATTTCGGGGTTAAAAAATTGTTCTCAAGTTTCTAATTAGACTCAGTGTATTTACATTCTTCTTAATGTCCTAACACTATAACTTAATAACTGACAAGAGTGATTTCCCCATGTCATGTGTAGAAAATTATTTTAATTACATACGGCTGATATTTAATTATATGTTGTACCTAATTATAAGATATTTTTACTAATTGCATGAAAAATGTATTTAATTTTAGATTAGAATAAAGTTTTTATTATTATTATTTAAATCATATTTTTTATCTTGAAGGTAAAAAGACAATAAATAAATTTAAATGTAAATTACGAGTTTTCAGAGTCAAAATACCGGAATTCTTTATTGTTGACTAATACCTATATGATTTTATCTGAAATTTAACATAAGGCACATGTTGGTTGGAACCACGAATTTTTAAAATATTCCTTTTATATAACCTGAACTGGACGCTATAAAGAGCCGTTTGGCAGCTAAAATAGTTTGTTTACAATTCAATTTGGTGTGTGGAAAAAATATTTCACAGGAAGTAAGCTAACCTTGTGGAATAGTGTTTACTATACCGGCGCCTGTCAAAATAAATGTTTCTCCGTTGAAATAATGTTTTGAATAAATTTCTAGTGTTATTGAGAGGAGAGAAGTGACAGATAAAAAAACGGTAAATTTAGCAAATCACTTTTATAGCACGGAAAATCAGATGGGATTAAATTATTTACGTTACTCTGTATTTTTTTTTAGGATAAAAAAAAAACGATTTTAGATGAAGGACTTTCAATTATACATATTTATTGCGCCGCTACTAACATCTAACACACCACCGAAATGATCGTAAAAACTGGCACGCTTCATGTAACGAGAAATTGCAAGTTATGCAATAGAGATATTCCAATTCCCTCTATAAGTCAAATTAGGTACTTAGTTTTGCAGCTGTTTATTCGAGAGACAGATGGATTTAAATTAAATAAAAAGTTTATAAAAAAGTCGTTTTGTGACCTTAATGAATGAGAAAATGTTCTTACATTCTATAAATATAGAAACCAATTTTTTTTTTACTATTTGCTGTCACAGGATTTAACCAGAAGATTAAAATTTGTATGGAAAGAGGAGACATACAGAAATATAAGACGGCTGGCATCACATCCCCTAGCAACAAGATCTCGTGACACTAAATGCAATTTTAGGACTAGAATTCTCGTATTTTTTAATTAATGAATGTATTTTTTAATTTTATTAAAAAAAATGACTTTTTTCTAGTTAGATAACTTTGGACGGAAATATCTCGAAACTTTGTAAATGTTATTACCCTTTTTATTTTAACCACTTCAATTGCTATTTATTTTTCTAATAATTTTAATATTCGTCAAAAGTAACCAGATTATCGAATTTTATTAACAAACATTTTCTATGTAATTGTTGCGTTTACAATCCTTTAAAGCGTATTTCAATGATTTTTGATATTCTGTTAAATAACACATATATAATAAATAAAATAAATATCGAAAAAAAAACATTTTGTTCGTCATATCGGATATTTCGTGCAAAAACTCAATGCATGTGTGAACGTAAAATGTCACTTAGAAACATTTTTATTGATACCATTTTTCTTATATTTTACAAATAAGGCTATTTTTTTAATAGCGAATTTGACAAATACATTATATTACCTGCTATTTTTGACAAGGTGTGTTTCAAATTGAGGCGATTGAACTACAAGGTTTATTTTCATTCTCAATATTAAAAGAGATCTAACGCATCCAATTTTTTTGAACACATTGTATATAAGTTACAATGGAATATTTATAATATCTTGTTGATTATTTCGTGTTATCATATTACTTAAACTTTACTGTATAATTTACAAAATTGTTAGCACAATCTATTTCATATTGCTAGTAAAACGAATCGCATAAAAAAATCTTTTGAATGAAAAAAAAAGTTGATAACGCAAGTACTATCAATAATAACATATGAGCATCACTTCATATTGGTTTAAGTACACAAAAATATTCGTATAACTTAGTTATTCAATGCATAAATAACTATCGACATGAAATATAAAATTACATTCCCATACTACGAAATTAATTTATAAGAGCTGTTAAAAATTACACTTTATGCAACATAGCAGATAAAACCATTAAACTAAGTCCAGAATATGAAATGATAAAAAGCCCTGAAAATAAATTTCTGTAATAAAACAACAAAATGTTGCGTTGTTACGAAAACCTGTTTTTTTTACATGTTCAACAATTGGCTCCAACATTAGTTTCTGTACCTGTATTTGTTGAAAATTTATATCAAGTAATATAGAACTTAGAGAGAAGAATTAAATGCTGTAATTAAATATTTGAAACGGGTTTCAAGTGAAATTGATCTAACAAGTTAAAACCAATTTTGCTATTAGTGTGTAGGTACCGTATCATCGACTGTAGTTAGAATAAGTTTAGTTGATTTTTCTTGGTGTGCAGACTTTTCTAATCAAAAATGTAGAAATTTCCCTTAGATAGTAATTATAATTTAAAATTTGTGTACAGTTTTTTCAAAATATGACAACGTCAAATAGTATAATGTAAATATATATATATATATATAAAATATATATAATGAAAAGTTGATTTTGTGTTAGCCATCTTGCTGTTAAGTTTTTATTTCATGAGAACAATGATTTCTTTCATTCTGATTGTTGGTTCAGTTGTTGTTTATTTAAGAGCTTATTATATAGGCACTGCACGCAACATCTTCTAAACGCGTGGAGTAACATTCCAAAAACACCTATAATAGGTTACAACAAGTATTTCTATTTTATATAGGATACTCCATAAAACGTTTTCTTATATTAATTTTTGTATTTAAATGCATTCACATTGATTGATCCTCACATTTCTTATGAATTTATCAACGAACACAACATCTGTACCTGATGTATGATCGTATGCATTTGGCATTTATGCTATATCAGAGATGAAAATAGGTATTAATTTATATCCTTTTCAAGACAAAAAAAAATATAATTCATAGCAGCAAACTTGAATGTCCTAATAGAAGCCGTTAAGCGTAATTTATGACTTCGCGGACAAATTTACGCTATGGAACCGAACGTGGGCTCGGTTAGACGGCGAGATTAATATTCATCGCTCATTAATTCACGCAAGCCACAGTGTCTTATCTGTAAATTGCCTTGTTAAGGCTAAGCGGCGGTTTTGTGAAAAATCACCCGCTCTCTGTACGTATCGAGGCATGTAGGTGTGTCTGCGGATTATGATCCCATTTAACGATTAGCGGAATCTATAATTGGAAGCGAATTTTATAAGACAGCCTGCACTTTTGATTCCTCTACACCTAATAAAACAATATGATCAATTAAATTTACTCTCTATAGCAAGCCATGATTTTATTTATTCAAAATATCATGTCAGTAGTGACAAATAAAATACATCTGTCATGTGTACTATGGCTACGTTCCGTTTTTGCTGTATAGTGCAGCCAGTAATTTTGTTGAAAGCAAAAAATAGCGAAATAGAAAAGCCTCTTTCAACATCCACAGATGTAATTGGTACATTTTTTAACTTTGCAATACATTCTAAATTAAAATTAAAGTCGAAATCGTTTACTGTTTCAACTTCCAAAATTTTCTTAGCTTTCTTCAATTTCAAATACCCCGCATTTTTATTTATCACTTTTTTAAATTTATTGTATATAGAATTACCTATTGTACCCTTAACCTTCTTACATAGCATATCAAATTCGTCTACTATTTCGACTGATTCCGAGAGCGACATCCCTTGCGTTTCTAGCATACGAATGGAACTTGAAACAAAGCTATAATTTGACTTAATATACAAAAGGTTTTGTAGCAATTCCGTTGATGTTACTATCTTTTTACAGTTTTCTAGAGCAATGCAGTCAGCAGTGATTTCAAGAATTACATTTTTTATTCCTTCAAAATTATTGGCGAAAAAAATTGCAGCCTCTAACCCTTGTACCCCATCTCGTAATAATCGGTTCAGGAGGCAACTTAACACCGGGAAGTCGCTCCTTATAAAATTGGATTCGTAAAGGTGCTTTTAAAAATACCTTTTGACATTGTTAATTAAATCATTAATCAAAGGGAATTGATTCCTAATGTCTTCGGCTATACGATTGAACTCATGAGCTAAACAAGTGGTATGAATAATGTTACTATAAAAATTTTTTACATTTTGCGCGGCTTTTATCATGTATGGTGCAGCGTCGGACAACATTAGTAAAATTTTTTCACAAGGTATACTTCCAGGTAAAAAGAAATTTGATAAACCTTCTTGAACGAATTGGGCAATTGTCACATTATTTGTTTTTGGAAGTTCTTTACAATAAATTAAATATGATTTACCTACAATATCTACATGAGGCATTCCTATTAACAAATGGGCAATATAATGGCCACACTTATCCGTACTTTCATCTGCCATGATATAAAATAAAATTATTCCCTACCAATTGTTGAATTTCTGCTATTGTTTGCTGGTAACAAGATGTGACAGAACTTTTTCGTAAGGTACTTTCGCCAGGTATATTATGTTCGCAATATTTTTGCAGACATGATTTCAAATTAACATTTTTTAATCTTGCTAATAGTATGTTAGACGAAATTAATGCACAGATCCGTATTATATTCTTCTTGTTCTGAGTTTCGTGAAGTTGATGCTACACATTGACCTATAGATTGCTGCACATATGCGGATCGCTATAGTTTTTCACATTTTCCAATATGTGATGGAGTTTTAGCGTGTTGATCAGTCAAGTATTTTCGCTCAGAAGACATCTACAACAACAATTGTCATTTTATATTATATATATTTTATATCAAAAGTTTTTAGTAAAATTAAACTTACCAGTTTACTGCAGGTTCGACAAAATATTTTGTCGTCATTCTTCACCAGTTCAGGATATGGCTTAATCCATAAAGAAATTTTGTTCGCTATACTCATTGTATGTACGCACAGTATTTAAAAACGTAACACAATTACATGCTGTTTCGCTCAAAGATATTCAATGAATGAATAGGGGGAATATTTGGGAATTAATAATAATAAAACGTATTTACCACATCCCTTCTGCTAGGCGAAATTAAACACGTGCAGTTCTTGGAAAAAACTATTACAGAAACCAATGTAAAAGATTTATCGTTCTGAGAATTGTCGGTTGTCGATCTACATTAGGAATTACTAAGAATTTTTACTAATAGAAAGGATAAGAAAAAGCTTAAATATGCAATATATGCAACTTTTGTAAAAATATGCATAGAAATGCCTAAATATGCAATATATGCAATCACTAATTAGCGGTAATTAACTTCAATTAGTGTAATACGTCTACATATAGACTATAATTAAAGATATGCAAAAAATAAAATATATGCACTCTGCATATAATCTGGTCTCTATTAATAAGATTTGTTATAATGTAGGGGGCTCACTGAATGGTGCCGAACTCGATCCTACATAGATTAGTAGAAAACATTTTTCCTTTTGTTTTTATTCAAAAATGATTTACATACAAACTTTATAAAAGTCAATTAAAACTGTTATTTCTACTTAAATTATAAATTATAAGTTCCTCAGGTGCTGTCTCTCCTAAACTGTATAGCGCGACCAAACTTGAACAAAATTTATAATCTTTATACGATAGCGTCTCATATATCTGAAAGAGGTTTTCAATGCATGTAGCCTTGGTTGTCGATCTTCATTAGTAATTACTAGGAATTTTTACTAATAGAAAGGATAAGAAAAAGCTTAAATATGCAATATATGCAATCACTAATTACGATTAATCATTTTTACGATTAACTATTAGATGAACATTATTCTCGTACCCCATTTTCGTACTAAAGTTATTGCCACGAACTTCTCAAGCGGCATCGCCAGTTACTATAGTTAATTCTTCCACGCGCTATGTTAGTTTAATTACATATTAAGAGAGTTGTGTGGGCTTCCGCCCTTAATGATCGGATTCCACGCCCTATCAGAAATATCTGTCTGACGCACAACAGGGTTGCTGTTAAACATTCAACGCACACGCTTACGAAGGGATTTCACGCAATCGTAAAACGGATGCGTTTCGGTTGGGACACAGCCTTCACGTGCAAATCCGCTGTAACTGCGCTTGCCTCTAATGCATGACGGATCGATAAGCTGACGAGTGCAGCAGGCATTCGGTGCTGATTTTAATTTATACCATAGAAATTTTTCCCTTGCACCGAATGCAAATGAGGGAATCAAACGTAAAACAGAATTTTAAATGTTCACGACGCCTAAACAGGTATAACAAATTTGGAATGTTTATTTTTTAAGGTAACAAACATTTCAGATACGTACCTGCAACTACTTACACATTAAATATACTTATACTATATTAACCACGTATATAATTTGATGAGTAAATAAACATAAGCATTAAGTCACCCAACAAGCACTTATGTTACTTGTTCAGCTATTTAATGGATATTTTGCAATTAAATGGTATACATTCCCTCAGGTGATCGTCTTTAAGTGGAATGTAAATAAGTATACCTGATGTGCAAGATGTCGTTACAAAATATAATTAAGATAAAATCAAATAACGTATTGAGTAGTGTCATTTTCAATGATAAATACAGCAGCAACCAATTGCAGTTCGAAAGGTGTAATTTACATTAATTAAAATCCCTGGTAGACTGGTTTAAATACTGTCAACATATTTACATCGATATTTTTAATTTACGAAAAGTATATGACTAAAAACAATTTTTAATTCTTAAGATGGTAAAAGCATACTTCATTCTTTGATGTATGTACAATCGCATTTGTATAATTTAATGAATTAATTTTTATACACTGAGGAAAAAAATTCAACTTATAGGTAGTGCAGGAAACGAGGAAGTTTAGTGAATATTTAATATAAATTTAAATAAAAAGCAGTATTGTTAGTAATAGTTTTATTTTGTATAGGACAAACACAGTGACTACCTGATATGAATGAAAGATATTGGTTTCACTTTAACAACAGTTTTTTTAAATCAATTTACAACGTAATGACTCATAAAATATATTCCTTAATAATGAAAAAAATGAACAAAGCAATAATAAAAGATAAGGTAAATGGGGCCCTCTTGAAACGTTATTTAGTTATTGAAATTATTGAAATCTAAACAAATGGCAAAGAGAAATATGGCTTTAAAGTTACAACTAATAACAAACAAAGAAATAATATACCTAGGCGGTAAACTTGCGGTTTCTGTTGGTTCTTTGTACTGGGCGTTGTCTCGGCGAGTTGATCCTCTGTTGGCGTACGTCGCGGTTATGTCCGGTGATCGCCCGGATAACGGCTACTTCGTCGGGGTATCCCTAACTGCACACACTTTAACTTCACCAACGGGCGCAGATATCATCACAATGATGGGGAATTCAAATATCCCACCACGTGGTTTAAAACTGCAATCTTAAAACATCCGATTGCTTGTAGGCTCGGTACTTCATTCGCTGGGATTCTTTATACGGATGGGGCCTTGAGTTAACCCACCCGGTATTTTTAATATATTTGCCTTCCAACTGGCCTACAATGGCCGTACTCCTTGGCCACTCTTTTTCGACGACCTTTTCACACGTCCATAACTCTTACTTGACGCTAGCCCGCGCTTGCGCGCGTAGCAATCTCGGAGACTATTTCATTACTCCGCCGCACGAACCAAGCAGGAATAGTAAAACAACCACGGGGTGGCAGCAAAACTGAAATAATCATAGTTGTGGCAAGTTGTTACCTATTTAATAAAATACATGAGTTTAATAGCGATCAGCATTGTTGTTACTTCTACTAACCAGGTGCTGTAGTTAGATACAGTACCAGTAGTCATAAGTAACACTTTGCTTACCACAAATTAGTCAGATCCGCTGTGTAATAGCCGTTAATAAAAGCACCATTTACAGTGACAACTTGCATTCAGGAAACTGGGTTTAGTTGTAGGTATTAATTAACGAGAATAGTTCCAAGTAAAACTTGATCTATTGTAAATAATTTTTTATCAAATAAACACTTTACTTAGCCCATTTTTCTCAGTGCACCTTTTTCATTTAAAAATAATTCATTCTAGATAATTGAACATTTATTGTTTTTTAATATATTTAATATTTTTTATATATTTTATGGCAACTAAATAATATACCAGTTACGAATATTACGGGAAGCAAGATACACAAATAGTATAGTATAATAAATAAATGGTTAATATAACAATAAGAACTCTAAAGAAAAGCGGTATCAATTTAACACGCGTCGGATGCGCATACAAGCAAGTGGGTCTACAAACGATCGGCCATAACGCTGCTGACGTGTCTTCAAGTACTTCCGGATAGCGGGCCAAACATTAAAACCATCAAACACCTTTCTTAACATTCCGCTACATATATTTAAAGTATCCTACACGGTTGAAAATTTTGTGTGAAATTTCACGAAAACATTGTGTGCCATTCGGACGACACAAAATTTTGTGTAAAATTTAATACACCCGAATTGTGTATACATGTCATACAAACTTTGTGTTATTTCTTTAACACAATTTTTGTGACAGTTTTACACATTTATGCTTCATAAAAGCATAAATTTTGTGTGACTTCGACTAATTTCTGTGAGAATTTCACCAAAACTTATGGTCAATATACATGTAGTGCACTACATATTAATATTTTTCTTAGTTTTTTGGTCAAATAATAAGCAAAATTATAATGAATGTATACGTTTCGGTTGTTCTTTTTCTATCTTTTTCTAATACATTATCATAAAAATTGTAAAAAATATGACAAAAGATAGTACTTTACAATTTTGTAAGTAAAAAGTCAAGAAAAATGTTAATATGCATTACTTTTTGTCGAGACAAAAGAATTCAAAGATATATAGTGCAGTGTGAGTGAACATGTAACATCACAATTTAAAGGGCGTTTCACAAGATGGATAGTATGTTTACGAATAAAATAAATATTTGTTTTATAAAAGATTTATTTTTATTATGAACGTTCATAAAAACTTATAAATTTATTATTTAAACCAAAATATCAGGCGTGAGTAAGTACATATATAGAGAACGAAACTCAACCATAAACAAAATTCCTTCAGAAATATAAACTATTGTTTAATATGCAAATACATTAATAGAATGTTGAAATTAAGAAAAAGCAAAAGAGTAAGTGCTCTGTAATGCTTCACTTATATGTTTACTATATTCTCTCAATTGATGCCACCGTGAAAGTAACGGAAAAAACAAATTTTTGATAATTATCATCGCGGGCGAACCCTCTCCGATGTCACACCAATTTTATTTAATTATCAAAATTTGGTTTTTTCCCATTCCTTTACTACCTACTACTTCTGCGAATACAGTAAAACATTAGGGCATAAGTTTTCATAAAAATATTGGAAAAAATAAACTAAAAAAAAAATAATTTAATTGGGCTCTCAACTCTCTCATCTTGAGAGTGTATTTCAAAACATGATAAACCTTAAATAAGACTGCAAATGCATCAAAAAACGAGTTAAGTACTATCGGAAGGCAATGTCCGTCCAGGAAAACGGAATAAGAATGTATTGCGGCTTTGTTATCTCCCTCCACAATAAGGAATGGTTGATTTGTTCGCTTCACCTTAATGATCACGGAAAGTGGAGTATTTCTCTACAAACATAAAAACTTTAGAAGTATTGATGATAAATTTGAGCAAATTACCTTCTTAAAAGCAACCATTTTATCAATTGCTGACTGTACATTGTCTCTTATGCCTCCAGATTTACCTTTTGCTGTAGGTGGAAGCAATCCAACCAGTGTGAACACAGATCTAATATTTTTTATGCCAATCTAATAATCAAGGATAGTTTTAGTTAGTATGATGTGTTTAAAAAAATTAAATACTTACTATCATCTAGGTCTCTCCCAATTACTCTTTGCAAGGGTTTTGCTGAAATAGATTCGTAGATATTCAGTATTCTATCCACGCACGGATAAATATGTCTTGGCAAAGTTTTGGTGGCGAGGATATTGAAAATGAAAATCCTGTTCAATCTAAAAATATACACGTACCATGAATATTGACTAATTGAAATTAATATTTATATTATCGGTTAATAATGCAGCATTTGAAAAACATGTAAGTACATTTCCTGAACGAGCAAGATTTAACAGTAAATTAACTACTACAATAAAACCTTTCTTAAAAGTATTTTCAGTTAAGTTTGAGCACAATTCATTGTTTTTTTTTCACAAATTAATAGATATGTAATTTTTATCTCTCTAGAAGAATTTACATTGCTGATATGTCATCGCAAATGCTAGTTTCTTATATATTTTAAATTTGGCGGGTTTGTCCGTCCTTGTAGACTTTGAATCTTTTCGCGCGTAAAACGAACAACACCACATATCATCGAAGTAAAATAATCATAGTTTATGAACTCTACACACTTAATTGTAGGAAATATACAACAAAAAGTAAATAAAGTAACCAAGATTCATCCACATGTACCATGCATGGGTGTGTATATAAGTAAATGATTAGAATATATTCAGCAAAAGCAACCTAACCTAAAATATGCATTTACCTAAACGTATAACATGTTCATAGACACTCATTTCCTCTAGCAGTGCCCATTTGGCGGAGTTTTTAAATTTTAAAATTATGGCTTCATTGCAAAATGTACTGCTATTGGCGCAATGGTAATAAAATTATTTATGTCATCTGCTATTCACCAAATAGTTTGTCAATTTTATACAGGGGTTGTGTGAATTAGTATCTACACAATTCTACGGTGTGAAATTGTGTGAATTTTACCATTTTAGCGTGTAAACTTTTAACACATAAATTTTTACACTTACACAAATTTGAGTGAATGCTTCAAATTTTCTACTGTGTAGTACCTATCGTCAAGTGTGTATGGGTTGTAGCCTTTATTTCATTTAGGTGTAAAACTAAGCAGAGTGTGCCATACAAGATAGTATTTATAAAAAAAGATCGTAAATTTAACCACGTTTAGGATTTGTTATTTTAGGGACGGAAATATTTAGATTCTCGACATCGGTTGAAGCAACAACGAATAAGCCACTCCCTTAAGGAAGCAAGTTTTGATATCGCCTCTCTAGGGCATGACATTAATTTTGAGACCCACTGTACATGATCGAAGTAAGCCTCTTGTTAAATTGCAGGCGCTAATACAGTTACTGTGTTGAAGATTTATTAGGAATTTTAATATAATTTTGCCCATCTATATTATATTATATGGAGCAAAAAGTGGTGTTTCTGATGCTTTCCTGTTTATAGAGTCTGTATAGTAACCAAAATGTGAGTTAAGGGGAGGTTTACATGTATTTGACTGGAAAAATCGATTTTTGGTTTTTTGCATTTTTTGAAAGCTCCAAATATATAACATACATGATTAAAGCGGTTTCGTAATATTTGCATTGTTTAAGCTGCTACGGCTTATTAAAAGAGTGAGTGTACCGAACACAAACGGAGCAAATTAGATGTAATACTATTTCGACTCGGGGCTGCTCGGGTCGAAATATCATACTTATTGTTTGTTAGTGTATGTATAGTTGTCTTTATTGATTAGAAATGCCACTGCAGTCGGGATCACAAATAAACGACAGAGTAGCTATTTATATTACAATAATATGAAGCAATTAGATCCGAAATAAAACGCACATTTGAAGAAACTGATCTAACAATATTTCTTTTACTTAAAACACACTTTCCCACGCTTTAGAAAACTACTTACCATAAAATGTATCAATTTATTGCAGATGCACTTACTTACACTAAATTTCTTATAAAAGCTGGCTAGAATATGATAGCAAAGGTAACCGCACTACGGATCACCAGAATAGCACAGGAAAAAATGGAAGTCGATGCGATGCCTTAAAAGAAATCTTCGCACGATTTCGGATAAGCGACTGAGACAAGACAACTTTTTAAGCAATTTGTGATTTTTAGCCGTACGAAGATGTTACTGTTCAAGAAAAAAAAGAGAATGCGTTGGAGATCTACAAAAAAGAATGAGTGGACTTTGAAGAAAGGGCGCTGGTAAACTGACTGACAAAGTTATTGATAATGTAACAATAGTGTACTGTGGACTAGCAATTAGCCAACATCCAGATTCTGCATAAAAAATAAAGGCAGCTATTTGGGCTACATTTCATTATAAATGTTCAACCGACGCGGATCCACGACACATTTATTGTCTAAAAGCTTGTCCAAAAAATTGCTTCATTCATACATGACCCTCTTTTGCAAAAAAAAAAATCAAGATGCTATTAGGCCGATTTATGAAGTTTTTTCTAGAGTTATTTCTTGCAAAGATGCATTGGAAAACATTGTCAAAACTGAAACGACTCGTTTAGTTCATGTGTGTAGAAACTAGCTCCAAAAGATTTACACTGCGACCCATAAACAATTCAACTTGCTACCTACATTGCCGCAAATTTATTCAATGAAGGTTACTTTTCTATATTACAAATAATAAATGCGGTGGGAATTGCAGTAGGACTTGATGCCAAAAATTTCGTCATCAATTCTGATCGTCAGCACATATAACGAGCAGAGCAGAGTATGTCCAGCGCTGCAAAACTTGCTGTGCTGTCTAAAGGGGAAGCAACAAATTTTGCAAATGCAGAAGTATGAAGAAGAAGAAGGATTAATGTATGGTGCTGGAATAGCTGACTAAGTGTATGTTGAACTATTTGTAAAATTTTTGCTGAGAAACTTTGAACGCGTTTTTCTCGAAACATGATTTTCAATCTGCGTAAGTTCTAGTTCTTCAAGTGTTCAATATATCAACTTAATTCTTTTGTTTTCTTAATGTAAACAGTTTTTATTGGAGGTTATACCTATAATATACTAAAAATTGCAATATTCCACATTTTTATATCCACATACACACAAAAAAGAAATAGAAAATAATCAAATCAAAGTCCAGGTATCTGCCACATTGTTTGCTTTCGACTTATTTGGTTAAATTTAGGTATAACCTCCAACAAATTTAATATATTTCTAACTCTTCTTTTTATTTTCAATTTCGGATCACTTTTGCGTATGCTAGAGTTTACGCAGTTTGACCGTGTTTTCTGTGCACATTGCTACCTAGATACAAATAGCGAACGTTATAGTGGTCTTGTCTTTAAAAAATAATATATTTTTTTAATGTTCAAGTTTTAATATATTTATTAAGAAAAAGCCGTATTTCGTATATCTTTTCCTTTGTCTGAAAAAAAAGTTCAAAGTTTTTGGACTTTTCCGATATATATATGTAAACCTCCCCTTAAAGCGTTTACCAATTATCGCAATATTAACAATCGGACTTGCTAAATTCAAACGGTATCCCATTAATATATATTTAATGTCAGGGTAGCTAATTATAATGTTATCGGCCTACATACACATCTGGCGCGCCTTAATTCATCGAACACGCATCTCGCATATTAATGAGCGTCATAAACAGCGGTAAAACATCGCGCTGGGTATCGATTATTTATTCTTAGAAGAGTAATCGAGAACGTGTTTACCATGAGAGACCTGCTGCCCTTCCAAAAATGACGATAATGGATATAAACTTGACTGCCTATTATTACCGTGCGGTATAATTGCTCTCCGCATATAAATTGAACGATAAAGACAATGTAAACTGGAGTGGGCACAATCCTCTTATTGAACGAACCACAGGAGGCGAATACAATTACCTGCACCGAGAGAAAAAAAAGGGTTGTATTAACCAATAAAATGGTGTATTGAACACTTGTTTCAATATGAGCAATGATATTTTAGTGTTAATGCAATACGTAAAAAAAAAATGTTAAATTGCCTTAGTTAACTGAATAATAATAAATGTTATAAGAAACAGACTACGCCTGATTCTTTGAACATGTACTTAATTTTCCATTAACAATTTGTACCGGCTAATTGAATAATACAACAACATTATCCCAACACAGTTACTTGTTGTAGACACACGAAGTAATAATTGTCTCTATAATTTTATAATATTGGTTTAGCACTGGTACAGTGTTACTTCAATGATTAATAAATTTTATTATACATTTCTATAGAATGTTGATCCAAAACTTATATTGTTTCATTTAACTTACCTGTGGTACCGTAGAGTGGGGCAATTTCGATCGCATGGGGTAAAATCGATCAATCCTGATTTTACGGCAATTATTTAGTCTAGCATCTATGGAAAGGATAAGAAAGTTTTGCAACACAGTCATTTAATAAACTTTGTTTATAACATAGATAACTAACTGGCTTTTTAAGTATTGCATTAAAGTTTCCTGTGTTAAAAAAATAATTTCCGATGGAATGACAACGAGTAATATTTCATACAGACGGAAACAAACTACTACTGGGAATCCCACTAGGACTAAGCGAATTTTCGAAAAGGGATAAGGTGAAAAGAATCAATTGTCATTCATTCTTCACCGTTTCTTTTTTTGACTTTATGAAAGTGTTGGAATAACAAGAGAGTAAGAGGAAAATTAACACCTCATGGGGTAATACCGATCAGTTTGAAAAGTAAAAGAACAAAGAACATGCTCATAGAACAACGTAGAAATATGACATACTCATGTTTCTACGTTGGTTTTATTGAAAATTATGGTGAGAAACTATAAAAAAAAAAGTATGGCCTGGCGGGAGACAGCAATATAACCCCAAATAGCTCCAAAGCGCTATCAGGACAGTAAAATAGAACACTTCATCCATTATGAAAGCATCAGAAAATAATGGGGTGCCATATTCATTACCTTGTAATTGGCGAAAGCTGTTGGGGGATGCGAAGACATGAATTATTATTATTATTATTATTACTTCAGAATGCTTTAAAGAACCGGTGCCTTCTAAGGAAGAGAAAAGATGACTTTTGTATTTCTCCAAGTTGACGAAATTTAGGAAATTTCCAAAAACCAAATTATCCAGCTGGTCATAGAAGGGGAAGCTACGTTTTTGAACTGAGAGGGAAGCGCGTTGAATGAAATTTTGTTTTAGTTTTAGTTTATTGAATTATTATAGTTTATGTCATTATTTATCTGTTTGCCATTTCTATAATACATATTTTCTGTTATTTCCGTAAGTTTCCTTTTTTTAAATTCAAATTTTTGTTATTGGATTTACCTCGTGCAGCTTTCATATCGGTTTTTATAAGAAAATAGATGGTTGATTGGAATTGCCCCCTATTATGGGGCAAAACCGATCACGCTTGATGTATTAAAAAAATAGTGTTTTAATACATTGGGTTAATATACATGATGGTATGTGTAGCTAAAAGATATATGATTATATATAATTTTTTTCATTTTTTTTCGATCAATAATAACAATTGCAGCTCAGAAATAGTACATAAAACTGATCGGAATTGCCCCACTTTACGGTATTCATTGAATGACTATTTGTATGTAATTCAACACTTTTTCACACTTTTCACAAGTTCCAAGGCTACCTTTACAGCTGTGTATGGATATCTTCAGGACTTCCATTAATACGTCATGTCGGTAGCAAGAACAGCGTAGTTATCACTTGTGTTGTAGATCTTCAATTGGAAAATATGTGTGTAATTTTATGAGATTAAGCATTTGGAGACTGCTTCGAGCGAAAGGTAAGTATTAGTAGTTTGAGGATAGTGTAATCTTATTGAAAATTATCACTGTTAAAGACATATACAATGTAAATTACGTAATATTTTTCGTACTGAACTAATTAACTGCAGGTAAATTCAACAACAAAAAACGTTTTACAATGACAATATATTCAAAATATATCAAACATTTACGGCATTATATACTAAACTTATATTAGCTTAAATAACATAACTAAAAAAATATAAAGGTTTTATATTTATACATTTGAAAGGAAAGTACAATTTAAGGTTTCATAATAAATCATTAATAACAACATTTAACCAAAATTCGTTATCAGCATTTACCGATTTCATAATACTACCCACCAAATAATCATTATCTTCAAAAGAATTGGTTTTTATCATATTAATCGATTTACTTAAACAATTAAAGGCAAAATGATTTTAACGATTACATTTATCACATATTTTACCATAAGCTGGACAACTGTTTTGCGCATACGTAAAATTACAACGTGTACACCGACCTGTTCTAGAATTGTTCGAATCCGTTACAACCGATCTTGTTTAAATTTGCCGGACACCTCTTTCCAATGATCTTCCATCCTTGTGCGCGGCCCTTGGGTGAAACGTGTCTTCTGTCTTGCTCCTGCATCCGGCTGTCGATCGATGTGTTTTCCAGCGTAATTGCAATATTATTTAAAATTTCTCGAACTTCCTTTCCTATACAGTGTAACAGCGTCGCTGCTTGTATTTCGGCTGTTTTCCCACTGCAATCACTCGCGGTAGAATATAATTCCTAATCTTCTTGGAATTGCCTCCAATTTTTTGCTAGGTCGCCCTCCATTTTCATCTTCTCGGATTGAGATATATTCTCCATTTGGTTTTGTTCCTTTCTGAAATTTTTTTTTTATAATTTGTTGCACTTTTTCTTCCTTTCATTGACTTTTTTTGTATTTTGTTTGTTTTTCATTCTGACTGCGCCAGGTTATAATATATATACTCCGCGATGGGTTTTGATTATCTTTATTATTCAATATTAATGTTACAGAAGCTTACAAACATAGGTCTTATTGCTACGGAGGTTGGATACTGACTGACTATACGCATGTGCGATCACCTATATGTAATAGTATTAAATATTACATTTCATTGAGTTAACACCGATAGTAAATATTTAAAGAACACCTTTTTCAAATGTCAAATCGACAATTTGTGGGATTAAACCAACAAGGTCAAATATTGGTTACGCCTGAACACTATAATCTTGTTAAATTAACTCTAAAGTGTGCAACAATATAAATATGTTTGTTTCAAATAGGTGCATATGATTCACTTAAATGCAACATAGTTAAATCAATGCTCAAATTCGTGACACTACGAAAAATGTTGAAATAACCATTTCATTTCTCTCAGTGATATTTGGCCTTTACATAATCGTTGCTTTAAACAGTTCAAAATAAAATTTAAGAGGTAAATATTTACCTGATGGTAACGGGTTCACCTGTTCACTGCTTCATTTTTATCGAAGAACAATAAAAATTATTGCATCAACTGGAAAAAATTGCTAAGCACGGGTGTTTAAAAACAGTATTTTTCTTGGTACATACATAAACGTGGGCTTCGATATTGTAAATTATTTATTTTTGCCAGAAAGGATAAACACGGATACTTCTGGCATCGCGGGCACACACTCCAACAAACACCTTTATTGTACACAAAATATTTTCGTTTCATTAAACTGTTGAAAACTTATATTACACAAATAACGTCAAAATGTTTACATTCGCATGTTCAGGTTGCGTTACCTGTAACAGTTAGAACGCGGTTGATGTTCTTATTATGTAACACCGGTTGTATTAGGAATGAAAAGCCAACGCATTAATAAAAACATAGGGAATCGAACAACTATTACTGCAAAGTTTCTTAAAACATGCGGGTTTCTCGATAATAAATGACATAATTTTTAGAAAATCAACGATATCTTGGAAATTAACAAGTTTTGGTTTAACGTATTGCTGTGTCCAGACTGAATTTGTAAATGCAAAATGAACTTTAAAAATGAAATTAACAAGGAAAAAGAAAATTAAATTAACTAGCTCAACGGATAAAATTTTACAAATGAAGGCAAAAGAACAATTAATCTCAGAGTTGCCCTTACGAATTAAAACTTGTATCTAACCACGAAAAGTAAAGTGTGAGTGAAAGAAATCTAACTTTCTTAAATACCCCAATAATTGAAAAGGTTTAATTTACAATAAAAGAACAGAATATTCAACCCAAAGATGCTCAGTAACAATCAAAATTTATTTTATAAAAGGTTAATTACAACATGGCAGAAAAAAACCCAGAACGAAGGTTGTGGCAAAAAAAAAAACTGCACTTGATTCTAAAACTACAATAGGGCAATGCTATTTCCTAAACAAAGCAAAAGATTTGTTTGTTCAGGAAAATAATCCTAAATCTTTCAATTTCAAACCACGTGGTTTCACTTAAATAAAATAAATTCGTGGTTAAACATACTGCTGTGAACTGATGGTACCTGCATATATGAAAAGTGAAATTTAAAAAAAAATTAAATCAACTAGCTCAGTGGGTAAAAATTTAAAAGGGCGCAAAAGACTTAATAACCTCAAGGTTATTTTCAGGATTGAACTAATCATAAAAATAAAATGTGGGTGAAAGTAATCAAAATTTATTATATCAAAAAAAAAAGAAAAAAAAAACATTTAATTACAAATTGCAGGGAAAACAAAACCATCGACTGAAAGTCCTGGCCAAAAATAAAACCTGCCTGAATTTACATTTACAAAGGACAATTCAAAATCCTCTAACAAACAAAATGGTAGATTTGTTCTAGAAGAAAATTCTGCTTCTCAAATAATCCACGTGGTCTCAAGGTTAAAACAACTAAAATTAATATTAAACGTGGAAAACAAATAAATTTACAAAATTGAAATTTAAACACAAGCACAATGCTTTCTTTTCACCTTTCACGAGGTGATTGATAAATAAAACTAATTTGAAAACTAGAAACGGAAAATAACATCTGCGTGCTACAAAGTCGCACGAATCGCAAAGAAAAAACTAGAATATTACTAGAATATACATTGAACAAAATATATACAATCCTGGTGTACGCAAAATGTACAAAAGAATGAATTTAATATAAACTGAATAATTACATAAAATTAATCAAACAATCAAATCAATTCAATTAAAGAAAACTTAATTACAAAATAAAAATGTTTGTGAGAATTTCTACACGACATCGAAAAAGGTAAATCGGGATCAAAATTAACATCTGTGCCGCTTAGAAAAAAACTCTCGCGAACTCAAAGGTGTTCGTCCACAGCAATACGTAATTATACAATAATGAAAACTAAATGCAAGAACAAATGCTTCTATTCACCCAATCGAGGTGATTGATAATTAAAAATGAATCAGAAAATAGAAAACAAAAAATTTAACTCTTTGAAGAGAAGAATTAAAACTAAAATATATCTTCCTGCACGAAAATAATAAATGATCTTATATCTATAATGTGCACACATCAATATAATAACAATTATTATAAAGTGAATTCCTTGATGGACGAAATAAAAGACAACGATATCAAAATGAAATACAAAATGGCAAACAAAGATTTACAAAAATACGTCTACTCACGCTAACAGTCGACCAAGCAACGGCCTGACAAAATTCTACAATCGTATTCTTACAATTCACCGACAAAATCTAGTAGAACAAACATTAAATAGAACTAGTAAACGCTAGACATCTTAAAGAGAGGAATTAATTTTAAAACAAAACTAAACACTTAATTAAATAAATTATACCATTAACTCTTTAACTAAAATTTATACAAACTAAACATTATTGTGGAAATTTCTTAATACAATGATTCAGCAAAACGGAAAAATCATGACAAATTAATAGGCAACTTAAAATACACTCGCAAAAAACGGGATGCCTGCCACAGCAGTATGTCAGATCTTATTTGTTCAAAATTTACTGATATTTTTCAACATAGAATAATAATGGATTTTTAGTATTAAAAAAATCGCAGGTTACAAAATGCCTGTAAGTTTAAGTTACAGAAAAATCATAATTTTGCACAACAATTTATAAACTTTTTTCGTATCTATTACTGTTTAGGAGTAATAAAGGAAGTTCCTATATTAATGGAATCACCCGTATAGTAGATTCTTATTATTCAGATTTTTCTTTATTGGCACTTTTCAATTTACACCTCAGATTTTTGTATTACATATGTGGCTAAATATATAAAACATTGCTTTTAAGGTCACAATGTAAACACCAGCTGTTCACTACGATACAACGTTTTCTGAATATATAATATCAAAATAACCTTCACATGATTAGCACAATTACAGCTTTATTTACAGCATTTGTATTATGTGTTATCATCATGAATTAGTTGCAAGAAGAATAAAAATGTAATTTATCCGATTTTTAAAATAATTCAAATCTATGTTTAATAATAACTAATAACTGTAAAAGGTAAAAGTTTAATAATCACCCGGATATAGTGATTTTATTACATTGCACTGCAATTAACATAACCAACAAACTCCTCTAAACTATTATATGTTATTATATAGTGTATATATTTCCTCAATTATATTAAGTTAAATAAATAAATAAAATAAAACGTTAGGGCTAGCGTCTAATGTAGTCTAATATTGGTGGTGTTAATGCAAAAGCCACGTGTAATATCATCCTACGCTCACCAAACTTACACCAGCTATTACAACAACTTTATTTCTAAGTCGAAGCTGCAATTAGTTCGAAAATGACGTCGTTAAGTATAATTCCAAGTTTCCAGGCTGAGCTAATAATGTCTATACGGTCGCACAACTATTCAGAAGTCGTTCATTATGTTGTTATCTTCTTGATTTCACATAAATTACAGATCTTATCTCCCCTTAATTATTTTATGTCCGACAAACTTTTCAGAACGAATAAAAGCGGCATTTACAGAAAGAACATCAGTTTGATCTGATACGATAAAGGAAAATAATGTTGGAATAAATAATTTACAATTAAATAGAATTCTAATGCTTATAATTTTATAATTAGAGTGGTCAACTTTCGTCTGCGCGCCAGGTCAGTACTAAGTTTCATATATGTCACATTAACGTTTAACATAAGTGTACAATACAGTATTATGGAAAGAGCAAAATTATTTATTTATTTGTATAATTATAAATATTATATATAGGGTGTTAGATAAACATGCGATAAAAATTCAAGGGGTTATTCCTTGGCTAATTCTAAGAATATTTTGTCCTATGATGATTTTTCAAAAACCCCTTTGTTTCGAAGATACAGGGTGAACAAAATTTGCGACAACCATATTCGATATTCGTTGAAATTATTAATGTAAATAAAAGTACGGTGTACGCTAATGAGTTTATCAAGTATACAAAAAATTGTTTACAATGCGTTGTTATTTTTTCGATCTCGATCACATGAAACGACTGTTTGATCTAGTAGTGGATTTCATTTGAATATGTCTCATCGGTCGCATTTGTTTAGATTTGGTGACGTTTGGCTGTTTGACGTGTCTTTAATAGTTGGTGAAATCCTCTATCATGATATATATGAAAGCCGAGATGACTGACATGCATTTCATGTATGGACTTGCTGATGGCAACTCATTAGAAGCTAGACGAATGTATATTGAACGATTTCCTGTCCGTAATGTCCCTGATCGAAAAATCTTCGAAAACATTCATCGACGTCTTCGTGAAACAGGCTCAATGAAAGGAACTGGAGGGCCAGGAAGATCAATGACTGCAAGAATAATTGGAACAGAATGTGCTGGAGATGATAGAGGAAGATCCTGGTAGCTCTACGCGAAAAATTGCAAATACTTTGAATGTAAGTCATTGGGCAGTTTGGAAAATTCTTAAGGACAATTTGCTGTATCCATACCACATTCAACGCGTTCAGGCACTAATACTTGCTGATTTTCCGCCACGTATTGCATTATGTCAATGGATATTGCAAACATTAGTTCGCATCCCTCTATTCCTGACACAGATTCTTTTTACCGATGGAGCCAGTTTCTCAAGAAATGCAATAAGGAATTTTCAATAATAACCATATGTGGGCAGATGAAAATCCGCATGAGGTATTTGAAGATCGTTTTCAACATCAGTTCTCGTTGAATGTTTGGTTTGGAATTATGGATGACTATCTAATTTCTATCAGGAAGACTTACTGGCGTGGTGTACCGCAACTTTTTGGAAGCAACGCTGCCTGAGTTTCTGGAGGATGTACCATACGGACAAGAATTGCAATGTGGTTTATGCACGATGGTGCAGCACCACATTTCAGTTTGGTTGCTCGTAATTTTTTAACAGCAACATACGGAGATCGCTGGATTGGTCGAGGTGGGCCACACGCATGGCCTGCTCGATCCCCAGACTTAAAGCCCCTAGATTATTTCTTCTGGGGATCTCTGAAGTCAATAGTTTACGCTACTCCAGTGGAGAATTTGGACGATTTGCAAAATCGGATAATTGCTGGGTGTAACTCAATTAGAAACGACCCTGGTGTGTTTGAAAGAGTTCGACAGTCAATGAGGAGAAGATTGAATGCTTGTATCCAGGCTGGAGGAAGCCATTTCGAACATTTATTGTAGATTGATCAACTTTACATGTATTTTCTGATGATAAAATGTTGTTACTGTGGCAAATCTTGTTCGCCCTGTATCTTCGAAACAAAGGGGTTTTTCGAAAATCATCATAGGACAAAATATTCTTAGAATAGGTCAAGGAATAATCCCTTGAATTTTTGTCGCATGTTTACCTAACACCCTGTATAAGCCCCTTACCTTATTTAAGTAAAAATATATGTAATGATAATCAGTGATTTTTACAAAAATGTCTGGATTATTTTTTTTAAGATAAAAATCTCCAATGCCTATACATACTTAACTTCTTTATTATATATTTAAGTAATCACCATATATTTATACAATTAACAACTTCAGATTACCATTTACAAAGTAAATAGTTTAATTGCCAAACATTTATATAAAATGAAAGAAAAAAACGAGTTTGCGGAAACTTCGGGAAACCAGATGATGAAAATCTGTTTACTTGGATATTATTACTCTATACCTACGTTATATTTGGGAAACGCGTAGGTGTCGTGTATGAACGTGTTGGCAGCTCGTAAATAAGCGTTTCTCGTTTATTTCAAATTCACGCTTTACGCACACCTTTTTATCGATCACCTTTTGTTAGGCTTAAGGTTATTTTCGGGTTAATTATGTTTATCTCTAGTATGTATTAGTCTATCGAGGCATCCGCGAGGTTAAATTTATGGAGCTAATGAAACATAAATGCGGTCAACGTTATATTGTTCACGCCCAAAAAAAGAATGTATATAGATGTATACTATATACACCATTATTTTTATAGCACCTATAAAAGTAGAAAGTGGAAAAATGGACGTATGTATATACGTACACCGAGAGAAAAAAAGTGTTGTATTAACTAATAAAATGGTGTATTGAACACTTTTTTCTTTTTCAATATGAGAAATGATATTTTAATGTTAATGCAAAACGTAAAAAAATGTTAAATTGCGTTAGTTAACTGAATAATAATAAATGTTATAAGAAACAAACTACGCGTGATTCTTTGAACATGTACTTAATTCTCCATTAACAATTTGTACCTGCTAATTGAATAATACAACAACATTATCCCCAACACAGTTACTTGTTGTAGACACACGAAGTAATAATTGTCTCTATAATTTTATAATATTGGTTTAGCACTGGTACAGTGGTATTTCAATGATTAATAAATTTTGTTATACATTTCTACTAAATGTTGATTCAAAACTTATATTGTTTCATTTAACCTACCTGTAGTATTCATCGAATGACTATTTGTATGTAATTCAACACTTTTAGGTAGTTATACGAAAAAGATTTTCTTGTTAGTGGCACCATTTTCGATTTTGCTTAAAATCACGTTATTGATCGGGCGAGTTGTTACTTTTATCGATGGATCCATCGATTACTGTATCATTGATGTAATAAACAGAGATACACTGTAATTGAAGGATCTATCCATGAAATTAAAAATCCGCCCGCACATTCAGCAATTAGTCCATTGATAGCAACGCATAGCTATATATTGCCTAATTACGAAGACTGTAGTAGGTAATAGAAGGAACACATTGATATCAACGGATTAAGCTTTTGTGCGCTGAATGTCAACATTGTCCATAAAGTTCCAAGGCTACCCTTACACTGTTGAAAATATTACGGTGTTGGCGTTAATTTTGTGGTAGTCAAATATTTTAGTGTTGATTTTTACAAACTTTGCCAGACGAATTGACTACATGTGTTTAGTAGAACAGAAATTACTAGAATTTGGTGTGAATTCTTTGTTCAGATATGAGGATTTACTATTTTCTCTAGACATTCAGAAGCATCAACCAATCAGAATTTTTCCCTCGGATAGAAATATAGAAACCCCACCTAATCTAATACGGTATTGCATTATACGCACCACCTGCATTGCACGTGTATCTGTTTTCGAGTTTGTTTCTGCGTATTAACATATCCAAACAAACCACCAAACGTGACTGACCTGCAAAGTATAACCTTGTGTTATTAAACGTTAATTCCAGTGGGCATAAAAAATTTCAACATCTTAAAGATGTATTGGGAACAACTATTATGTAATTAGTTCAGATTTGAATCAAATAGCATAAACATTCACTTAATTTTTTAATGGTTCTCAAAAAATCATTTTAAAATTAGTACGTTTTGGTTGAAACCAAAACTTTTGAATGAGTGGTTCTGTATATTTAGAATTGAGAAAACGTCTTAAAGAGAGAATATTATAGCACTAAGAAATAGGAGTTGCATATTAAATAGACGTTGTGTTTAGAAAACGGTGTTAAATCATCCAATAGATCAAATAAAATGTGACTAGAAGTATATCATAATTCCACGTATTAGTTGGACAAAATAACCCCTTAGCAATAGACAATACTTGACTATCTTTGTTCGTCAAATTTAAACTTCTATAGTTCTCGACAAAATAACACGAAAACAGTGTGGACCTCTCCTGACTATTAAATTAGTCAAAAAAGTGTTAAAATTTTCAACAGTGTACAGCTATGTATGGATATCTTCGGGACTTTTATTAATACGTCATTACCGACATGACGCGAGAACAGCGTGGTTATCACCTGTGTTATAGATCTTCAACTGGAAAATATGTATGTAATTTTATTAGATTAAGCATTTGGAGACTGCCTCGAGCGAAAGGTAAGTATTAGTAGTTTCGGGATAGTGTAATCTCATTGGAAATTATTACTGTTAAAGACACATACAATGTAAATTACGTAATACTATTCGTATTGAACTAATTAACTGCAGGTAAAGTCAACAACAAAAAACGTTTTACAATGATAATATATTCAAAATACATATACCAAACATTTACGGTATTATATACTAAACTTATAATAGCTTAATAACATAATTGAAAAATTATTTTATTCATACATTTGAAAGGAAAGTACAATTTAACGTTTCATAATAAATCATTAATAACAACATTTAACCAAAATTCGTTATCAGCATTTACCGATTTCGTAATACTACCCACCAAATAATCATTATTTTCAACAGAATTGGTTTTTATCATATTAATCGATTTACTTAAACAATTAAAGGCAAAATGATTTTTACGATTACATTTATGACATATTTTACCATATGGTACAATTGGACAACTGTTTTGCGCATGCGTAAAATTACAACGTGTACATCGACCTGTTCTAGAATTGTTCGAATCCGTTACAAACGATCTTGTTTAAATTTGCCGGACACCTCTTTCCAATGATCTTCCATCCTTGTGCGCGGCCCTTGGGTGAAACGTGTCTTCTGTCTTGTTCCTGCATCCGGCTGTCGATCGATGTGTTTTCCAGCGTAATTTCAATATTATTTAAAATTTCTCGAACTTCCTTTCCTATACAGTGTAACAGCGTCGCTGCTTGTATTTCGGCTGTTTTCCCACTGCAACCACTCGCGGTAGAATATAATTCCCAATCTTCTTTGAATTGCCTTCAATTTTTTGCTAGGTCCCCCTCCATTTTCATCTTCTCGAGTTCAGATATATTCTTCATTTTGTTTTGTTCCTTTCTGACACGTTTTTTTTTTTATAATTTGTTGCACTTTTTATTCCTTTCACTGATTTTTTTTTTGCATTTTGTTTGTTTTTTATTCTGACTGCGCCATGTTATATATATACTCCGCGATGGGTTTTGATTATCTTTATTATTCAATATTGATGTTACAGAAGTTTACAAACATAGGTCTTATTGCTACGGAGGTTGGATACTGACTGACTGTGCGCACGTGCGATCACCTATATGTAACAGTATTAAATATTACATTTTATTAAGTTAACACCGATAGTAAATGTTTAAAGAACACCGTTTTCGAATGTCAAATCGATAATTTGTGGGATTAAACCAACAAGATAAAATATTGCTTACGCCTGAACACTATAATCTTGTTAAATTAACTCTAAAGTGTGCAACAATATAAATATGTTTGTTTCAAATAGGTGCATATGATTCACTTAAATGCAATCTGGTTAAATCAATGCTCAAATTCGTGACACTACGACAAATGTTGAAATAACCATTTCATTTCTCTCAGTGATGATGTTTGTTTAAAAATTGCTCATTTTAGGTTTGATGACATTCATAGGTAGTTGTAGATTTGATAATTTATTGTATTGCATGGCGTCTGATGGTCTATGATTACTAAAATGTTGAAAAGTGAACCTATTATTCTCTTATGAATGTTTAATTTAATTAAACAAAACATCATATATTGTCGGTTTTGAAAGAAGAACTTTTGTTGCTTTCGCACAATCCATGTATTTCTGAGCACATATACTCAGTGACATTAGAAGTGATACACCGAGAAAAAGGATTGTTCCAACCAAAATATCATTTTTTTTTCACATAAAATTGTTGCAAATTTTAGAAATAAGAGCCTTATAGGATAGTCTAACCAGCTGTTCACTTTTTTTTTTGTTCGTGAAGGAATAAAATTAATATCTGTAAGGAATTACGTAACGAGCACAAACACGTGCAGTTTCCCCGAACAAATTAATTAGCTGAAAGTAAACTTCTCACGCAGTTGCTGTTCGCCGTTGGGTTTGGATATAAGCCAGCAAAATCGAGGGCGTTGTGCGGAGACATTGCATAGCCAAGGTCGTTAATCGACCTGTCATCGAACTAATTAGCTCTCACAACATATTCAACACTCGCGTTAAAGGTTTTATATACCAAGTGATCGCACGCGAAGTGGTGCTACGTCTGGATGATTTCTGTTTGTTTAGTTGTATGTATACTTATTCGAGCAACAGCCCTCGGTCATAAGGTTTTTATTATTCATTTTGATCTAATGGTGCACCTACTATAGATAGTATTGAGCACTATCGGTGTTGTCGCAAGTATCGGTGGTGGGGCTAATCATTCATAGTCAACGATAGTCGATAGATAGATAATTATTTGTTCCGCATTGTTAATAAGATATAAGATGAGATATAGCGAACTATAGTGCGACCAATTTTATTTGGCCGGCGGAAAGTATATGAACTAATACGCGAAACTATTTACCCCTCATATCCTTAAGCCCAGCCGAATATTTTGCGACCAAGCCGAAGCCTCTAGCTGCAGTCCTTCTGGAGTTATGTTAAAAAGCGGAAGACTCGCGTTTCTTTTTCCTTATTTTGGGACACGAGAGTCGTCGCTAGAGCCTTCCAATAGTACCTATCAGACGCGCATTTTGACGGCGAATCGAATGGCGGAAATCGCGATCCGCTATCTCTAACCATTTCCGAGATGTTATTATTATTAATGATAATAACATATATTTCTAACAGGACAAAAACACCTAATCACAGGAAAATACATTTAAAAAGAAGAAAAGTACATGCCAAAGAGCATTAACAAGTAGAAAAGAGTATAATTCATTCTTAAAAACTAAAATTCGCTTACACAATTCAAAGAACAAAATAAGATTATCAAAACTTTAAAAAACTTTTTTTGATTCAATATTATTTATATGAATTGTGTAAGTGGGAAACCATATTAAAATTCCATATTCTCTCTCTTAGAGCGTATCAAAGAAAAGAACAACGTACTCATCTTCCTGGTATCACGAAAATCTCTTCGATTGCGGTAAAGAAAATCATAAATTTTAAAATTACGTGCGACAACATTTGCTATGTGATGACAAAAAGAGAGTTTAGGATCAAATAACACTTCCAGATCTTTCGTTAAACTTACAGAGATTAAAGTAGTACCGGAGATAAGAAAAAGTAACAGGGTTGATCTTTTCAGTAAAAACCCTAGAATTACACTTGCAAATATTATGTGAATTTACTACACCAGAGAACAACAGCGTTGATATTAAACTAAAGTACTTCGCAGTCCGCAACAGAATCAATAGAGGCAAATAATAAATCGTCAGCAAACATCAGTTTTTCACAGGATATATCATTAACAAATTAAAGTTAAGAATAGAAGAGGTCCTAAATTCAAGCCTTGGCGGACGCCTGATGTAGGAATAATGGATTTACACATGAAATTACGGTATTTGGCATATTGTTCTCTATTTAGCAAGTAAGACTTAAAGAAATTTAGCAGGGAGTTAGAAAAGCCAAAAGGGCACATTTCAGCTAAAAGAACATGATGATCTACCTGGTTAAATGTCTTCTGAATATCCAAGTATAGTACGTCAACCTGTCCTTGTGTTTCTTGACCGTTTTTTTCTTATTTTGGGACACGCAATGGCATTTCGAGTCGCTAACAAAGACCAAAACCTTAATGTGTTGCACATAGGGACGGGATATATTTTTTTAACAAATATCGATGATTTTGTATCGATATTTTCATTAGTCAAGATCGATACCAATCTCGTTGTTAAAACAAAAACATTGATATTATATTTTGTATCCCAGTAAGTTAGTTGGTCATTTGAGGTAGGGAAATTCTATTTTGTCACCTAGGTGATATATAGAACAAATTAAGTCCTTTTTCTAAGTTATGTTAAAAATATTTGTGTAGATAGTGGTAGAAAATAAAAAAAAATTCACCTACTCAAGCAGCAACATTCAAATTTCTCGTAATTATTTAATTACCGTTAATTTTCGAACGAGTTTCTTGCTTTCGTAGGATTTAAAGCATTGTAAAATCGAAAACGTCTATTGAAACTTAAAATCATCGACGATTTTGTATTACATTTACAGATATTTATGTTCAATTTAATTGCAGTAAATTTGAATTTTGTTGCTTGGGGAAGTAAATCAAACATTTAATATAATAAACATTATTAATATTTTTAATATATTTCTGTCTCATTATGTTTTTATTTATGCAATTATTTATTATTAAATTGCAGATAAACTGCGGAGAAATGGTGTACACAATTTTCACAAATGTCGCAATGGACAAAAACGTGTTTCGCTTTTACTAAAGCTCTTCAGTGCCCCTTGGCGATAATTTCATGCCACGCATAGGCGTCTATATATACTTAGATAGTGTAAATACTATGATGGGAGATCCTAAAACTCTCATTTATCATAATGTTTATTGTTACAAAAGTTCTTTTACTTTTGGGAGATTAAAAAAAATATTTAACGGAAATACCAACATAGTCATTACATACTAGTTACGAAAAAAGAAAAATAAATAAAGTTCCATTTCTGATAGCGTATTTTCGGTATCGGTAACCGTTTTGGAGATTTTGATCGAAAAATTTAGCAAAATTGGTAAAAAAAACATCGACACTTTGAGTCGTTGTACATCAAAATAAGCGTCTCTTTTCAATGAAAATGTCATGTAATAAATGTCATTATGCCTCAATCCATAACATTTACTTATCATAGTCTACTCTAATTATGATTTTTCTCGATGACTCTATATAAAGTTGCGATTTGTGTATAAATTAGAGTAAAGTTAAAGAAGTGAAGAACAAAGTTCAATCCAATCTCGTGTTTATTTAGTATATTTTAAACGACATGCTTAGTTCTGTATAACGATCATCATGAGGTTGGATCTAAACAAAAATTTATGTCGTAATTTGTTTTAAAAAATCAAACAAAATATAAATAAAACTTTATTATGATAAACAATCACAAACACATTAAGATACATAATTGTAAAAATCAACTTAAAAACATACATAGTATAATATTGTTTAATTTGATATTTTTTTATTGATTTTGAAACCAGCAAGATAAGCTAATCGAACGCTAAGCCCTATGCATATTATCGGATTAATCTCTCAATAGTCTTAGCTGATTTTGTGGAATCTATATAATAGAATAATGCTACAACCATATAGAATATAACCGTCAAAGTCCTAGGCAGATATTTATTAATTCAAATCGGTTTGGAATTTAAGATTTATTTGGTATCAGTAATATAGAACGCCAAGAATTTTTTTTGCAATCTTGTAAGTACCGAACAATAACATACTCCGAGAAAAATAGAATTATCCATGTTTTAAAAGCTCAAAATATTAGTTTCATAAGAAACGATTTTAGATAATAATCTTAAACTTTAATCTGGCAAATTAGCAGGGATCATATTGTCATTGTACTGAATATATTTTAATCCATTTTCTTATTAGAATTGTTGCACCATTCACTTTCTTTATAATATGCTTTCATGGTTTTATCAAGTATTTGGTACATTTTTTATATCGAATCGTATACATGTCTCTGCTGTTTCGATTGTAATTATACACTTTGGATGCTGCGAAGGAGGTTTGTTTCCTTGGATTTTTATGATACCGGTGTTGTTCTTCGGATGTGAACTTTTCTCAGCGAACATCTGGATTGTCACTGCAAGCAAATCCCATTCTGCAGGACTCTGGCGTGTGTGCAAGCTGATAAACGAGGTATCTTGTCAAAGCATTGTTTAACGTTTTGTATAAGTGAGTATATAATATTTCTAATATTTTGAGGTTATTGTTAATATTTGTAGGATGACAGTTGAGATTGAAATTTTAATACGTATAAATTGGTAGATGTGGTTGGTGGTTCTCTTTCTCTTATGATATATGAGATATTTAAAAGTTATTTTGAGAAATAAAGAATCCAAATATATACTGGATAATTGATAATATTTGTTTTGAACATTCCAAATAAGTATACTCATCTTGAGTAGTTCCCATACTCTTTATATGTTTTTGATATAAACTTGTTAATAGATTATGCATGTTATTAATAATTACATTGGTCGCGTTCATCCCTTGGTATCGATCTAATATCGCTCACTTAAAACGTGATGAACGTTGAAATTTTCTGGAACGCTACCGTAGCGCTACAGGAGCATTCGCCATTTTAAGTAGCAATTTTTATTTCCGCCTCAGCTTGGTAGCGCTCATGTAGCAAACTAGAAATGTAGGTTATGTGTTTGTATTTCAATAAAAACCAAATCATACAATAATATTACGTGCGGGCAGTTGATTAGTGAAGAATGAATAATAGCCAGGAAGGGTAAACAAGTGGTAAGCAAATATGTCACTTTTGTTACGAACAGTGTTGGATGAAATAATATGCATTAATATATACATGTTTAGGTGTACAGAGTTTTCATTCTTAAAATTATATAATTTTCGGGATTGTATTGCATTTTTTGTGTCTATTGTAAATATGTGTAATAATTTTAGAATATGTTTTACTTCTTTTAGATTCAGACATTATTTACATTTCTTTAAATGAAGTTGAAAACGTTGAATCACAGGTTGGATTAAACCCAGTCGCAATAGCAGCCTCAGGTAATTACTACATACACCCAGATAATTGCTAGAACAGAATATTGAGTAAATTAAAAATTTTAGAGAATGAATTTTATTGGACAACAGCAACCACGTGGTTATTAATTAAATCTTTTGAGGCAATAAAAGAACAATTTCGAAATCCAAAGATAAAAAGCAAAGAAATATGGAGGACTATTTTGAACGATTTCTTGTGGTCCCAATGGTTCTAATAACTGTTCGGCAACCTCCCCGACATGATTTATTAGATTTCCATTCACATCATTGCCATCCGCGGCTAAATATATCAACAAATCTCTGTTTCGATGCATTTATTTTGTGCGATAGAACTTAAACAGTGTTAAACAGTTTAGGTATCGTGTATAGATTATGTTTTGAATTGTGGTTATGTTTATGTCAGAAATGACAGCTCTTGAAGTAATATTTTGTAGTGTGTAAAATAACCCGTTCATCGCTCTACAATTTAGATCACAAATCGATAACCTATCGCTATCTAAGCAGAAAAGTGGAATGAACGCGACCATTGTTTTATTAATAAAAGATCATTTGATACATTGAATTATCAAGAATTAAACTATAAATTCAATATTTAACAAAGTAAAGGCATAATAATGAAACAATTTGGAAAAGTTACTAACGCCTTGTATCTCGAAACCAAGCGATATTCGAAAAAAAATTATACCACACTTTCGTCTTAAAATTTGGCGACGGGCATTCTCGTTTATTTTGTTGGAGAGGTTAGGAAACACCCTGTATATAAGCTGGAAACGCCATACTTGAAATATAAATAAGAACGCACTAAAACTCAATTTACAGTAGCTCTGCAGCCTGCAGCTTTACACATTTAATTTCATAATTAAATATTTATAAAGGCTGTTAATAATAGCGCTACTCACCCGGTCTGCTTAAAGAAAATTTTCCATTTCCTGTTAATAATTGAGTACGTAAAATTTATATTCGAATAGGAGCGGCCATGTGGCAATTAAGTTCTTCGTCTGGGTATCTTCGCTTATGTATATACACATTCATATCTTCATATAAGTTTAATAACACAGGTAATTTATTAATAATTCATACTTCCTGGTTATTTGTTCTGTCAATTAATCCAATCGTATGGTAAGTATTACATGAATCTCACCAGATAATAAAAAGCTTATTTTTAATAGGCAAGCTTTTTATTATCTTTGGTAATTATAGTGTTCAAAGGAATGCAATTCTGGCTCTTTTGTTAAAAATCCTTCTTTCTACAGGGTGTTTTACCAGCCAGGGAATTCCTCTATAACTCGTAAACAGTGAACGATAGGAAAAAAAGTTTTTATAAATTTATAATTTACTGGCGCTTTTAAAAATGCAATAATATTGGAGATATTGTATTAAAAAAAAAGAAAAATATCCTTTAGAGTTAGTAACAACTTAAAGCGAAAAAACTGGATAAATAATGAAATCTTGCAATCCAGTAGCAACCTAAAAGATCTTTATATAATGCAGAAACAGTACCCTCAGCTGAAAGATATGTATAAAATAAGGTACAAAAATCATAAAGTTTTAGTTAACCAAACGAAAAAACAGTACTACAATAATCGCATAAGCAATTCCCATAATAAATCTAAAGAGATGTGGAAAGTTGTGAACGAACTTAAATCTGTACCTGGTGGAATTTCCCGAAATAATGTTGAAATTATCCAGAATGACAAAAGGATCAACGATCCCCAAGAACTTTCAACCGTTTTCAATACGCACTTCCAAAACTCGGTTGAACACATAATTAACTCTATCCCCCGCTGTTACAATAAATACTGTAATCAATCCCAACGTAAACACAATGTTTTTGTTTCCTTTTACTGAGTCCGAATTGAGCGTAACACTCCACAAGCTGAAACCGAAACACACTTCTGGACCAGATGACATATCTGCAAAAATTCTTATCAACTCTTTTCAGTTATTAGCTTCACCCTTAACTTATCTTATTAATTTTTCTTTCGCTTATGGAATTTTCCCTACCGATTTTAAGACATCTGCAATTGTGCCAATTTTTAAGAAAAACTCTAGAACTGACATATCAAATTATCGGCCCATTTCCTTAATATCAAATGTTGGTAAAATATTCGAGTATTGCATGCTAGATAGACTGAACTCGTTTCTTAAAAAACATAAAATACTTAATGATAATTTACACGGTTTCAGGGAAAACAGGTCGACTACTACTGCTTTATTAGCATTTTATGACACTATCCTGGAAAACATCAACAAGCGAAATACTCCACTTGCCATTTTGTGTGATCTTAGCAAAGCTTTTGACTGTGTTCAACATTCCTTATTATTAGAAAAGCTGTACGAATACGGTATACGAGGCAATGCTGCTCAGTGGATATACTCATATTTGGAAGGACGGATACAATTTGTCTCTATTTCACATTTCTCAAATACCAGAATTAAACAATACAAGTCTAACTGTGTTCCAGTCCCGTATGGGGTTCCTCAGGGATCCGTTTTGGGCCCTCTGCTTTTCAACCTATATATGAATGATATATACAACTTCGTAAATGACTTTCTACTTTATATATATGCGGATGACACCACTATATTTGTTTCAAATAGCGACTTTGGTCAGCTTGAAGTTGCAGGTAACCTAGCAATGGATACTGTTCATCAGTGGTTTTGTGCTAATAAATTGTGTTTGAACGATAGAAAAAACTAATTTTCTACTATTTCACACTGCTCAGCGCACCGAAAATATTACTTGTAACGTTCAAGTTGATACTAAACCTTTGCAGCAACTCCATTCCGCTAAGTTCTTGGGACTCATTCTGCAAGAAAAATCTATCATGGAATGACCATTGCGATTATCTTACGAAACTTCTACATCAGAAAGCGTATCTTTTCCGTTCTTTAAGATCCAGTTTGTCTTTGGAAACTCTTGTTTCCGTTTACTATTCCGAAATTCAATCTCGGCTACATTATGGAGTTCTTCTTTGGGGAAGTTCTCCTGCAGCTAAAAATGTTTTTATAGCGCAAAAGCAAGTTATCAGAGCTGTTAGTGGCATAAAGATGAGAGATTCATGCAAACCTGTTTTTATCTCATATAATTTTTTAACTCTACCTTCTCTTTATATTTTGGAAGCTCTCTGCTACGTACATAAAAACAAAGACCAATACATAAAAAACAAAAATGTCCACACATACGAGACTCGTCACTGCAATAATCTATACTTACCAACCAATCATTTAGATGTTTATGCTAGAGGTTTTCAATATTTGGGCAGAAAACTGTATAATAAATTGCCTTCTACTTTAAGGAAAGTAAGAATTTTAAAGCAGCAGTCAAAAAATTTTTAATTAGTAAGTGTTACTATACGATCGATGAATTTTTTCTTTGATCCTGCGCATTGTATTTGTCGTTCATACTACTTCTTTTGCATTTGTTATTCTTGTGCATTTGTTATTATTATTTTCATTTACGTTTTCTTTAGTTTTAGTTTTAAGTTAGTTTTCTTACAGATTATTTCCTCTTTTTTGCATCTTGTTATGACTGATTCTATTGCCTTTGGCACCTTCGAACCAATAAACGTTATTATAGAAGTATTTGAAAATGGAGAACCTGCACTACTCTACGTTACATTGTGATATATCGTAATGTAACGTATATATATTTTCAAATACTTCTATTCTTGTAGAACATAGCTTAAATAATATTATGATATTTTTTCAAAAATTTAATTTCGCGGTAAACATAGAGAAAAAAGACATTATTTTATTAAACAGGAGAAAAAAGGGGTCATAATGAAGTACAATCTAATTTAGGCATTATTAAATGAAACTGTGTAGTTTGAACTTTAGAATACACCATGATTTATATGCATTTTGCTATAATGTTTTAATTTATGCACAACCAAACAATATTACTTCTGCGATTGTTTTATCGATATTGCAAACTTTGTTCGCAAATATCTTTGTAAATAGATACTGTAGAGCTTTAGGAAAAAATACGGGTCTTCTAATTTTAGGCAAAGACTTCAAATTTAAAATATAAAAAGAATTCAAGACATCAAATTTTTTAGGTGTACCGCTTGATATGGAATGACCCATATACACTTATTCTTGAATTTGAAAACTGCTCTTTCGAAACACCCTTAATCACTTTGTTTTTTTTTTTCTTTTCTGGAACCCTCCCAACATGTGTGACCCTAACGCTTCTATACAGTTAAATAACGGATACTATACCACATGGTATATTTGATCCCCTGCCAGCTTGTACTACGAGTATTGACATTTACAAATCCCTCATTCGGTTTGCCGAACATCTCACCCTAAATTTTCAAAGTATATCATTACACTTCAAGTACTTTTACGATGGAAGGGATATAATAGGTGACTGGATGCCACGTAATGTGAAATACGATTTGATCTAAACACTATTATGTTGAATTTAAATAAATAAATCAATATAAATAATGATAATAAAATTAAAGTTTGTTGTGTTATTCCTTTGCCTCTGCGCCTTCTGTATTTATTATATATTGCAAAGGTCACACGTGACTTTCACAGCAATCCGGAAGTCTACTCAGGTTCTTATGTTTCTTTCTCCCCTTAGCGGCCGTAATGACTATATAATTACAGTGCACGATGAACGTAGAGGACACGGAGCGAAGATACACTCAAATTGTAGGCTATTTATAAGCAGCTTAGCGTGAAGATACATTCCAACGATCAAGAAGGGACTTGGGTAGTTGGATGTAATGAACCTATATTTAATTTTATCCACATTTTCTTGTAGATTTAGTGTTTCTCATGGTGAGTTTAGGGGAAAAAAAAAGTCTAGATAAGGCATAAATATCTTTTTTTAGATTTTGGGATTTCTAATGCGCGACTTCTAACCTTATTCCTTATTTGAATTTTAGATAAGATTTGGATTTTGGTTGTTACGTAAGATTTGTTTAATCTTTTTAATTCTCATCGGATTTCGCTTTCTTCTATCATCATGTTACTGAGACAGATTCATTCACGCAGTTTTTTGCTTTGGGATTCTCCAAACCCCAGTAGCCACCGTAATGGCACATGGAGTTATATGCTAAGTGCTATAACTAAATTGAGCAAGTGTTCCACTGTATTCGGCTCTAAAATACTCACATCAACCGAGGTTAAATATCTGGGTGTTGTCTTGGACGCCAAACTGCTGTACAAATCACATCTAGAACATGTTACAAACAAAGCCATATGGAACTTCTAGCCCTGTAGAGGTATCTTCGGTAAAATGTGGGCGCAATGATACACTGGCTGTTATAACTTACGCCTAACTAGTTTGGTGGCATAAATAAAATGTAAGCTATGCTTATAAGTGCACCAAGTCCAAAGAATTAGCTGTTTGGGCATCACAGCAGCCATGTCTTCGACACCGACGGCTGCTATGGAGACCATTCTTGGGCTTCCCCCGCTGCAGTTGGTGTTGTGGTTTGAAGCAACCCTAATAGGGGCTTACAAAGCAAAATGTAGCGGATGCAAGGGCTTCTACGGCAAAGTCCGAGACCACACTAGCATCTTCAACTACATCGAACAGACAGTACCCCACTGTCTGTAAAGATCTCTGACAAGATCTCACCCGTTTTCAGCTTCTCTGGGTAGATATCTCCAGCAGAGAAAGTGCAATAGCATACATCCGCAAATCAAATTGGAGTCTATCTCCTTGGTTTGTCGATGCCTCGAAAAGACGTAACGGCGCGAGCATTGGAATCTTGAGGGACGGCGAACCTTTTAGCCTAGCCGCCTTCCCCCATTTTTCAGGCAGAAATTATCGCCATCCATTTGTGCTGAGGGCATCTCAAACTGCCTGCGCAAGAATGGAAGGGTAGAAATCATGTCCGACAGTCAGGCTGCCCTCGAAACTTTGCGAGCTGTCAGATTTTACTCTGAGGTGGAATTGGAGTGCAACAGAAAACTTAAACAGCTGGCGAAACATCTAAATGTTATATCTGGGATCAGAGGCAATGGAATAGCTGACACGTTAGCAAGAGGCGCTAGCGAGCTGTCGTTCCTAGGTCCAAAATTGATGTGTGATAGCTCATATGGCAGCATCAAAATGTTTGTCAGATCCCAACTTGCTGCTAGGCACTGCTCCTTTTGGAATGGACTCGCCGGCCCAAGACACTGTAAATCTGTAGGGCTTTATCCGAATGAGGAAAGATTCCGTAGGGCAGTCTTTAAGAGCAGGGACAGATTGACTCACAGGAATCTTAATTGGTCACTGCACACTAAATAAACACATCTACCGCATGGGTATTGACATGGGGCACAATAGGTCTTTCTGTCCGAGTTGCTTTCTTCGGGTTCAAAAAATTAGTAAAGTGCAGAGGCTTGCGTAATGTGGACTACTTTTACATCAGCAATGGAACGCCTGCTAGACCTCTCTTCTCACTGGTGATAATAGGTGAGGCTGGAATCAGAATGAATCTTAGGTTGCAAGAACTACCAAACGACAGATATGCAGAATTGAAATATAATAATAATATTGCCTATCATGTGGACGATAACCTTTTGGGATTGAGATCAGACCACATGTTCAACATGTATAAATATTTAAAAGGAAATTCCAAGTGGAAATCACGGATATATAGAGAAACTGGAATCAATCCAGCTGCAGAGACAGGTTTGGGGAATTGATCTGGTTTTAGAGACGGATCAAACACTGGCAAAATCCACAGTGAGGTTACAAATATAAATTGATTACCCTTCCTTAGGCAGGGGCATATGCAATATTGTATTGTGCAGCAAAAATCAATCAGGGCTTTTAAAAACAAGCGGATCTGTTTTCTAACAGACAGTCCGGCGATACTGAGGGCAAAAGTGAATCTCAAATGTGTTTTTTACCACGTCTGGTTGACTCTTTTGTAAGTTTATGACATTTTGTTTCAATCTCACCAATGAAGATTAATATACAGGGTGTATCAAATAAAAAAGTAAATGTTGCTTGGGTGTTAACTACACGACATATAAAGCACAAACCCACCGAAACCGGATTTCATCATTAAAGAATAAAAAAAAGTAAAATTTAGAGCCAAAAAATCTTTAGTCCGGGCCTGATGCAAGGAAACGTCATGTTAAGCACCCGCTAAACATTTAGTATTATTCTTAATGGTATGCCGTAAGTTCATTTAACGTCATTCTGAATAAATAAAGGCCAGTGTGCCCTTGTAAAAATAGCAAAACTGAGGTACTTTAAATTTCTTCTTTTTATAAAATAAACATTCCTTTTTTGTTAAGAGCATTCTACGTAAGTCTACAAAGTATTATTTTTAATATCCTGATAAGACGTTCGAGTTTCACCGATATGCGACTTCAGTAGGTTACAAAAAACGTAAATATTTTTCTTTTGCTTTGTCGAATCGAGAGTTAGTTGTTAATAAACGGTACCACATGAATCTGAGTTATTTCTTTTAGATTTATTAATCATATAACGCAAAATGAATTGAATCGAATTACACAGAAATAAATGTAGACACAGAAAATTTGCAAACACGCCTTTTCACTGTGATGTCGCGCGAACATGAATCTATACATTCCCGCGCTTTTGCCGATGCATCAAGCTTCGATTTTCTTTATATGAAATCATGATGGTCCTGAAAAGGATCGTTTTTTCGAGACGGGAAGAATTGAAATAAAATGTTCGAAGTGGCTTGCACTCCAAGCGGCGATCCACACAAAACTAACAGCGATAATGGCTGAATGATAGTGGTATGTGGGGTATACTCGGGACAGCATTTAGGTTGGGCACAGGTGCGGCTCTAGCCCACGGCATTTATAAATATTTTTTTTCTCGTTATGCTTACAGATAGACCCCCTGTGCATTAAGACTATTTGATTGTATATGATTACAGCTGCTACATATTATTATATTTACCTCTATATCTGATACACCCTGTATAATTCTAAATGTGGAATCTGATTTTCCAAATTCAGGACATAAACGGGTACTCTTTGTCCAATTCAACTCATAAGAGTTTTAATATTCCAGGTACTTCGATTAACTTTTTTACTGATATATATTTCTTATTTGTTACAGATACTTACATGATATGAAATACATTTTTAAATCATAACAAGTTAAGTGCATTCACCCTAATCCGTATTCTTTTACAGTTATCCAACTATCAAATCACATTTGTAAAACTCATTTATGACTTTATTGAATATTACGCACTTACTTTCTAAGAAGAGGTCATACATATATCTTGTGTAACAAATCAAATATTTACTGTGATTGTTTACTGTTTATAACTCCGTAACTGTATGATTAATTTATCTAATTAGAATTATAGTGTCACTTGCATAAAAGACTACCTTATTATTGTTTGTTTAACAATTAATATCAAATGTGCGATCTATTTTTTACATTAGTGTTCAGTAAAGAATCTTGTTAATCATCATCAAATCTGCTATTACGTTTATTAGTTGTAGGTAGCTAATTTTTAATGGTAAATGAAAATTGATGTATTGTGTATGCATTGTCTTTTTATTTTGAAAAGTGCTGTTTGAAGCATTCTGATCTTTTCTGTTCCTATTTTGTTTCTAATTTCTTTTTTTGCTTCTTTTGATAAACTTTTTAATCTCATTCTTTTTTCTTTCAATGAACAGTAAATAAGTTCCTACAACAGATTCCCAACCGCCAATTTTGAGTTTTTTCATTTTTCTTTGTGTATGTATTCTACAAACAAACGGTTATAATATAACCACTCAGCGGTAAAAATGTGCTATTTATCATTGTTTAGTTGTTACTCCGCCCAATTTCCATATAGGCATACGAAAAAATGTGTTGGAAAATTTGTGTTGTTAAGAAAATGTTTTTATTCTAGCTCATCATATACAGTGGCCGCTATAAACACTGCAACATATGGCATTTTTTTTTTATTATTATTAAAATATACTTTTTTTTTTTGGGGAATAAGTTGTGCACGTCTAGGAACCCTGAAATTTATTTTGATATGCACACGTGACCACTAATATGGGGGTAAATTTAAAAAATATGCCATCAATCTGCACAAAGTGATGTCAGATGACATGGTATCTAAAAAACTTATTTGAAAAAGTTGTTTAGAATCCAATTCTGAGGCTGTAACACCGAAAACCGAACAGTATGACTTTGGTATGACAGTTGTCATTGCAAACTCGGGACTGTATCTAGCAGTAATAAATAAAACAAATATTTATTTAACTTTAAATATTACATATAAGCCCCTTACCTTATTTAAGTAGCGAAAACGGTGTGTGATTGAAACACTTAAATGCTATGTAGCATTTAAGTGTTTCAAGATTTTTCTCACCAAACCGCTTTGCCACGATGATAAAACATGCTTATATTTTGAAAAAGACCGACGAACGGGTACAAACTATGCTCTTTTGAATAGCCTTGGCCGTTTTTTTGACATATCACAAAATAGTAAAATTTCTCTCTTTGACATATTTTGAAATGTCTCTACTTCCGGTTTGATTGAAGTACAAATGATGTAAAAAGAGGTACAAACGGGTACAAACGATGCTCTTTCGATTGACGTTGTCCATTTTTTAATAACTGGTACAGCTCCTACCAAAAAAAAGTTAACGATCTACGCGAAAATGTATGTGGCGAGTGCATTTAGGATGGACTATAGCTTTTACTACGACTGCGGCTTATCGGTGTAAACAGATGTTATGTATGATTCGTTGTGTATTTATCCGACACAGGATTTCTTGTTTTTATAATTTAGTTTTTTTTTATTAAGACATAAACAAGCACGCCTTGAAATAATATTTTTATGTATTCCTTGGTAAAATAGATTTTCTGTTTGTTTCTTTCATTTCCGTAATTTTTTAATTGCAACATTTAGCAATAAGTGAATTTGAATATAAATAAAATATATAGTTTTCAATAATAAATACAAAGACATACTTTGCTAGTAACGTATCATACATATACACATGTGATGCTGTAATAACAAAATGTTCTCACTATAAATTTATTTTATTGTTTGATCTAATTATAACATTTGCATAAATTCATTTCTTAAATCTTGAAGCATCCAATGTCTCCAATTCCTATTATTTTCGATTATTTCCTAGAAGTTTCTCATAGTTTATCTGCATTTTCTGGAATGAAGTCTTTATATATGTATAAATATATATTATGCTTTAATGCAGCTCAAACCTTTTCAATAGGACTTAAGTCCGGACTAATTTAGAGGCCAGGTCACTTGTTAATAAATGTTTGCGGAACGTTCCATTTTTTTGCACAATTTGCGATTTCTGACGGGACAGTTACGTGCTGAAACACAAAATTGTAAGCCATATTACCGATGGCATCATCATTTTTATAAGGGTGCCTTGATTTCTGCAACACCTACTGCTTTCGTTCCAACTATTTAGTGTTTGTTAAATAAAAAAGGGACCTAATATTAGTGTCGAGATATAAAATCGCAGACAAGAGTTAATCCAATTTATTTTTCAGTATTATGTTGTAAAAAAGTTGAAAGCAACTATTCATGAAGTATTGAGAGATAATAAAAAAAAGTTATGCAAAATTTAATGTGAAATGTTTTATTAATTTTGTTATGCAAGAATATGACGTTTGTCCGTAACTGTATTATTTTAGTTATGCGAGGTTTCAATAAAAAAATATGTTTATACATATGTTATAAGAGACGAACATAAGATAAACACAAATGCTTCCCTTTGTGGTTTTTGCCGCAAACTTCTTAAATTGAATGGACACCCTTATTTGAAAGCTAACAATAATAAATCAAGGCGTCAAAAACAACTTTCATAGACAATTTACCAAATAAATAGGCGACAAATAAAATATAATTTATCAAATACGAGTAACATTAGTAAGTAGGCTACTCTTCGGCTGATGACATGAATAAATTACTCCAATAAACACAGTTGTATGTATAGTTCACCAGAGAATATAATCAAAATCGCGATTCATATTGTTAACCTTTTTGTGGGAGGAGCTGTACTTGCTTGTTGAAATTTTTTTTAACCTTTGAGGTAGAAACGGAACCGAAGGTGGTATAAACGGGTACAAACGATGCTCTTTCTAATGACCGTTTTTTTACCGTTTCTATTTTTTTTAACCTTTAAGGTACAAACGAAACTGTAGCTGGTACAAACGGATACAAACGAAGTACAATCGAACCGTACTAATTTTTTTTTTTAATAAAATTGCTTGCCAAGTTCACACCGGTCAAACAGAGATATACACAATTACAAAACCAGAAGAATATCACATATAAGAACCGAAAAATACACACAATCTTTGACAACATCGGGAATAAATATCTGTGTTGAAATTTATTAAATAAATAAATAAGCTGAACACAATATTCACTAGGGTTGATCATTGCGTATTAGTAAAATTTGACAACTGATAGCTTCTGTGACGCGTCTGGGCAAGAAACAGCAGTATAAGATTTTCTGATTACTATTATACTGGGAGTTATCAATAGAATACTTTTTTACTTGTCATTTAGTAGAATTATGTGTTCAATTTCCCTTACTCCTCCGAAGCCATACAATGATATCTTTTATGCTACCAATCTATTTACACGATAAAAATCTGTTTAACAATAATACTTTTATGTCGAAGAAAGCACGTATAAACACACAGAAAAAAAAAGTTCGGATGATTTTATTGAATCCATCAAGTCCTCGGTAAACGAGACACGAATCCCCAAGCATATTTACTACTTGCACTAAAATACCTTCCACGAATTGTTTGTTCGCTTGTAAACGATTTGATGCGTACCAGTCATGACGGCTCGATGCGCGCTATCCTTCTCGCTCTTATTCATCAGTCAGTGCATCGTCTATGTCTGTCTACTTCTATACCTGCTCGGATTGCGTGTTTGTGTTCTCTCTACTGCAGAAGGGAAACCGGTTTTATAATGGAGCCCCGTTGCATTGGGATTTGTGGATATCGAAGGACAAGCTGGCTGGCTGGCTGTCTGTCTGTCCCTTCGGTTATACGACAAGGTGAACGTGAACGAACAATAGCCGCATATATATATATATATGGGGTGGGTATATAGGCTTACGTTTATAGAATGCCCCCGGCTTAGCACCCTTGTCGTTTCAATTTACCGTTAAAATGGAAATGACGTATTTTAGACGAGATAAATATCTGGAATTCGTATTATCTGAAGTGCGTGCAATAAAATACTGGGAGTTTTGCTGAGATTAGCGGATTATGCTGGCATATCTGAGGCTTACTTGAGAATTTGCATGAATGTTTTATTACACACAGGGTTGTCAAAACGTCTAAAAACAATCATCAAACAAACATCAACAAATTTGTATGCTAAAAATCAACGGGGTAATATGAAGAATAGCCCGGATGCTCTGAAGATCGCAATGTTGGGCTGTATGGCTGTATGTATTCAACTGTCTATCACATGATTTATTATTGGGAAAAACTAGCCCATTACAGAATCAGAGCCCCCCCTTTTTCATTTATTGAGAGTTTTCATATTAAAAACAGATATCAGTGTGTTATTAAAGACAACGAAACATCATCTTTGAAACTCATAATTGTATGGCGTCCCTCAAGGCTCCGTCTAAGGGCCCATTCTTTTCATTATCTATGTTAACGACATCAGTGATTTTACCAATGTTAAACACGTAGCACATGCCGATGTTACTGTCGTTTTAAAAATAAGTCATAAGAAAATAGAACAACTTAATGATTTATCGGAGGAAGCTACGCACATCGTGGAGAGATATTGCTTTTTTAAAAGAGAGAATATATTTTACAATGTCTGATCTCTTGTCAGAATAACTTTGGACTGGTTATTATCGCCAGACCTGTGTACGATACAGGACTAAACCATAATCTAATTACCCAAGGGTCGGCAACTTTTAGGACAGGGCCAAATCGTAACGAAAATTAAGTTCAGCGGGCAGGTTGTAAGCTCTATGTGTATATTTTTTATAAGTGTTCCTCCTGTGTTTTATTGAACCGAAAACAGACTGTACCAAAAAGTTTCCGTCGTATTATACAGGTGTTTAAAATTACTGACTTGTCAAGAATCTTAAAGTTACAAAACTTTTTTTTTTTTTCACAACACCCTGTATATTCTTATATTTTTTCTGCAACATTCCCCTATAGGCTTCAGTGGTTTTATTTTAAATTATCCTATTATTTATTAACTTTGTGTGGATTATAAATAACATTACAATAAATTTTATTGCTAATAAATATTAATAATCATTGTTTTTTATATGTTATACCAAAAAAAGTACGCAATATATAACCAAACAGTAAATATTAAGATATTTGAAAGTTTATCTTCATCTGGTTCGCATTTTGCATAATGAGGCAAAAATGCGAACAAAGAGTTTGTAGAGTGTTTGAATAGTTATATAGTTTAATATTTGCATACGATGTGGTAATAATTAACAGACACTGAACACAACATTTGGAACAATTTGAACATATGGAAAGAAAACATGGAAGAAGAGGGCATGACAATAAACAAAGAAAAAGCTAAAATCCTCGGGAAACCAGAGATGTTGAACTAAGATTGAAATAAATGATATAAATATATAAGATTGAGAAATTTAAATTTAAGAGAACATTGGAAGAAAACAGGAAAACAAGATGCTGGAGATAAACGATTTATAAAACATTCAAGTACTACGCAATAAACCAAAAATTTATTAATAAAACGACAAAAAGGACAAACCTATAGTAGTGTTATGAAGAAAGCTAGAAAAATAAGATTCCACTATTTAGGGCATTTGAAACACATCTCAGTAGTCAATGCCTGCTACTGTCTGAAGATTTGACACCTTGAAGACATCTGGCCAGAAAATTTTAAAGTAAAATAGGATCCATTTAGGAAATCTAATCCAATCTAGATACAAAGAAATGAATTGCGACGTATTTTTTTTCTAATTCTCAACGAATTTAATATCTTTTATTTAAAATAATTTGAAGGGACGAGAAACTTCAGTTGATGGGGCGTAAGAAACAGAAGCAATAATTAGTATTATGGACGGAACGATTGTAGAAATTTCTTTCTCATTTAAAAAAATATTAAGTTCCAAAAATCTCAATAAAACTTTTCCACTATTGCACCATCGAACTGCGATGATGGTTAATCGCCGAGAGCTAATAAAGTTAACCCCTGCCATAACTGGTTCAATAATGCAATAGATAGAGGTGCTTGATGAATATGCAACTGACTTATGAAAGCTTTGCACAAAACAAAAATACTTGGGCAGTATCAACAATGAGTGTTGACTCATCAAGAACTAACAAAAACCACTAGTATTTTTTTGCATTCTCCATTAAGGAGCGTTATTTGATATTCTTCAATTTATCTGACAGTCGCTTGAGCTGAGAAGTCAACAGAAAAACAACCCCTCTTCTTTGGGCACACTTCTTCAGCTTTATCGCAAATCTATTCATGAATATTTCAAATTTAACTCTAAATAAGGTTAGAAATATTATTGCGAAGTAGTAAAGGATAGATAAGGTAGCTATTTAAGGGTAAAAAAATTCGATCTTTCGTTCATTTAATATATGATTACTAGTTTCGGCTTTTAAAAGCCATCTTCAGATCAACGTCAAAAGGTAAAATTGTCTCAAGTTCATCAAGTTCAAATTCAAATTTGTCGATGTTTCAGTTTACAATAAAATACATAGACACGGTTTACAACGTGGATTATTTCATTTTGGAAAGTTTTTCTTATATTTAAATTTATATTTAATTTATATTTATAAATGTTGGTGTCCACTTAATTTATTATTCATGTTTGGCGTTTTTTAACTTGATGGTAGACAATTTTACCTTTTGAACGTTGATCTGACGATGGCTTTAAAAGCCGAAACTAGGTAATCATTAATTAAATATTATATGAACCAATAAAACGAGTTTTTTTACTCTTATCTGAACTGTACTTATTTAATTAGATAATCAATTACTATGAATACAGGAATTCATTATAATATAACCTACCTTGGGTGTAGAAGTAGCGTGTTGTTCCTGGTTCCAGACCTGACTTGTATCTTTTGTTTTTGTTAATGTTTAATGTCCCTTTGCTTAGGTTCAACTCTGACATGTACATACATACGATTTTTTTTGTCACGCACGAATAAAACTATCTATCTATCTATTGGTGTAGAATGTCTCCAGAAGCACGTTCGAGTGTTTATTTTTCGTCGGAGACCACGTCTTCCCCACTTTTTTCTTAAAAAAAGATGTGATTTTCAGGTTATATCACCACATCTCTCATCACCACATCACTCGAACGTGATTTTGGAGACATTCTACACCAATAGATAGATAGATAGTTTTAACAAGAACCAAATTGTTTCAATTAACTTATTTTCTTGAAATAACATCATTTCTTTTAGGCGATTGTAAAGATTTCTAAATAGTTTATGATTTGGTTGTCTTCGGTTTGGATATAATTGAAGATACGAGTGGAGGAAGGTGCTATGTCGCATTTTAAAAACTGTCGTTTTTGCATGAATCAAGGTGTTTTGTACCCATCTTTCACATAGCACCATCGAATATTCCAGAAATTCAAGAACACTCGAGTCTTGTGAATGTATGAAGGGGTTATGTTACACTACTTTTGAGAAAAATTACATAAACACTTTTTCAGAAAATTTGGACATGGTCTTGAACGTTAGACTCGCATATGCGTAACGTTTAAAAATGTGTACAAACAATGAGGCCGGTCTTTTTAAAGATCTACAATTTACTGTTTATATTTTTGTCATTTCTCTTTGTATTTTTACAATTTGAGAAAATATTAGATATTACTTTAGCAGTTTGCTTATCAAACAAATATCTAACTACAGCTGCAACCATTAGTACAAACTAATGGTTTTCTTTTATAAAAATATTATATATAGTTTGCCAATTAATAATTATTTTACAGTATAATAACTTTATTATTACTACTATTTCTTTTTCTGACCACTAGCACATTCAAAATTACTCTAAAGGTATTAGCTTTAGCTATAGGAAATGTTACATGCGTTTGAAAGAGAACTTTCATTCGTGCATACACGTGGCATAAAATATTAGTGGTTCTATTTTGAAAAAAATGTGTTCACACTACCGTTCAGAACACTCTGTAAACATAACAAAACAATATCTTTTGGCTATACACTTGCAAGCATTGTCACAACTATACATCATTATCGCAAAATTATTATAATTTGGTGCAGGGTATACAAATGATATCTGTAATATTTTTCATCAAAGAATTCAAAAATGTGATGTTCTATTTAAAACAACAAATTTGTGCAACGCACATCCTAAAGTAAGCACCCTGCATACATGCCCAAGAAAATTGCGGCGGAGAGTATTTGATCCTGAATCATATCTATCTACCGCATAATTCAGTTAGGTGGTTAGGATAGTCAAAACAGACCATCTACAGATAAATGTCACACCTGTATACACGTGATTATAAGTAGAATATTAATTTTTACAATACAAAATGCCAAAAGAACTATTTCTTATTTGATTTCTTGTGCAGGAGGTAATTTTTCACGGGAAAGATTCTATTTTAATAAAAAAAAAAATTATGGAGAGGTCATTAGTACGATTAGCAAGGAGCATTAATAGTCACGTGTAGTATTTGACTGAGGCCTTCATTTAGCGCACGTGGAGTAATGTGAAATCAATTAAGTATTTTGATATAGAATAAAAATGCACTTCTACCAGAGAACTTTAAATAATTATTAAAATAAATTTATAGTACATATCTGACATTCTTGCTATATTAGGTTATAAAACAGCTTCATTTTCACGACACTATTGGAATATTAGATAGAAACGTGTGAACATTATTCCCTTTTAATTATCCTGGTGACCGTATGATTCATAGTCTTCTAAGGATATCAACTATAACTATATATACCGGGGTTGTAAGTAGAAAACAATTTGATTGACTTATTTTGAACATGGCCAACGTATAACTTACCATACACTTTTGCAATTCATCAATTCATTCATCAAAAGTGTGATTTTGTAACATAACACCTTCATCCACTCGTGTCTTCAATTGTAAATATCTTCTGGTTGCAGCAAGTCCATTAAAATCTGTTTGAGCAAAAAACACAAATCATATTTCGAATTTCACTATTTGAAAAGTCATTAAGTCGCGACATTTTTTATTACCACATATTCTTGTACAAATAAGGTAGAAAAAGATAAGGCTATTTGCTTCGCACTTTTTGACACAACCTTCATAAGCATAAATAATGATAACTGCTGTCAGATGGATATGCCAACTTTAAGAATTAAAAATTGCGGAAATAGCACTGAAATTTTGGAACTAAGATATCAAAATTAAACAAGTATGCATTTTTCACGTAAAAAAAGGCTGTTTCAAATTTTCTATTCGGCTTATGTGATTCTGCATATACAAGAAAGATAAGCTTCGATTTACCTATTCAGTAGGGTGTAACTAGCGCCCTCTATGAGCAACAGTAAAAGTGATGACAGATTCTTATTCATCATGCTGAAAACCGTAGTAATACCAATTTTCACGTTTTAAAGCTTCAAATCTTGACCATGTATAATATTTAATTTCTTTTTTCTTGGTTTTTAGATTGTCAAAATTGTAATGGTGTACATACATGAAGTTGCAGGTAACCTAGCAATGGATACTGTTCATCAGTGGTTTTGTGCAAATAAATTGTGTTTGAACGATAGAAAAACTAATTTTCTACTATTTCACACTGCTCAGCGCACCGAAATATTCATTATGTAACGTTCAAGTTTGATACTAAACGTTTGCAGCACTCCATTCCGCTAAGTTCCTGGGAGTCATCTGCAAGAAAATTATTCATGGACTGACCATTGCGATTATCTTACGAAACTCTACATCAGAAGCGTATCTTTTCCGTTCTTTTAAGATCCAGTTTGTCTTTTGGAAACTCTTGTTTCCGTTTTATCTTTCCGAAATTCAATCTCGGCACATTATGGAGTTCTCTGTTGGGGAATTTCTCCTGCAGCTAAAAAGTTTTTTAATTAGCGCCAAAAGCAAGTTGTCAGAGCTGTTAGTTGGCATAAAGATGAGAGATTCATGCAAACCTGTTTTTATTCTCATATCATTTTTTTTTAACTCTACCTTCTCTTTATATTTTGGAAGCTTCTGCTACGGTACTAAAAACAAAGACCTAATACATAAATAAACAAAATGTCCACACATACGAGATCTCGTCACTGCAATAATCTATACTTACCAACCAATCATTAGATGTTTATGCTATGGGTTTTCAATATTTGGGCAGAAAACTGTGTAAAAAAATTTGCCTTCTTATTTTAAGGAAAGTAAGAATTTTAAAGCAGGCAGTCAAAGAAATTTTAATTAGTAAGTGTTATTATACGATCGATGAATTTTTTCTTTGATCCTGCGCATTGTACTTGTCGTTCATATACTTCTTCTTTGCATTTGTTATCTCTTGTGCATTTGTTATTATTCATTTCATTTACGTTTTCTTTAGTTTTAGTTTTAAGTTAGTTTTCTTATAGATTATTTCTTTTTTTGCATCTTTTATGACTGATTCTATTGCCTTTGCACCTTCGAACCAAATAAACGTTATTATTTTATTATTATTATTATTATAATTATAGGTGAAACAGCAATATTTGGAAAATAGATAAAGGAACAATATAATAAAAATCTACAAGCTTTAAAAAAAAACATTAAATAACTCAAAATCTACCTTTGATTTCAACAACGTAACAATTTAAACAAAGAACAAAATTTTAAAAACACGTAATATACTTTTTGAAATAATTCAATTTATAACATAAAAAATGCAGTCATGATAAACCGATATACCTACAATATTTCACAAAATTATATGATTTTTATATTTTACTAAACAATACGATATTTAAAGAAACTATTTAATTACAAAACTCAAAAACAAATAATCAAAACAGCCTATTTTAAAATGCAATCTTTAAATAAATGTAATAATATATTCAAATCATAGTAACACAAACTACTGTCATTTATTAACAAACAATATTTTATTTATAATTTTAAATTTTTACATTTATTTATATACTTGAAAAAGCTTTTCAATAAAGCGAAACGTCGTATTGATTCATATTTTTAATATTGAAGACTTAAAAACCAAGAAAAAAGAAATTAAAAATTTTCACGTTGATTCTATAATGAAAATTTGTTGAATTATTAGGAAATTTAGAAATATCTATAATTATTAATATCTTGTATGTCTTAAACGAGCAATATTTGTATAAGACATTTTGCGCTCAATCCTCATGTTTTACATTTTGCTATTCCCAGTTTCCGGATTTCCCATTCTTACCGATTCACACTGTATATAGTTCGAGCGTTATTTGTCATAACAAAACTTTATTTATATATCAAATATTCAAAAAAATTCTAATTTGACTCTAACAAACACACTGTGTATGTCGTTCCCAATAAATTTTATTGATAATCGAATATGTGTATGTCGAATATCTTAAGGACGTAATGAAGACAGGGTATCATATAGTCGTACTAAATCAATGCGTATCGCTGCTGTTTACAAATTGGCTCGTTCGAGGAATACTCCAAATACAAAGCGGCGTTCCTCCACATTCTTTGGCTCAGGTAGAATGTTTCGGTTGACTAATGCAGCTGACGCGGTAAAAATACCGAATAAGATGGTCGAGGAGTTATTTCTGTGTCAGCTGTGAGTTGACTTATTCGTGTTTTGCCTTTTCGTGTATTCCACGCGCGCGTAAACGAGTATAAACAATTAAAAAAGAAAATGTGTAGATAAGGGAAATATTTCGAAATACGTAACGTCAAAAGTGCCACTGTTTATCATTTGAAACGTGTGTTATTTGTATTAGAATGCAAAAACAAACTAGTAGCTCTTACAGGATATGTAACTCACACTTTACTTTTTGTTATGTATCATATGTGATTGGAATATGTTTAAGATTCTGTTGGGCAATAAATACGTATTATTATTACAAAACGTAAATTTTATTTTTTAATGTAGTTTATGGATTAGGACAGAAAAATATGAATCTATCACAAAGCATTGTCACAGACATTTCGTTTCTCAATGGATAACCCTAAGTGTTACTGAATGTAAAGATAGATTATTATTTTTGAAAGATATTTGTCAAAGATTTCCGATATTTCAACCTTATTATTCGATAATTATTCTAGGTTTTACAAAAACTATGTTCGTGAATGTCAAATCTCTTATAATGATGGCTACATTAGCAACTCATCTAATAAATCAAAAGCCATATGGTCAATAGTTAATGATAGAAAGTCCCAATTATCAATTAGGAACATTTACCTGAACATTTTCTTCAACTGAAGAAAGTGTGAACCTATTTCCTAACACCCGAGAGAAAAAAAAGTGTTTATAACTAATTAAAATGGTGTATTGAACACTTTTTTCTTTTTCAATATGAGCAATGATATTTTTAGTGTTAATGCAATACGTAAAAAAAATTAAATTGCGTTAGTTAACTGCATAATAATAAATGTTATACAGACTACGCGTGATTCTTTGGACATGTACTTAATTTTCCATTAACATTTCTACCGGCTAATTGAATAATACAACAACATTATCCCAACCATAGTTACTTGTTGTAGACACACGAAGTAATAATTTCTCTATAATTTTATAATATTGGTTTAGCACTATAAATGTTGATTCAAAACTTATATTGTTTCATTACCTACCTGTAGTATTCATCATGACTATTTGCATGTAATTCAACACCTTTAGGTGGTTATACGAAAATTGTTTTCTTGTTAGTGAACATTTTCGGTTTTGCTTAAAATCAAGTTACTGATCGGTGCGGTTTTTTAATTTATCATGGATCCTTCGATTACTGTATCATTAATGTATTACAGATATACTGTAATCGATGGATCTATCTACGATCAAATTAAAAATCCGCCCGCACATTCAGCAATTAGTCCATTGATAGAACGCATAGCTGTATATTGCCTACTTAGGGAACTATAGTAGGTAATAGAAGAAAAACATTTACGGCATTATATACTAAACTTATATTAGCTTAATAACATAACCAAAAAATTATAAAGGTGTTATTTCATACATTGAAAGGAAGGTAAATTTAACGTTTCATAATAAATCATTAATAACAACCATTTAACCAAAATTCGTTATCAGCATTTACCGATTTCGTATACTACCCCACCAAATAATCATTATTTTCACCGGAATTGGTTTTATCATGATTAATGATTTACTTAAACAATTAGAGCAAAATTTTTTTTACGATTCACATTTTATCACATATTTTCCCATAAGCTGGACAACTGTTTTTGCGCATGCGTAAAAATTCAACAACTGTACAACCGACCTGGTTCTAGAATTGTTCAATCCGTTACAAACGATCTTATTTGAATTTGCCGACCACTCTTTCCAATGCTTTCCATCCTTGTGCGGCCTTGGGTGAAACGAGTCTTCTGTACTTGCTCCTTGCATCCGGCTGTCGAATCGATTGTTTTTCCAGCGTATTTCATCAATATTATTAAAATTTTCTCGTAACTTCCTTTCCTATACAGTGTAACAGCGTCGCTGCTGTATTTCGGCTGTTTTCCCACTGCAACCACTCGCAGGTAGATATAATTCCCATCTTCTTTTGAATTTGCCTCCAATTTTTTACTAGGTCCGCCCTCCATTTTCATCTTCTCGGGTTGAGATATTCTCCATTTGTTTGGTTCCTTTCTGACACTTTTTTTTTATAATTTGTTTGCACTTTTTCTTCCTTCACTATTTTTTTTGTATTTTATTTATTTTTTATTCTGACTGCGCATGTTATATATATACTCCGCGATAGGTTTTGACTTATCTTTTAATTATTCAACATTAATGTTATAGAAAGCTTACAAACATAAGTCTTATGCTACCGAGGTTGATACTGACTGACTATAACGCCATGTGCGATCCCCTATATGTAATAGTATTAAATGATTACATTCGTTGAGTTAACACCGATAGTAAAATGTTTAAAGAACAGACTTTTTCAAATGTCAAATCGACAATTTGTGGGATTAACCAACAAGAAATAAAATATTGGTTACGCCTGAACTATAATTTTAATTTAACTCTAAAGTGTGCAACAATAATAAAATAATGTTTGTTTCAAATAGGTGCATATCATTCACTAAAATGCAACATGGTTAAAATAATGCTCAAATACGTGACACTACGGAAATGTTGAAATACCATTTTCATTTCTCTCAGTGTGGTAAAATAAAAATTTCTTAATTTATCTCTTTCGGCGCCTTTTACAACAATTTCCCGAGCACTTAGTGACGTTAGCTAAGATCAAATATTTCGTCACTTAATTCCCGTAAAAAACCATCCTTGAATTTACCACAGTCCCTCGGTTGCCAAATCTTTAACTATCTGGTACCAGTTATTGCGAATATAGATAGCTATACTGAGGGAAATGAAATGGTTATTTCAACATTTTTCGTAGTGTCACGCATTTGAGCGTGATTTAACCATGTTTCATTTAAGTGAATCATATGCACACTATTTGAAACAAACATATTTATATTGTTGCACACTTTAGAGTTAATTTAACAGATTAAAGTATTCAGGCGTAACCATATTTTATCTTGTTGGTTTAACCGCCCACAAATTGTCGATTTGACAATTTGAAAAAGGTGTTCTTTAAATATTACTATCGGCGTTAACAACACAATGAAATGTAAATATTTAATACTATTACATATAGGTGATCGCACATCGTATAGTCAGTCAGTTATTCCAAACCTCGGCAATAAGACCTAATGTTTGTGAAGTTTCTGTAAACATTAGATATTGGAATAATAAAGATAATCAAAACCCATTGCGCAGTCAGAATAAAAAAAACAAAATGAGAAAAAAAATCAGTGAAAAGGAAGAAAAAGTGCACAAATATAAATAAAAAAAGTTGGTCAGAAAGGAACAAAACCAAATGGAGAATATATCTCAACCGAAGAAGATGACAATGGAGGGCGACCTAGCACAAAATTGGAGCAATTCAAAGAAGATTGGGAATTATATTCTACCGCGAGTGGTTGCAGTGGGAAAACAGCCGAAATACAAGCAGCGACACTGTTACACTGTATAGGAAAGGAAGTTTGAGAAATTTTAAATAATATTGAAATTACGCTGGAAAGCACAGCGATCGACAGCCGGATGCAGGAGCAAGGACAGAAGAACGTTTCACCAAGGGCCGCACAAGGATGGAAGATCATTGGAAAGAGGTGTCCGGCAAATTCAAATAAGATCGTTTGTAACGGATTCGAACAATTCTCGAACAGGTCGGTGTACACGTTATAATTTTACGCATGCGCAAAACAGTTGTCCAGCTTATGGAAAATATGTGATAAATATAATCCTAAAAATCATTTTGCCTCTAATTGTTTAAGTAAATCGATTAATATGATGATTAAAAACCAATTTCGTTGAAAATAATGATTATTTGGTGGGTAATATTATGAAATCGGTAAATGCTGATAACGAATTTTGGTTAAATGTTGTTATTAATGATTTATTATGAAACGTTAAATTGTACTTTCCTTTCCAATGTTATGAATAAAACCTTTGTAATTTTTTAGTTATTTTCAAGCTAATATAGTTTAGTATGTAATGCCGTAAACGTTTTTCTTCTATTCCTACTATAGTCTTCCTAATTAGGCAATATAAGTATGCATTGCTATCAATGGACTAATTGCTGAATGTGCGGGCGGATTTTTAATTTCATCGATAGATCCATCGATTACATATAATCTCTGTTTAATACATTAATGATACAGTAATCGATGGATCCATCGATGAAATTAAAAACTCGCCCGATCAGTAACGTGATTTTAAGCAAAATCGAAATGGTTCCACTAACAAGAAAATCTTTTTCGTATAACCACCTAAAGATGTTGAATTACATGCAAATAGTCATTCGATGAATACTACAGGTAGGTTAAATGAAACAATATAAGTTTTGAATCAACATTTTATAGTGCTAAACCAATATTATAAAAATTATAGAGACAATTATTACTTCGTGTGTCTACAACAAGTAACTGTGTTGGGATAATGTTGTTGCATTATTCAATTAGCAGGTAGAAATTGTTAATGGAAAATTAAGTACATGTTCAAAGAATCACGCGTAGTCTGTTTCTATAACATTTATTATTATTCAGTTAACTAACGCAATTTAACATTTTTTTACGTTTTGCATTAACACATTGCTCATATTGAAAACGAAAAAAGTGTTCAATACACCATTTTATTAGTTAATACAACACTTTTTTTCTCTCGGTGCACTACAGACAATTTAAAAGCAATCAAACAATTCCCTAAATTTAAACATTCTCTTAAAAACCTACTACTGAATAAAAATTGTTACAGTTTAACCGAATTTTTTGAAATTACTTAATTATGTATAGTACTATTACTATTATTATAATTTACGTGGTGAGGGGATTAAAATTTGTTCTTATTTTACAACCCCCATCATGCACAACTGATCTCCTTATTGAACCAAAATGTCCGAATTATCAAGAACATTTTCCTTTTAAGTTCAGATCGATATCTCTTCTGGTTCCAAAGATATCGTTGAAAATCTGTTTTAGGCGTGAACTTTAGGGGTCTATATCTGCCCTACAAGTGAATATCACCTGCTAAGAAAAAATACGGGTCGATTATTTTTCACTGCTCTATATGCCTGCAAAATTTTATCAAAATCGGAGGTGACCAGTTGGGTGATTACATGTTAATGTATTTGCGGCACATTGACAAAAAAAAAAAATAACACAGGTTAAATAATTTGCAGTAAATAACATACATCACCTGTTATTATAATTTACAATACAAATAAAAAAGTTTTGGGTTGGAACGCCCATTGATATTTATACAATTAATGCGCTATGAAAACATGTTTATTCGGAAACATAATTAAGTAGAAAAAAAGCTTGTCTGCCTAAGATGCGACAGTAGTCGCTGCTGAAGAAAAAAAACAATCTCGAGTTCAAGGCAGTTCGAGATATTTTTAAGTGGACTGCGGCAAAATACGGATGCGTAATTAACATCACGTATAATATTTAATAAAGTAGTGCGAAGTAAACATTTTTGTAAATTCGAACGTGTTAATTTATCAGATAATGCTATGTTGTAATGATCTATCGGAAACATGTCGGCCGTGCTGTAACATCACCGATTACAAATTGAAGGTATGCGATAAAAAAAAAAATTAATCATTTTCAGGATGCCTATGTTATTATAGTAACCCATAGGCTATGTAATCATATAGCGACTTCTAATATGATTATTATATTATGATGAAATGTTATTTGTGTAATCGCTATGGTTTTTAAATGAATGAGGTCCTTACACAGCTAATAATTGCTTCGAAAAAAGTTGGAAATAATTATTATGTTTTTTTCTTGAAAATGTACAACAATTTTAAACTTCCAAGAACTAATTAAATAAATAATTTGTATTAGTCGATATAACCTCATAATAAATAAATGTCGGGAATCAGTATACAAACGCGGCAGAAATAGTGTTTTACACTATAGCATTTTTTTATTAAGATTTCCGCTAAAAAAAGAACAGTAAAATAACACTACATTATTTGTAATAAGCCAATTACACAAATCGTAGTACTTGTAGTTATACTATTTATAGATACAATTGACGCAAATAGATAAAATGTAAACTCAAATAAATACATGTATAAATAAAAATCTTTACTAAAGATAAAATATACAAAGGGAACAAATACATACATCCTCGAATACTAACACACTAACATAGACGATAAATTAAAAATGAAACAGATAATTTTTTTTTTAAATAGATATACTCTTCAACAGTAAGGCACTCTTTATATTGACTAGAAGTTCTAACACTTTATTTATTATATAAAAGCCAAATAAACCCCATGCTCCACCTAAAGATACTACGCTAAGCCAGAAGTAATATCCTAGATTAGATTAGGATCGGGGTGGCCTATGGACCTGTTTCACCGCGACCCTTTCAGATCTATTGTGATGTCCTTTTTTCGTAGTGGACGCTGTCTCTTGAGAGCGCTTCTTTGTGTAGGCTACTTAGCTTGTGGGTTCTCCTCCCCAATACTAGAAACTTGTTCTCCCAGGCCTTCACATTGGCACAGCACAATGAACTGGTGTTTCTTTCTACTCTTGGCAGTATCTGCAGGTTGCATCATCTGCCAGGCCTATGTTGTACATATGCCTATGACCACCCAGCAGACCTACTATCATTTTGACAGTCTTCCTGTCTTTATTCAGCAGATCTCTCGTGAATTTAGGCATCTGCTCCTTTAGGAACTCTCTTGCCTGTCTTTGTCCCGGTGATTTTTGCCACTACTCTCTGGACTGATTATGTATCCATTCATTGATGGATTTTTTTTAATTTGCGATTTGGTAGTGCCGAAAGAGAGGTCGGCTCAAACGAATGACCTTGACGAACCTCGCCTGGCCAGCTCATCTGCCACCTCATTTGCTCTCACGCCCGAGTGGCTAGGACCCGGCCAAGGTTACTTTCCTTGGTGCCCCACCTCATTTAGGGCGCTTACACAGTCCCAAATCAGCTTAGAGTCCACGCTTGTGGAGCTAATCGCTTTAAGTGTGGACGGACTGTCAGAGAAGATAGCGACGCTTTTACCTGGCTCGGTACATCTTTCTATTTCACGGACACAGTGGTGTATTGCAGCAACCTCAGCTTGGAACACCGTCGCGTCTTTGCCGAAGCTTACCGAAAGAGCCTTTTTAGGCTTCTTAGCGTATATTCACGCTCCAACTCCGTAGTCTGTTTTAGAGCCGTTTGTATACTAGTTTGAGTCCGCTCTTACTGGAGTACCTGTCTTCCAGTCCTTCTTATCCTGGTTATATAACCTGATATTTTCCATCTAGGTTAAATTTTTAAACCATGGCATCTCACATGGCATTCCTAAAAGGGGTGCTTCCTTGAGTTCGTCTAACAGTTTTTTTTTTATACTCAGCGTCGTGCGATGTACTTATCGGTACTTGACTATGCAAAAGTACTGTGGACCTTGTGGCCCTTTGTATATAAATATGTATTCGTGGCAGGTTCAAATTACTTCAATTCCACACAGCCTCTTGCATCTACTTAGGGCGATAGAGCCAGCTATCCTAAGTACTATAAGGAATCTACAACAATTGAAATGTTCCTACCCTAACGAAATAATTTCTCAAGGATTATTAATAATGTAACGTTTTTCTATACTTAAAACGTTGTCGGGGTTTAGAAAAATACACCGGCTATATATTTAAATTAACTTGATTTATTAATACACTTCCGGACTACTTAAAATCTATTAAATAAGATCAAAATAAACACTAAAATTGAATCACTCACTACTTACTATTAAAAATCACTTATTAATTAAATCACTTAATTACTAATGTCTTAATTTATGTAAACGATTTATTTCCACCGATATTTATATTACACCTACTAATTTGCTCGTATTTATTTCCACTTGCCATCCGCACTATTCAACTCGTATCGACTGACTGACTCCGGCCAATCCCCACGCGTTATTTTATATCTGGCGCGAGGACTACGAGATTCTTCCAGACACGTCTAGAGCGTGCTTCTAGATTCAGAAGAATAATCACGAATCTTCGACCCGGTACTGCCCTCTGTCATTCCTCTTTCGAACCTCGCACGTCTACGCTAGCGCCATCCAAAGGCGCCTAACGAAACCGCCAATTTAAAAATTGGCGCTCGTTACAATAATAACAACAATATAATAAAACGGTCAACCAACAGTTGTTATTATGTTTGCGCCTATGGAATGACTATAAGTTATCTCCTAGCATTCGTCAAGAAATAAGGGATAACCATGGAAAGACACACTGGGAACCTAGGCATAACATATGAACCTAGGTAACTTTAACAGAAAACAGTTCTAAGCGAGCAGTTCAGTACGTTTGGACCATTTTACATTTGACTCAATCATAAGGCCAGGAAATTTTGCTTATGATATTTCTGCAGCTCATTCTAGTGTAAATGCTGTATTAGGCATTGTGGCCTTGTCGTTATTCATTTGCAATTTATTGGAGGAATCCGCTTTCTGCATAACTCTTTGGAATTTAACTGTGAGTTCTGAAGTATTCTCCGCTGTCACCAAAATGGCAGTATCGTTACTGTAAAGGTATATCTCTGCATAAGAAATGCTTGAAGGGAAATCATTGGTATACGTTATGAATAATAATGGGCCTAACATGGATCCTTGAGGAACACCATATTTAATTTCGTTTACCAACGAGATGGCATTACGCCACCCTAGACGCAGGTTTGCATCGGGACCATGTTATCATTAAAAAATGCAATGACTAAGCAAACAATTGCACTTGCAAATCAACTTACAATTAGTTCGTTTGAATTTTGAGCTTATTTTTTCCTAAATCTTAGTTACTTTTAGGCTCGGTCTTATAAATTTGGAAGAAAGGTAGCACAACGTTGCTCTAGGGTTTAAACCATCAGTATAAGCATTGTTTATATACATACTAGATAGTCAACCTTATGGACAAAACAGTTAACGAATTTTTTAACATTTTGGACAAAAGCGGTAGATTGCAGCACGCCGTTGATGTCCGTCTCGATTTAAATATAAACTTTATAGTTAGACTACTACTACATACAGGATAGCTCTCTTACGTGTCGGTAAAATATTATTTAATTGCAATAGTTACCTCGTAAGTTGTAGGCAGATTGTAGGTGAGGCCCGGGGAAAGGAGAGGGTGGATAGGCGATGACGCTGTAATGACGCGCCACGCGATAATTCCTCGTGTTTACATTGAAATGTTGTTTTATTAGGAAGAATAAATATTTAGTTTGATAATATATAATCGTTATTTTTACCATTTTACTTTACTTTTTTTAGTTTCTAATTTAATGTTATGCTCTATATATGCGTGTAGTTCTAAGTTTTGTTATATTATATAATATTTTTATTGATTTACTTATGTTTACTATTGCAAATAGGTAGTAGAAATCGGTTTTTCATTATAAAAATAAACATGTAGTTTGGGAGTACAAATCGCCATTTATATTACATTATGCACCACGTTACTTATTAGGTTTGTTTGTTGTCTAATCTAAGCAGATCCATGAATTTTACGCGTTTGTTTTATTTTAGAGCATGATTTGTGCGTGTTTGTTTGTTTAGAGCAAGCAAATCTACGAGCAAATTAGGTGCACACATAACCTAATCGCGCTAACACCGTGTTAAACTGTCGTTTGTAAATGTAACTCCGATTTATACCGATCAAATATGCACGATATGGATAATATAATGATACCAATGTGATTGATGTAAAGAACGATCATTATATTTTAAAAACTTCACTTAGTAGGTACATAAACACTGGTATATGATGCATTTTTATTGTAGTCTAGATTCATTAGTTTGAAAAATTACTTTTATTTTTCCTATTCATAATAGCTGTGACAATAAGTAAATAATAAAATTAAGGTTATATTGGGTTCGAGCGCATTTGTTTGTACCATCTTTAAATCCGACTCTGAGACGCTCTCAAGTTACTCTGATGACGTCAGTAGATACTGGTCCAAGCACACAAACAAACAAAGCTATTAAAACAGCATACATGATGACGCGTTCGCGCTCTTTCTCTTGATTGGCTGAAAAGTTACGATGTAACCTTGTATATACGGATGTTCCCCCAAAGGTTACCTCGTAACTTTTCAGCCGCTCAAGAGAAAGAGCGCGATAGTGTCATCATGTATGGTGTTTTAATAAGTAAAGTGGTGCATATATGTAAAAATAAATGTCGATTTGTACCCCCAAACTACATATTTTTTATCATTATATAAAAAACGATTTCTATTATTATGTAATAGTAAACATAAGTAAATCAAGTAAAAAATGTTTTGTAAATATAAGAAAAACTATATAAATTTCCCGCCTTTACACCAGTTGAAGTTAGCGACAGTACCGCTATACAGGAAGAAGCGAAGATAGCAATAGGAGAGAGGAGGAGAAGAAGGTTTTCGTATATACGTTCGAACGAAAAACCCGCGTTTTATTAAAATTTTAAATATAAAAAAGCCATCGAACTACGAATTATATATTATCAAACTAAATACTTATTCTTCTTAATAAAACAAACATTTCTGATTATTATATAATCATAAATATAAGTAAATTAGTTAACAAAACAACTTATTAATTTAAAAACTAAGAAAATAAAAATTGAGAGTTTCTCGCAAATTTTCGTCCTTTAGATTTAACTTTTCTCTTTCAGTGATTTTTGTTTTAAGTTTAATATTTTTTCTTAAAAGAAAAAGCCTCAATTAGAAAATTGTTCAATTAATGTTTTGCACACAAGAACGTGCTTTGCAATATACTTTCAATTTCTTTATATTTATAACAGAATACCTCAGAATTCTAATCTTCTAATGTAAACAAACACGAGAATTATCGCGAGGTGCGTCATGCATCCATCCTCCCTTTCCCCCAGGCCACACAAATCGCCAATGCCAGTAAATCACCGATACGGATTCCGTCGTTTCCGCAGATGGATAAAACACAGAAATCTGTCTCTCACTCTGACCGAGATACCTGTTATATTTATCACGTTTTCAAATCAATTTACATTCACCGATAGAGTGCACCACTTCCCTGAGCAATACTTTATTTTTCCGAAAATGCATTACGTTGACTAACTAGATATATTTAAACAATGGTATAAGCTATAGTTATGAGTTACAGATATCTAGAAAATAATAATTCCCCTGCGTATTCCACGTTTCTATTCAATAGAAACTTCATTTGTTACGGGATTTTTTATGTGATATCCCAGCCCTAAAAAAAATTCTTTATTTTTAAATGTTTCTAGAGAGGCAGTTTTTAAGGTTTCTTCTTTCTAGTAATTAAATTTTCATCACACAGAATAAATGCGACGTAAATATTAGCCATCACCCAACAGATATATAATGAAATTCAGTCAGAAATGAAAGCGTTATCATCTCTTAAACGCGCTTCAATTAAAAGCAAATGAGAGGAAAAAATGAAGCGCGCCGGATTGCCTGCGAGCTATAAGCTCTCGGAAGACGCCGAAAAGCCAAATTCACGAAATTGGGTTCAGTGCTGATGCGAAGCTCTCATAAATTCCGGTCCGCCTTTTCGCAGGCACAATGAAATTGTCCAGAATGCGCTGTGCGGTCAGAACCGAAGTTTAGCGGGTCTCTCTATGTGTATATTGATGTCTGTGTGTGTGCGCGCGTCCATGTGGAACAATGTCGATTTTATTACCACTAGAGCCTCCCTTGCGATGTTAGTCAATTAGGCTTTCGGACCGGATGTGTGGAATCCTAGCCGTTCTTCGGATCGACTTCCTGTTCATTACCGGCGGTTTCCTTTCATTTCGTTCAATGGGAGGTCGACCAACTATACCCAAGCGCTGATGTGACCATTCTCTTAACGCGTCCTCCTCGTAGTGGATAAAGAGTAAAAAATGGGATGGGGTATTAGTGGTTGAGATTCGATAATGTTCGTGTGGAATGAAGGACATTGTTGTTAGGGTGTTGGGATTATTGTACGGTTGCGTTAATAGTGGGGTTTTGTAGGATAATTCTGGATACTTCGTAATTATCTTTAACAATATATGTTTGATAACTAGCTAGAACTGTACAAATGGAACCAGGCGCTTTAGCGAGCTGACCACACTCTCACTATAGACGCAGTGATAATTTTATTTTTAAAGTTTTATTTATAATCAGTTGCATACATTGGCAATCATAAACACATTGATTTGCCAAGACGTGAAAAAGTAATTTGGCATGTGCCAAGGGTCACGTCTACATTATGCCGTCAAAAGCCGTCCGGTTTTTTTTTCGGCATAATGTGGACGCGGCTTTGCGCATTTTGCTACAATTTCAACATGGAATATCTGAAACAACTTACACGCACCTTTGAATTAATTAATATCATTAAAACTGACTATAGTTCAGTAAGTTATCCGCGTAAGCGATTGAAGTATTCGATAATCCAAAAACGAAATAATACTTCGAACTTGGTTACGGTTTACAAATCCCAATAAAATGTCTAAATAAACTCAAAAAACAAAAACTTAATTGAATTACCTCAAAACGCATTTCAACTATCCCGTTTACATTGCATGCTAACCGCGTGAGTCAAAACAGTCCGACCGAAAGACGGATCGGTTGAAAGAAAATAAAATGGAATAAAGGGACAAAGGGTGAGAAGAAATTAACGCAACAAAATAAACTTTGGAGTGGGGATAAAAAGAAAGGAATAAAGAAATAAGGGAATTTTGACAACAACCAAACGTCAAATGTACGCAAACGCTAGATTCAACACAAACTTACAATAAATAATCAAAACACATTACATTGAAACGCAAATAAAACAAAACGATATATTTAAAATTTATAGCAAACAAAAGAATAACGATTTTATCATTTATTAGGCAAAAAATTATTTATAAATAATTTTCATTACCATTTTACGATTTATATTTTTTATATATTTTTACTTAACTACTTACTTAAAAATTTTCCAATAAAAGCGAGATTTCGTTAAACATTTCCATGTTTTTCTGAAAATCGAACCTAAAAATCGAGAAAACGAAAAGAAATTAATAAATTGTTATATACAATACATATAGTTAAAATAAAAAAAAATAACATATGTATGCAAGTTGACAATGCGATTTCAGACTGACATAACTTCCTAAACTTCTTTATTTTAAAATGATTACGGTTAATATCACGGCTTCCGTCTAAAAAAGCTTGCTTCGGCATCAAATTTCAAAAAAATTACTAAAATTGGTAAGATTTATCCAAAATGGCCTCAAATATTAATCGTTTACCCTATATATAATTTATATATACGTCTGAAAATGCGTATTTATGAAACTAACTTATTTAATTTTTTTATAGCACCTAATAAGTCGCTCAATCAGGGATCAAGAATGAACATGCTTACGCGAAACTGACGATTGTTTGTGACGCATCACTATTACATTACCACGTGATATCATTGAGCCAATAATAAGTTCGACAAACGAATAGAATTACCTACGCGCACAGATAAATAATCCAATAACCAATCATATTGCGGCGTATGAATATCGTATTTTCCATGATATCTATAGTTTTACCCGAAAATTCAAGTACAAACAAATAAATATAAAAGCTCCTCATATTTTTACAGTAAAATAGTAATAATAGTTCACTAGTAAAATTACTTTTAAACTGCATAAAATACCCAAAAAAATTGTCAATTTTATACTTTTAAGTAAATTTTGATAGTAAACACAAAATTGTACATAATATTTGATTTCTTTTTTCTTGGTTTTTAGGTCTTTAATATTAAAACATGAATGAATACGACGACGACGTTTCGCTTTATTAAAAAGCTTTTTCAAGTAGATATATAAATAAATGTAGAAATTGTAAATTATAAAATAAAATGTTTTTGTTTAATAAATGACAAAATTGTTGTGTTTACTATGATTTTGAATATATTATTATTTTTATTTAAAGATTGGATTTTAAATAGGCTGTTTTGGATTATTGTTTTTTAAATTTTGTAATTAAATAGTTCTTTACAAATATTTTATTTAGTTATAAAATTAAATTATATAATTTTGTGAAATATTGTATATCGGTTTTATCATTGACTGCATTTTTATGTTTATTAGAATTTTTTTTTTTTAAGAACTATTTAATTACAAAATTTAAAAACAAATAATCAAAACAGCCTATTTTAAAATGCAATCTTTAAATAAAACATAATAATATATTCAAAATCATAGTAAACACAACAATTTTGTCATTTATTAAACAAAAACATTTTATTTATAATTTACAATTTCTACATTTATTTATATATCTACTTGAAAAAGCTTTTTAATAAAGCGAAACGTCGTCGTCGTATTCATTCATGTTTTAATATTAAAGACCTAAAAACCAAGAAAAAAGAAATCAAATATTATATATACATGGTCAAGATTTAAAGCTTTAAAATTGTACATGTTTTTTTCCTGTTTTTTCCTTTTGAATTTTTGTTAGATCTTAAACTTACATGAAAAAGTTATAAATTTTACCGAAATCTCTTTTTCCATGTTAAATATCCTAGAAAAAAAAATAACGTGTAAAACAAAAGTTACATGATTTATTGTGGTAAATTCACAACGTTATATATATGTAATGGCAAAATTACTGTAATTTTTTACAGTGTATTGTATTATATTTTTGTTATTAACAATCATAGGGAAATTATTTAGTTAGAGTAGGATCATTTCAATTGTTATGGAACCCATATAGTACTTAGAATAGGTAGCCTCGTGTAGTACCTTTTTTAGGTGGAGCACGGGGTTGAGATGATTTGTAATTATTTAATTTTTCATAAATAAAGTATGCCGTGACAGTGGCAAAACACATAACCAAAATCAAACGCAATATTAATAACTGAACTCATTCGTATTAGCTATACAATGCGGTGAAAGAATAAATTACTAAACATCGGTAAAAATCAATAAGTACTAGTCGCCAACACGTTCCACAACCGACAATTACAGTCAAAACAAGTCATACGCGAATAAATATCAGACAGACCACAAAACTAATAGATCATTTCTATTTCGCCGCATGTCGCATGCATGTTTCGCGTTCCGCAGATAATAATGGCGATACGTGGCATGTTATACACGTACCTAGGTTTTACACATGTATCCACCGAGCATGACGGAGTTAATTTAGTCTGACGAATATACGCAAGCTGGTAACCCTATCTCCGGCGTATATAAATATCAATTTGAGGGAGAAGGAGCGCCATATATACATATATGAAAATATGAGGTAAATTACTATAATTACGATACATTACTGTATAAATTAATTAGCGACACGCACTTGCAACGGTGTAATAACTATTAATAATAACGAAAGCGCAAGTGAAACCAAGGAGGTTAATTACACGCTATAATGTATGTATAGCATGTTGTTGGCCTGCGCAATCATGAGGAACTTTGGTATACAGTGAGTAGAGGCAGATCACAATCTCGCAAATAAAATTCCTTGGAGTCCTGCTGGATTCGAAATTAAGTTTTAATGGCCATATAAATGCGATTAAAAGAAGAGTCAATCAAAGCATGAACATACTGAAATGCTTGGCAGGAATAAAGTGAGGAGCTGATCGTAGATATCTTCTACAAATATATCAGGCGCTCGTCAGATCACATATTGATTATGCCGGGTTCCTTATACCTTGCTTGAATAAATCCAAGATGGATGATCTTCAGCGAATTCAAAATTCGTGGCTTAGAACCGTTATGGGCACAATGTGATCCACCCCTGTAAACGCGGGTTGATAGAAACACAAACCCAAGATGGATAATAAAATTTCTGCGCCACCTGCTTAGGTTACTTACCCTGTCATGCCCCCTAGATAAGCAGGAATCCAAGGTGATAAATAAAATCGGGGGTAAAGCGGGTTGCAAATATTTACATACAAAGAAATAAAAGAATAAGTTCACTGACAAAGCAAATGTAATTTTAATGCAAAATCTTGACATATAAAAAAATAAAGGTTATTGCCAGAATGACAAATAAAAAGAAATAAAACTCAAAAAGGGCAATGTTGTTGTCGATTTGACATTAAATACGGCAAAACAATTAAAAATGACAGATTGTCCTAAGATAGGACACAAATGCCGAACGCTATGGCCAACGCGAACCGCTCACATAGATTTGTACAAACAAAATTTCTTAAATTATAAATTGATTAAAATGTTATGGTTACAAAAACTAAAATAAAATTAAATATTTAAATGGTGAAAAGGTGAACAAACACCCTGTATTGAAGTTACACTAAGTATTTTACAAAATTAACGTTAGGTAGCACCCTCCGATTCTAGGCGCAACATATAAAATTTACTTTAATACGTTAAATACAAAAAAAAAAAAGACTAAATGATCGGGGGTGGTTTCCTATTATATTCGCGGAAAGGTTACAAATAAAAAAAAAGGAAAGAGAACGTGCACTTAGCTTTTCCCCTCGATCAGCTGTTAGTGGGGCGTAGAGACCCTCTCCTATTCGGACAGACAGATCGTAGCCTCTGGGCTGACTCGGCATTAACCAAAAACCAGGTGGTCCGGGTAAATTCATGGAATGTAGTGTTCTCCGTAGGACTTAAAAAGTCGTAGAAGTCCTCAACCGCACGTGGGTGTTCAAATTCTCACATAAAACGAAGGTAAAATTCCAGAATTCAAAATAAGGGGTGTTATAAAGACCTCTAAAAACACAGAAACCTCAAAATTAGTGATTTAAAAGAAATAACAAGATCTGCTTACCGTTAAGTAACGAGGTTTTACAACGAAGAGAAGAAAGATATGGCGTTGGGACGCGTGAGTTCTCAAATTATATCTCGAATTATCGACGTCATCTGCCGTGATATTCACAAAAATTCCACACCAAACACAGGCGAAGATACGGCCAATGAATATTTCAAGCAATCTTCCAAATAAAATCCACAGATGTGTGAAAATATCCAAAATTTCCAAAGATAGGAAGATGTACTCGTAAGAACACGTCTAAACAAACCACCAACCCAGAATGACCCGCAAGCCGGAAGGAAGGAAATACGTCAACCAAACAGAAGACAGATAAATAAAATAAGAAAACGGACATAGAGGTGCCCTCTGACGTCGAAAAGATGTAAACACAGAATAGGGCAGATGAAAGGAACACGATCGATCGACAAATCGATGCGTGGGAATCGAAAATGCCGGCATATGCAAAACGAACAGATCTTAACCTGCCTAGAAATGAAACGTCAACTGTCAAAACATGGGAATTGAAGGAATTTACTAAAATTGAAAGAAATTAAACGAAAATCTAAGACCGTATTAAGTACATATAAGGAACTTTCTGTAAGTAAATGAGACTAAAAGATTCAAATTCTAGCTAGACCGCACTAACATGGGAAAGAAAACAATTTGAAAGCCAAAAATTAAACGATAAAGTTTACGTTGTGAGAATACAAGACGTAGGAGCATCTCTGAAGGTAGAGTACGGAAATAGAAGAAAATAGGGTTACAAAAACTTGTCGAAAAGACTAGCGGAGAACTAATTCGAGGTAAGCGAAGCGAAAAAACCGTAACAACACATTGAGGCATGCGTGCTTCCTATCAAATTTAGAATTGATTATTTAACTACAAACTTCGTGCTTAAGCATTTCCGTCTTCGCGATGACTCAATTAGAAGTGGGTTACAGGAGTGGAGTACCATCCCGAGAGTTTACCCAAATTGGAATAGAGAAGTTAATCCAAGCCATTTAAAATTTATAGAAATATGGACATCTCAGATAAACTGGTATGCTATAATCTCAACCCACTTGAGTATGTAGAATAAAAGGCATTTATAGCCATGTTGGGATTATAAGCACCATCAGTCTGCATTAGCAATATCGTGATATAAACTAGTGATTCTAAATGTATGCGATAAATCCTATGGGCTGATTCTTATAGAGATATTATGATCATGAAACTTCATATGAATGTATATCCTAAACGGCTTAGTTTTAAAATTGGACTCACTGACAGATCGACTGCGTGCACACTGTATTGATAGCAGTAAATTATAGAGAAATGTTTGCCGAATCAAAAAACTGTGAAATGATACTGTATTTATTCATAGAAATATAGATCCAGCTAATTATTTCCGCGAGTTTTGCGGTCTGCGCTGTGTCGTTAATGTGTTGATTCCGTCGACGCTTCGAATGACTTACAGGAAACAGAAGTCACAGCCAATTAATTGTTCAGCCGAGCAGCATCGCGGTAATTACCGTCTCGTTATTCAAGTTTTCTATAGAGTCATGGGGCCGCATTTCATTATAGCATCGCTGAATAAATAATTATTGGGTGATTACGATGTAACCAATTAATTTCCGCAATAAATCAACGGCCCTCGATCCGAATACGCTCTGATGAAACGTTGTGCCTAAATTACACATAATTTCATTAATGATTTTATTTATCGAGGCTCATTTAATATTATTAAAATTGAACTATAGTTCAATCTTAATGATATTCTTCAATTTATCCCATTTTATTTTCTTTGTTTTGGTTGATGGTATTTCCGTTTTCGTCTTTCGGTCGGACTGTTTTGACACACGCGGTTAGCATGGAATGTAAAAGGGATAGTTGAAATGCATTTTGAGGTAAACGGTTCGGTTTTCAATTAAGTTTTTGTTTTTGGACTTTATTTAGACATTTTATTGGGATTTGTGAACCGTAACTAAGTTCGAAGTATTATTTGGGTTTTGGATTATCGAATACTTCAATCGCTTACGCGGATAACTTACCTAACTAACTAAAAAATTCCCACCATTCGACCGACCCATTATCTCTAATATCTGTTTCGCTTCGCGGCTAAGTTAATCCCTTAGCTAATGCCCTAACTTCCGTACACCACCGCCGCACTCATCAGTGAGTAGACATTCAAATAAGACATGCTCCGCTGTAGCTACCCCACCACATTCACAATGCGAATCATTAACCCTCCCAATTCTACATGAATATGATTTAAAATTACGGTGACATGTTATTAATTCTACCGCCTGATACGATAAATTAACCCTCATTTCCCTAAAACGTGTAACGCTACCGATAAATTTCCTAGTCCACCTCCCATTTAAGGTATTAGCCCACCTACACTGTAAAAAAAAGTTGTCTACAATTTTACAGGTAAATTTGCTTCTTAAGGTAAAATTTCTGCCATCTAGTAAATTTCACATACTGATGTATTTTTCAAAGATTGTACTGTAAAATTCGTATGTAATATTTATATGAACTGTCTATTTACCGAACAATACCAAACAATAATATACCGAACGATATTCTAAAAGCGTGTGTTGTACGTGTTATTTGTCAAACTGAAAACCATAAATATTTAGAAAATAGAATAAAAGAATATAAAGATAACAAAAATCTTAAAACCTTAAAAAAACATGAAATAAATTAAAATCATACATTTGATTTTACCGATATAACAATTTTAAATAAGGAACAAAATTTAAAAACAGGTAAATTTACTGAAATGATTCAAATTCATAAACATAAAACCCAGTTGATCATAAAATGACATACCGATACTTCACAAAACTATATACCTTAATTTTATAACTAAATACAATAATATTTTTTAGAAATCTATTTAATTACAAAATTCAATGTTTTCATATTTAACTTACATAAATAATCAAAACATTACATTGAAAGGCAATTTTTAAATAAAACAACGATATATTCAAAATTTATAGTAAAGAAACCAATTGTGATTTTGTCATTTATTAGACAACAAGTTTATTTATAAATAATTTTTATTTATATATTATATATTTATTTCATTACCACTTTATGATTTCTATTTTTTATATATTTTTACTTGAAAAAGGTTTTGCAATAAAAGCGAAACGTCGTTGAACATTTCCATGTTTTTCTGAAGACCTAAAAACCGAGGAAACCAAAAGAAATGAATAAATTGTTATATACAATACATATAGCTATAATAAAAAAAATAACATATGTATGCAAGTTGACAATGCGATTTCAGGCTGGCATAACCTCCTAAACTGCTTTATTTTAAAATGGTTACGATTAATATTATGGCTTCCGTCTAAAAAAAACTCAAAATCGTGCTTCTGCATCAAATTTCAGAAAAATTACTAAAATTAGTAAGATTCGTTCTTGAATTTATCCAAAATGGACACAAATATTAATCGTTTACCCTACAATTTATATGTACGTAATTTCATCTGTTTTATAGCACCTAGTAAGTCACACTAAATCCCTCAACCAGGGATCAAGAATGAACAGAGTTACGCGAAAGCTACGATTGTTTACCAGGTGATATCATTGAGCCAATAATAAGTTCGACAGACGAATAGAATTACCTACAGACACAGATAAATAACCCAATAACCAATCACATTGCGGCGTATGAATTTCTTATTTTCCATGATAGTTATAGTTTTACCCGAAAATTCAAGTAAAAACAAATAAATGCCCATAAAGCTATGGGGCTGAAATTAAAGCAAATGAGTACTACTGTCACACATACTATAATACCAAAACATAGCACATTCATGCCACCCCACTCGAGATATTAGCACAGGCGGTGGAAAAAATTCAATATTTTTTTTTCTCAGGAATTACTTAAGCTATCACGTTCAAAAAAAATATGTAAGTAAACACTGATTATGGGTATTCTATAAAAAATCAAGAACTAATTCCCTCCACTCAGTTCAAAGTTATTATTATTTTCCCCTTTTCAGGGGTGGTTTTTTTGAGTTTGGTTCAAGGTGCCAACTTGGCTTTTTATTATATTAGACCGTATGCATTTAGGTTTTTTATATATATTTTTTGTTTTTTCTGTGTGGTGAACATGTAAATAAAAATAAAATCTCTTTAAATGATTTAGTAGGAGCAATTTGTTATTGGTTATTTTAGGCGTTAAAATAATTATTCATCGATTAATTTCAGGATTATTTGTATAAATATTCAGCTCTATTAGTTATAAAAGCACCGAAAATAGCAAAAGCATATTGTAACAATAAATAATATTTAATTCTGTACACGCATTTCAAAGCTATTATATTTTCCTTTCTAGGGGTTGATTTTTTTTAGTTGGGTTTAGGGTCCCAATTTAACTTTTATTATACATGAGTGTATATTTTATATTTGGGGTATTGTATATTTCGTCAAGTTCTTTCAATGAAGTATACAAATAAAAAAAAAACCTCTTGATCTTAGCAGCAGCATTGGGTTATCGATTATTTTAAGGATAAAATTCAAATTATTCATTGATCGGATTCAGGATTATTTATATGTACATTTCAGCCCTAATATCTATAAAAGCATCGACATATAAAAAAGAAAGTGTTTGCTAATAAAAATATGTGGAAGAATAAAACTTAAACAAATAAATAAACGATGAAGATGATATAAATACTTATTTGGAGCTATTCATTCTTCCCAGAAGAATCAGTGAAAGTTGCAAATTAAAAGCATACTTCTCAGTTCATATGACATCACTTGTAAAGAATTTATTAGGAAAAAGTAAATAGTAAACTCAAATGCAGGCATTACTATATAGCGAAAAGTCAAGTTGGAACCTTAAATTCAAAAAACCACCATCCAAAGGGAACTTTGAACTTCGTGTACGGAGCTAAATATTATTTTATATTGATTATGAAAACATAATAATATATTACTTATTATCATTTATTCTTACAGAATTATTTTTTATAGCTCAATGCTGTCATAACTACTAGGGCTGAAATGTACAACATATAAATAATCCTAAATAATGCCGTTCGATGATTTTCCTTTTTTATTTGCATGTTCTACCACACAGAAAGAGAACTTAAAAAAATATATAATGAACCCAATACATACATTAGTTACATAACAAAAAATCGGATGACACATAAACTCAACTAAAAAACCCGCCCTTCAAAAAGGAAAATAGCAATAACTTTCAACTACGTGTACGGAAATAAATATTATTTTTTGTTATTATTTTCTTTTTATATTTCGATACTTCTATAACTACTAGGGCTGAAACATACATACAGATAATCCTGAAATTGATGGATGAACAATTGTTTTAATCCTAAAATAAACAATAACAAATTGTCCTTACTAAAATCATTCAAAGAGGTTTTATTTTTTATTTACATGTTCTACCACACAGAAAAAGCTGAAAAAAAAACATATAATAAACCTAAATGCATACGATCTAATATAACAAAAAGCTAAGTTGGCACCTTGAACCAAACTCAAAAAACCACCCCTAAAAAGCGGAAAATAATAATAACTTTGAACTGAGTGGAGGGAATTAGTTCTTGATTTTTTATAGAATACCCATAATCAGTGTTGACTTACATATTTTTTTTGAACGTGATAGCTTAAGTAATTCCTGAGAAAACAATATTGAATTTTTCCACCCCTGTGCTAATTCCGAATGGGTAGCATCGAACTGAGCTAATTTTGAATTTACAGTATGTTGACAGTATTACTCATATTCTTTTTATTCAGTCCGTAGCCTTTAGGGGCACTTTTCAATGGCTTATCGGAGCAGAGCCTTTACTAGAGGGCAGAAATTTTACCTTATGAAGCAAATTTACCTGTAAAATTGTAGGCAACTTTTTTTACAGTGTACTCTGCCAATCATTATCACGTTTATCCCTAAACGCTTTTTTTAACTACACTATCCGAAATTAGCCCAAATCTATTAATAATCACGCATAATCTTCCCTAGACACCGCCTCTTTCGCTAATTGATTCGCATTCTCATTACCGATTGTACCTACGTGAGCCCTAGTCCAAAAAAGTTTTATATATAACAAATCAGTCGGATTTTTTAAATGCTTTAACGTATCTAATATAGATAGGCTATCTGTTATAATAATAATAATTCTTACGTCCGTATAAATTCCAATTCGCGTCCAATATAAACTACTACCTGATTTATTCCAACTATTTCTGTCTGACATATATTGCAATGATCCCCCAATTTAAACTTTTGACTATGTATTTCAATACCCCTATTATAAACAACAAAAGCCGCTCCTGTATCACCCTCCCTCGCCCTTCGACCCATCCGTGAAAACCTCTAAACCCTTTCCAAAAAAATGCCTATAAATTTATTATAAGTTAATACTTTTTAATTCTAAATCTCCGTTAAACTGTCATGGTGTGGAAAAATGTGTGGTAGCAATTATATTTTAAAGTAGTATGTGATATTATAATTACATTTTAACACTTTGCCAATAACGATGATGAGCAATTACTATTCTGTTGCCAAATTGTTTACACTGCCAGCATTTTCTGTATATATACATATATTATATCTTTCTGTGATGTCTGTGTCGCGTTTATTTCAGTTTTCCGTGAAACAAAAAAAAAAAAGGTTAAAAACAACAATTCTAATTGTCGACAATTACATACGAGCATCAAACGCTTAGTCTGCTCTAAGCATCCATCATACGCCAGCGCTATATAACGTCACAGCGTTTTATTGCCTGTCGGCTCAGCTCGGATCCAGGGAACAAAGCGGTGCTCTGCCGTATATTCTCCCGTTTCAAAAGCGCTCATAAATAACGAGACTAATACAAGTGCGGATATGTCCCGGTGTGTTGGAAAACTGGTTACAAATAAATGAATCTGATGTGGTGGTATGGCGCGACGGCATCCCGCTGTTCGCTACTGTTGTAGTGGCGGGGCCGAAACGATTTATTTCAGGTGAATATTGCGCTTGTACAAACCGGGCATATATACGCTATATCAAGGCGCGCGACCTTTTTGCCAAGGGCCACAGCCGATGCCACGGCATGCATGTTTGTGAGAATATCTGGCACGTTTGTTTCAAACTTCTATCCTTTCATATATAATTTTGTACAATTAATTTTAATAACAGTAAACTTCTTTGTGTATGTTTGATATCTGGTGCTGATGTCAGAGAGGATTGTTCTTTATAAGCTTTATAAGGACAATAAAGATACATTTTTCAAGTTTAAATGGAGTTTATTAGACATAAACCAGTCATGTATAATGTCCAAGTTTGGTTGGATATCAAGTCTTCAGGAGATGACAATTTGCAGAAAATCTTTAAGTCGCCTGCATAAGCTAGAACAACAACAGTGGATCATAATAATCGTACGCAGTTTTATCAAATTTATCCAGATATTTTAAATAATATTCTTTGGATAGACGAAGTCATATTCCACAACAGTGGCTATGTAAACAGGCATAATTATCATTACTACGCCGAGCTCCAGACGAACGGTACGTCCGCTCTATTACAACGCTAGCTGCCGACTCTTTCGTTTCTTCGCTGCGTCCGCATGATCGTCCACGTACTTCCCTCGGCTGTGCACTAATCAGACGTTGCACTGTCCTCGTGACCGCGCCAAACTTCTTTATTTGTCCATTATTTTTCTTCATCGCACACATACACATATTATTTTATTTAAGAGGAGAAGAAGAGAGTCATAATAAACTACAATCTAATTTAAGAACTATTAAATGAAAATGTATAATTTGAACTTTAAAATAAACCATTATTTATACTGCTGTGTACAGACTGAATTAATGAAAAATTAAATTAGCTAGCTCAACAGATAAAATTTTAAAAAAGCGCAAAAGTACTCTTAACCTCAGAGTTACTTTCGCGAATTAAAACTTGAATTTAACCACGAAAAGTAAATTGTGAGTGAAAGAAACCTGACTTTCTTAAATACCCCAAAAATTGAAAAGGTTTAAATTTTAAATAAAAGAACAGCATTTTTTTAACCCAACGAAGATAATTAACAAACAAATTTTTATTATACAAAAGAGGGTTAATTACAATTTGTGCAGAAAAAAAAAACCGTGAACTGAGGGTTCTGGCCTAAATTTAAAAACTGCACTTGATTCTAAATTACAATAGGACAATGCTATTTCCTATACAAAGCAAAAAATTAGTTTGTTCAGGAAGATAATCCTAATTTTACCAATACAATCCACGTGGTTTCATCAAAATAAAATAAATTCGTGGACAAACACACGAAATTATACAAAAATGAAAACTAAATGCAAGAACAAAGCTTCTATTCACCCAACCGAGGTGATTGATTATTAAAAACGAATCAGCTAAATAGAAAACCGGAAAATTAACACTTTAAAATATAAAGAGAAAAATTAAACTGAAAACATATCTTCCCGAACAAAAATAATAAATGATCTTATATCTATAATGTGCACACATCAATATAATAACAATTATTATAAAGCGAATTCCTTGATGGACGAAATATTCACAGACAACAAATCTCTATATCAAATGAATTAACAAAATGGCAGCAAAGATTTAAAAATACATTTACTCACGTAAAAATCAACCAAGGAACTGCCTGACAAAACTCTACAGTCCTTTTTCTAACAAAAACAACGCAGACGTGCAAACAATACGCCAACATTCAAAAGACAAATAATTGAATGGAATTAATTCAAAAACTGAACATTGAATTAAATAAATCAAACAATAAACTCATTAACTTAATTTACAAACTAAAATTAATTTTGTAAAAATTCTCGGTACAATGATTCAGCAGTTTTTAGCAAATCAAATATGCAACAAAAATACACACGCGAAAAATGGAATGCCTGTCCATAGCAATACGTATTTTGTTTTAATCTCTTAATTTATGCATCACCAAACAACATGACTTCTGTGATTATTTTATTGATTTTGCTAGAACAACAACAGTGGATCATTACAATCGTATGTAGTTTTATCAAAGGATATTATCAGACAATATAGACCAAAATTCAGATTTTTCAAATAATATTCTATGGACAGACGGAGCCATATTCCACAATAATGGCTATGTAAACAGGTATAATTACCATTACTATGCGGACGTAAATCCGCACCAAGTGTACGAAACTGATCCTCAAAATTGGTGGTCGCTCAATATTTTGGGGAGGTATCATTGGTACTACTGTAAGTTGGATCACATTGTTTTATATGGCCACTTAAATGACGCTAGATACCAGAACTTTTTTGTCCATGAACTGGCAGGTTTTACTAGAGGATACCACTTGACGTAAGAGTGAACCACATCTTCACTCTGAGCATATGATGGAGCTCCAAGTCAGCACGGCAACAAACCAATTGTTGGACGAAGTATATAGAGACAAGTGAATTGGAAGAACGGGACCAATAACATGGCCAGCTAGATTTCCTGACGGACACCTTTAGTTTTTTTTTTTCTACAGGGTCATGTTAAGGGGATTGTCTACAAGGAAACTTCGACAACTCGGGATAATATGAGAAACGCAGTTACTTCAGCTTTTCGCGAAATAGTTCATGAAACATTTTGGAAGTAAGGTTCATCAAAGATTACGTCTTTGTATAAATAATGGAGATGGTCATTTTGAACAGCTTTTGTAGTTTTGTGGTACATTTTGTGGCGAATTACTGTCGGATGAGCTGGAGAGGCGAGCAAGGAAAGTTCGAAAGAGCACCTTTAGCGACTTCTCCAAGCTGAATAGAGCAATATTTTCCAGGAAACTCTGACAAAATTAACAGAGTATTGTATTCTACCCGCCATATCTAAGATCCTCGAGTCGGCCATAGCATCTCGATTAACAGATTATTTTGAAAGAAATAACTATTTAACACCAAAGCAGCATGGTTACCAATCGAACACAATTAACGTCGTGGAACAGCATAGAATCAAATCTGGAGAGTATCGGGTGTGGAGTTCCGCAAGGATCGATACTGGGACCGCTACTCTTTATCATATACATCAATGATCTTCCATCCAGTATTGAAAATGTTGAAATTTGTTTGTATGCCGACGTCACTTCACTCCTGGTGCTTTCCGAAAGTTCCCAAGATGTCATCGAAAAAACCAAGACGGCAATGAATACAGCTGAGAGATGGTTTAGTGCAACAAATTAAACATTAAACCTGAAAAAACGCAAAGCTTAAGATTTACCACCAAAATACTCACCTGTCGGAGCTCAATTCTGGGTATCCCCATTGATACGACTATGAGATGGGATCAACACATTGATAGGCTCTCCAGCAGATTGTCTTGTGCTTTATATGCAATAAAACGCATAAAGCAGGTGGTAACACACAAAGCCGCAAGAACCGACTTCTCTTACTTCCACTCCCTCCTCTCATATGGCATACACTTCTGGGGTGTGGCGACACACACACAGGATATTTGTGCTGTAGAAGAAAGCATCCTTTTTTATTGATGTGTAGGATATATGAGTCGTGGCATAGGTACTTTAAAAGTGAAAATATATTTACGTTGTATTCCGTCTACATCGTCATATAGGTACATACTAACAAAGATTCATTTCCCCTAAACAGTTGTCACCACCAATACCACACACGCAGTAGGAATAACATTAGAACACCATATGCTACGGGGTTCGTTTGCTCTCAAGCTTAAGGTCTTCTTGTATCGAAATAATTTGGTTCGACACACAAATTTTTGGATGACACTGTATATTTGACAAAACAAATAAAATTCAAGATAATAAAAATATAAATGAATTACAATAAAAGTTAAATCTTTATACTTAAGTAATAAATTGAACTATTAATTATGATGTAATTCCAAAATATAGATTTGATTCTTAATGTCTAGGTTAGTAATATTGGCCGGAAGGTTTGTGTCATGTGATAGGATTTTAAAAATAATAAAACAAAATAATAAAATATTAATTTGGTGCAAGAAAAAGAAAACAATAAAATAAAATATACGACTTAGCTGGTAAATTTCTATGGGTGTCGGTGTATTGCGTCCAGGATGGTGGTTTAAGCGCGCTACGCTGATGTCAAGGCGTGGTCCCCTTTCGAATTCAACGATCTGGATTTGGTCTCCCAAATTACGTACTTCGTTCACCCTCTTGGTTTAACTCAAGCCAAAATAACGTAGTAGTAGGAGTAGTAATAATAGTAGTAGTTGTAGGTCCAGTGACTTAAGATAACGCCATTAACAAAAGGAATGCCGGCTTGACGCAGCTGTTATAAAACCCTTTTCAGGAATATCGATGCAATGGACACAAAACTCCTGGCTGCCCCAGGTAAACGGAAAAATAATGCACTCGATATTAGAAGTTTCTCGCCCGACAAAATCCCACAACGTGGTAACTAACTAGAAATTTGCACGGAGCAACTTGAACAGCGCGTCTAAGATGGTGTGCGAAGTCTATGCGTCTCCCTTGCTAAGCTAGCGGGCGGAAATAGGAAATGCAACGTGAATCAAATAAGTCACTGACAAACTTAACAATGCGGAGTAATTTACACAAAAGAACAGGTTTTAATGAATGAAAAGCAAATTTAACTGACAATGAATTACTAATTAATTTGGAAATAAATAACTAAAATGAGACATTAAATTTTTCTATCACGGTAAGATGCGTTGTGACGAGCAAGGAGTTCTAAACTTCACTGCTAGATGGCGTTGCAGGGTTTAATTCTTAAATTAATGAAATAAAAATCTTTAAATAAAATCTAAAAAATGAAGCGATCGCAATCCAACGGCAACACATACTATCGATTATTATGTTCGCAAAAATCGATTGGGTATTGGGGGACGAAACTTTATAATTACTTGCCTGACGATATAAAGCAACTACCAGCGATTAGCTTTAAAAAACAAGTTAAGAAACTGTTACTCGAGAGGGAGTGTTATATGTTTGTTTGTTGTATTTATATTTATATCTTTTATATTTACACCTATGTTTTTATTAATCTTTTTTATTTATACATACATTTTTTTTCTTTTCTAATTATTTGACAAATGTACATATACACAGTACATGTATACAATGACTGACAATTTTCTGTAATGTTTTTATTGCAAATATATTTATTATTATTATTATTATTATTATTATTATTATCCGGGCTATAACCATAAGTTGAAGGAGGATTCTTCGACAAGAAGAAAGTATTTTAAAGTATATTTCCTTTCGAATTGCTGTCGTTTTTATTTAGTTAGCAGTAATTTACTAGTTGTCCTAACTTCAATGGGCGGTAGTGTATGTAGATGTATACAAACAGAGAACGCATTTTGGCAGTTTCATTAAAATATAAATTAAGCGGATTACCGCAGAGCCATGGACGCTCCACCGAAACTCGCATGACCGAATCGATAAAAGATTGTGCGCCCGTCTAACAGCCAACTCGCGTCCCGTCGTGTTCCGCACGAAATACGGCAATAATAAAACTTTAAAATTCCACCATGTAACCTCGAAACAGCCGCCGCCAAATCAATTTTTACGCTCGCGATATTACCCGAGCTTCCGTTTGATGTCACGACCATTAACAGTTCTCGGTTGTTCGTGTTTTTTCTTTTTTCGCCTATTTGACAGCCTAACTGCAGCCTAAATAATTTTACGTCGTTCGATGCTCGTTTTGCAATGTTTAGGAACGAGCGTACGGAGAAAACGACGTCGTAAAAATATGAAGACATCAAAGTAGAGGCGTGTATACTTATATGTATGTATGTAGACTTCTGGCTGGTTATTAGTTGAAGGAATGTGTAAAGTATATGAACGGACGATAAAATTAGATTTACAAATAATATCGTAAATTAGAAATGACTTTGGCGTGTATCGTTAAATACCTATTAACTATAGCTACTGTGAACAATAATAGTGTTTAACCGGGATTTATGACAATAGTTATTGGATTTTATTTCTAGCTATGACGATATCTTTTATAGGGACGTAATTTATGAAATTACATTAACTAAAATTATTATTAAACCATGTAGTTTTATAATCTTAATTATGTAAATTCAAAATGCCCTGTTTTAATTACAGTAATACTGCTAAGAGAGGAAATAAATGTATAAAATTTCAGAGTTACCCTCACAAATTAAAACTTGAATCTAACCACGAAAAGTAAACTGTGAGTGAATGAAATCTGACTTTCTTAATTACCCGAAAAATTGTGCAGGTTTGAAATAAAATAAAAGAACAGAATTTTTAACCCAAAGATGCTAATTAACAATCAAATTTATTTCAACAACGGGTAAATTACAACTTGTACAGAAAAAAACCTTGAACTGAAGGTTCTGGCCTAAAATAAAAACTGCACTTGACTCTAAATTAAAATAGGACAATGCCATATTAACAATTATCACAATATGAATTCCTTGATGGACTAAATTTTTACAGAATTAAATTTCAATATCAAATGAATTACAAAAAAGCGACAAAGATATGCGAAACGTCTACTCACGTCAACAGTCGAACAAGGAAGTGTTTAACAAAACTTTACAATAGTTTTTCTTACGAAAATCCCTGTATCAAAAACGTATAACGCAGTCGTATTACAAATCAACGATAATATTGAATAGAATTCGCATTAACTCTGCACACGCAAACAATAAACATATGAATGAATGGATTTAATTAAAAAACCTACCACTAACACAAACTAAATTAAGCGTGGACAATTTCAAGTAAAAAACAAAAGAAAAATTTAAATGCAAGCACAAAGCTTCTACTCACCCAACCCGAGGTGATTGATAATTAAAAACGAATCAGCAAATTAGAAAAAAACGGAGAAATTAACTCTTTAAAATCTAATGCGAATAATTAAACTGAAAAAAAATATCTTCCTGCACAGAAATAATAAATGATCTTATATCTATAATGTGCACACACCAATATAACAACAATTATTATAAAGCGAATTCCTTGATGGACAAGAATTTTCAAAAAAACAAAACTCAATATCAAATGAATAAACAAAATGGCACAAAGACTTAAATATACATGTACTCACACTAAAGTCAACCAAGGAACTGCCTCACAAAACTCAACAGACGTATAACTAACAACAATAACGCAAACGCACAAATTTACCGACAAAATCTAGTAGAATAAACATTAAATAGAACTAGCAAATGCTAGACATCTTATTGAATAGAATTAATTTAAAAAAACTTAACACTAAATTAAATACATTATACAATTAACTCTAACTAAAATTATACAAACATAAACATTATTGTGAAAATTTCTCGATACAGTGATTCAGCAAAACGGAAAATTATGAGAAATTAGGCAACTTAAAATACACTGGAGAAAAACGGGGTGCCTGTCCATAGCACTACGTTACATGGTTTAACAGAATTTAACAATATGTTTACTTAAAAAATGAAATCAAATATCCTTCTTAATAAAATTAAATTCAAAATGCCTGCAGGGTGTCCCATTACAAGACTTCAAATTTAAAATAGAAAAAGGATCCAAAACATCAATTTTTTTAGGTGTTTCGGTCGATATGTATGACACCCATGTACTTCAGGAATTTTTTCATAAATTTCTGGATTCCAGGAATTTCTTGTGCGAAAATTTCAAATGAACACTCCTGTATAATCAACATCAAATAATATTTCCGGTAATATTCATCATTGATGCATTGAAAGAGATTTCTTTTTTTTTAATAGTCGAAAATCGACTCTCTTCAAAGTACCACTTACAGCAAGAGTTTTCCGGAAATAACGAAGGATTTACACGGAACAAGTTCGGATTACCGTGGTAATTCCGCAAATTGAAAGGAGATCCCTTCAGATCGTCTGGAAACTGCCTACTTCTCGTTTTGCGACGGTCATTGATTAAAATATCCCCGGCTCGGCTGTGGGAGTTGCGCACCGTTGGAACTGCCGCCGTTCCAACTATCCAGAAAACCGCAATCAATTCGGTTTCTGTACAGCGGAACGGATCATTCATCCTGTGATAGCCACATGTCACGGATTCGTTGAATACCGCTTTCGGAACGCGAATGATGTTATCCGCTTTAGTAACTCAATTCACTCCCACATAAACATATATACGTTTGGGAGTTTGATGTTTGTATTGTGGTCGTTTATATGATTTTTACCGCTCTCGATTCTGTTTTATCTTTCATTTATAACGTAGAAACTGTATAGCTGTTTGGCTTATTGACCGGCTTGTATAATTTGACTAATGACGAGATAGAAATTATTGCTCGCAGACCTAAATCTACACCGAGAGAAAAAAAGTAATAAAATTGTGTATTGAACACTTTTTTCTTTTTCAATTTGAGCAATGATATTTTAGTGTTAATGCAATACGTAAAGAAAATGTTAAATTGCGTTAGTTAACTGAATAATAATAAATGTTATAAGAAACAGACTACGCGTGATTCTTTGAACATGTACTTAATTTTCCATTAACAATTTCTACCTGCTAGTAATACAACAACATTATCCCAACACAGTTACTTGTTGCAGACACACGAAGTAATAATTGTCTCTATAATTTTATAATATTGATTTAGCACTGGTACAGTGTTATTTCAATGATGAATAAATTTTGTTATACATTTCTATAAAATGTTGAGTCAAAACTTATATTATTGTTTCATTTAACCAACCTGTAGTATTCATCAATCTATTGACTATTTGTATGTAATATCAAACTTTTTATAATAGTTATAACGAAAAAGATTTCTTGTTTAGTTGAAACATTTTGATTTTGGCTTAAAAATATGTCTGATCGGACGAGTTTTCATAGACCATAGACACCAAGACTACCTTTACAGCTGTGTGTGGATATCTTAGGGACTCCATTAATACGTCATCGGTAGCAAGAACAGCGTGGTTATCACCCGTGTTATAGATCTTCAATTGGAAAATATGTAATGTCATTGGAAATTATCACAGTTAAAGATACATACAATGTAAATTGCGTAATATTTTTCGTACTAAACTAATAACTGCAGTAAATCAACACAAAAAACGTTTGCAATGACAATATATTCATATATATATTAAAACAGTTACGGCATTATATACGAAAACGTTATATTAGCTTAATAACATAACTAAAAAATTATAAAGTTTTTCATAACATTGAAAGGAGAGTCAATTAACGTTACACACCAAATCATAATAACAACATTAACCAAAATTCGTTATCAGCTTTACCGATTTCGTAATAATCATTATTTTCAACGGAATTGGTTTTTATCATATTAATTGATTTACTTAAACAATTAGAGGCAAATGATTTTTACATTACATTTATGCCATATTTACCATAAGCTGGACAACTATTTTGCGCATTGCGTAAAATTACAACGTGTACACCAACCTGTTCTAGAATTATTCGAATCCGTTACAAACGATCTTGTTTGAATTTGCCGGACACCTCTTTCCAATGATCTTCCATCCTTGTGCGGTCCTTGGGTGAACGTGTCCTTCTGTCTTGCTCCTGCATCCGACTTCGATCGATTTGTGTTTTCCAGCGTAAATTTCAATATTTATTTAAAATTTCTTCGAACTTCCTTTTCTATACAGTGTAAACAGCGTCGCTGCTTGTATTTCGGCTGTTTTCCCACTGCAACCACTCGCGGTAGATATATTTCCCAATCTTCTTTGAATTGCCTCCAATTTTTTGCTAGGTCGCCCTCCATTTTCATCTTCTCGGGTTGAGATATATTCTCCATTTTGTTTTGTTCCTTTCTGACATTTTTTTAATAATTTGTTGCACTTTTTCTTCCTTACCAACCTACCAACAAAATATTTGAGACGGAAATCATTACTAGAATAAGCCTATTAAAGAGAAAATTTAATTTAACCTAATAGCAAATATTAAAACCATTACATACGATATTTAAAGGCACACCGACAAGCATCATGTTTGCAATAGACGAGTGAGTCGACAGGGTTGTAAAGCTTCACATGAGTGTCTCTTAAAGGTCTCCCACTATAGCAAGGAATAATTAATGTTTGTGAAAATAGTATTTAAAAAATGCCGGAAGGAAAGCCGATAAGTGTAGAAAAGAGATGGGCTATTGTCACATTAAACGAGAAAGGACATTCTGTGCGTGTGTTAGCAGAAAAATTAGGAGCGACGAAATCTACAATCCATTACACTATTCGTCGCTACCGAGACACCGGAATATTCGAAGACCAAAATCGCCCAAGTCCGTCACGGATAACAATCTTCGCGGAAGATCGACGGCTTAGAGTGTTGAGCAAGAGAAATTGGTGATTGACGGCGCTCGAAATCGCAGAGAAAATTAAGATCCATGACTCCTATAGCTAGCTGATTGAAGACCCGGAAAACTTGCAAGGAGGCGTTGAAACACAGACAACGACAAACACGATTGTCAAAACATCTGATCCGGCGTCAACCCGAAGTAAAGAGGTATATGAATCGGAGAAAATCGATGAATCATGTATCCAAATTAGTAATGAGGAATTGTGTTTGTGTGATGGGTTTCCTTTTCCACTATAGGCACGTACGAAGCCATGGTAGGAATTTATTAATGCATAGAATGAAACACGACGGACCACCTACTAAGTAGCGATTTGCGACGTGATTTTGACTGACTGACGTTGTTTTCCATTTGCCAATTTTATATTTACGATCTATTTTGTAAGTCAGTATTCTATGAATCACTTTCTCACATTTGCAATTAATTTAATTAATATTTAGACTTACAAAATTAGGTATATGCAATAAATGGATAGATAGTTGTTATGTCAGATATATTAGCATATCTGTTCCGTATAATAATTATTTTAAACGATATTAATTTTCGACGAAGATAATTCAATCTTTATTGAGGAAACGAGCACCAGATTTAATTTACACTGTATATAGATATATTTTACCGTGTAATTTACATTGCGGATTTGCTAGTCAAACACGAGTGAATAACGGCAAGCCTCTTATATATATGACAGCTACATTATAGCACATGATAAATGGTATCCTATAAACATGAGATAATTGTTTACGGGGAATAATAAATCATTTCGCAAGTCCGTATAAATTGTTCTTTAATGGACGAAGTAGAGAAAAAATAAGTTGCACAATGTTGTCCGAATATAACCTCTAATGAGTAGCGCATCAGTAAAAATTGTGTAACATCGCCAATTATTATAAATACTTTGGCAATTCTTACAGCTAAAACTTGACGTATAATCGCGTAATAACAAACGATGAAAGAAATAACTAATACCAGACAGAAAAATGCGACCAGATTCAAGTAGCAGCAATACCCATTTAATGACAACATGCGTCGCGCAATGAAAACAAATAAAAAAGAGAAAACCAATGCGGTCGGTATCAACATGGTATACGTCGACCAGCCGCATCTTTATTGTGTTAAACGCGAGTGCAATTTGCCGTATACAAAGGGGGACTTAGATATACATATAAACGTACTGAAAAGCACACGGACAGTCGTCGTACATAAACATCATTGCAGTGCTCATTTACAGTTGATGTACTTCGTATTGTCGCTTGCTATACATAAGATGTTATGGCCTTCTTGGTTTTTACTCGTTTGATCACAAGGCGAGCCAGCTTGATATGGGCTATTAGTGGCGCTGACTGTGTGTTTGTATGTATGGCTGTATGTAGCAGTGAGGAGCAGCTTAATTGAGACTGTTCTAATAGAATTTCTTGCCTTGCTACTAGCTAAACTTACAAGCAAAGTCACCCAACTGGTCACTTCCGATTTTGATAAAATTTTGCAGGGATGTAGGGCAGTGAGAAACAATAGACCCATATTTTTTTTTGCAAGCCGATAAACAGTTGAAGGGAAGATACAGACCCCTCTAGTTACACCCTAAAAAATATGGGGTAAAATTATCCCAAAAATTGGACGCAACTGGACTACCTCCTGTTTTTGGGGTAAATTTTCACCTATAGGAGATTTTTCACATGCTTGTGGAATATTTCTTAAGGTCTGGTGAATATTACTATAGAAGCGTAAGTTTACTAGAAAAAATTACACCTCTAAAGTAATATTCCCAAATGAAGTGTTATAGTTTCAGGTAGATTTACCACACCTTCAAAGAATTTTACTATATCCATGTAATATTCCACAAGCATGTGAAAAAAAAACCATTAGATGTAAATTTACCCTAGAAATAGAAGGTAGCCCAGTTACTTCCTATTTTTAGGGCAATTTTATCCTCATTTTTTGGTGATAGTCCTAATATAGTGTTTGAAGCATCGTTTAAAGATTTTATTATATTATAAACATATGTCCACAAATTAACTGATTACGAGATAATAGCGATTTTATCGCAATCGCAGAATAAGTTCGCTTTAGCGGTTTTATTAATATTAAGATGTTATTGCATTTTAACATAAAATAGATTATAACTAAACAGGATGTTCAAAATGACGTCCTTCCATTTCGACACAGGATCTACATCTGCTTTCAAAGGAAGCGCACACTCTTTCAAAAAACAAGGGTTTTTCTCGTATTATCTGGCAACAATGTTCTATTCGTTGGCGCAACTCTGGAAGATCGTTTATCGGTGTTGCGTACACTAAACTTTTCAAATAACCCCAGATACTAAAGTCCAACGGGTTTAGATCGGGAGACCTTGGAGGCCAAGCAATGGACCTGCTCGCCCTGTCATCTTCCAGGAATTCATTGTTAAGATGTTCCCTAACAGCACGCGTAAAGTGCGGTGGAGCTCCATCTTGCATAAACCAGAGGTTCAGTCTAAGATTTATAGGTAAATCTTCCAAAAGTTCAGGTAAAGTATTTTCCAAGAATTCGAGGTATGCAGTACCTGTTCAGCGTTGTGGCAAAACAATCGGTCCTAACAACCGTTCCCCTATCATGCCTAACCAGATGTTTAGAGAGAAAAGTTGCTGGTGCCTGGCTTCAACGGTAGCATGAGGAATCTCGTCATACCAAACGTGATTGTTGTGGAAATTAAATATTCCATTTTTAGTAAAACCAGCTTCATCAGTGAATAGGATGTTATCAGCGAATTCGGGCCGATCAGCAGCTGTTCGCAAGTACCACTCACAGAAAGCCCTTTTCGCTTGATAATCCGGAGCAGTAAGGGCTTGTACCCGTTGGATATGGTAGAGGTATAGGAGTTGCTCATGAAGAATTCTCCAAACAAGATTGCCGCTTACACCCACTTGAGTCGAAATTCTTCTAACATTAGGTTCGGGATTTTCATCAATAATATTCAAAATTCGATCTTCTATCTGTGGAGTACATGCTATTCTCTGCCGTCCAGTATCAGAAGACCGCTTCTCAAACGCACCAGTTTCTCTTAGTCGTTGAAACACCGTCTGAAACATCACATGCGAAGGCAGTTGGCGATCAGGAAACGTTTCAGCATAGAAGCGACGTGCTTGTAAAGAATTCCCATTAGCACGACCGTACATGAACACCATATCGCTCATTTCAGCATTAGAATACGCAACCATTGTAATTGCTACAAATTGCACGAAACGTCAAATTAAACTGTCATAAAACAATAGCTGATAAGCACCTGTTTACTGGGATATTTTATATCCATGTACTACTAGGAACACTTGCTGTTATCTCGTAAACGGTTGATTTGTGAACATACGTTTATGACTTTTAACCTTATTTTCGATCGTACTACATGTCCTTAAAATCTTTAAACGATGTTTCAAACAGCCTGTATATGCGTAAAATGCATTGATTGCAGGACAAATCTATATAATGGTTAGTTAACTATACGAAAATACTATTTCGAGCATATATACATCAAGGCATTTTTTTTTTTTAAAAATGACACAAACGTCTTACTGGATAATAAAGTTGACTAGTAATGATGAGGCTAGTATTTAAATTAGAATAACAGGAAAGGAATGAGAAATAATTGATTATTATGTTATTTTATTATCCAGAAATATTAAGTTTCAATTATCCAATAACATGTTTATGGCATTTAGAACTTACTGCAGATTCTCCACTTAAGTATTCAAGATATACTACATTAATACTAGATTTAAATCTGAAAGATTATTAATTAGTTGGATTACAGAGGGTTTACAAGATTTTTAATAAATATAATAATAAAAATAATAAAAAGTTTTAAAATGTGTATAAATGTTTATAATTGGATTTCTCGACAGCTTATTACATATATACGAGAACAAAGAATGAAATCCAGATACGTACATGTGTAGGATCACATATCTGTTGTTATAGACGACTAAAAAAACTAATTCACTTGTCTCGTAAAACCACTTTATTACCTATTGTGCTGCATATACAAGGTATTTGCAAAAACACATAAAATTTTTAATGTTTGAAACAATGTTAAGGCAACTAGGAATAGCGTTTATGGCTTGAACAAAGAAGTGAAGGTACCTAGGTGTATGTAAATAATTACCACAGGAAAATTCGGAAATCGATTAAAGGGTTTCTTGCCCGCCAAGTGCGCGGATCAGTTTTCTTACTTTATGGTCTTCTTTTTAAATCAAATTGAATTTTAAACCTTGTGCCGCCATCTAGTATTGTGAAAGTTATTTACACGAACTTCATTTTGCCAGTAATTTTGATTAAGTAGCACAAAATTGCCCCAAAATCGTGCCGGAGTTTTACCATTTTTTTTTTAATGTGAAGTTTTCAGGCTAAATAGTGGATTTGCATTCCATAACCTTTGTGGATTTTGAAATTTTATAACTTTACATTGTGTCACGGGGTTCCTTCGCTCTCATACTCGCTAGAGTTTTCAAGTTCTCATCGGATCGAAATAATTCATTTAAAACACAAATTTTTGGGTGACACTGTATATTTGTATATACAAAATAAAATTAATACAAGAAAATACAAATCTTTGCACATGAGTTGACACATTTAACGATCACAATTGGTGTTCGCTCTTAACCTCTAAACTAAACTGAGCACTGAGTAATAACACCAAGCGATGGTCCTAAGGATACAGCAAGAACCCCCAAAATTTAGTATTACAACAGTACAAACAGCTGTTTATGTGGGTCAAGGGCAATGACCTGGCCTTACACTATTATTGGTTCGGTCTTTCCTTACCTAGTAATCTGAATTATATACAATGAGCCTGCAATGGGTAAATTTACTATTGTCGATAGTATTTAAGAAATATAAATTCGAATATTAAGTTCAAACCAAAACAAAATAGGTCCTAAAGGACAGAACCGGATTACCAAAACTAAGAAAGTTAAAAACAGAAAGAAGAGCTGCTTACCGGTGATAAAGATGACGCCATTAAACTAAATGGATGCCGGCTAACACTACTGCTTTTCAGGAAAATATCGATGCAACGAATACTTCTCCTGGCAGCCCCAGGTAAAGCAGAAAATGCACTCGACACTTGATGTTCCTCACGCGACAATATCCCACAATAAACGTGGTAACTAATAAAACTTTCACGGAGCGAACTAACAGAGCGTGTGATGTTTTAGGGAAGCGGAAACTGAAAATGCATAACGTTAATCAAATTAGTATTGACAACAAACAAGGCGGAGTAATTCACGCAAAAGAAAAGTTTTAATGTACGAAACTTGAACTAATAATTGTACAATAAAAAGTTATTTTGAGGGACAAGAATTAAAAATAATTCGAAATAAATAAACAAAAATGGGACATTACTTTTGACTATCACGTGAAGAAAGATGCCAGCAAGAAATACGAAACTTAGCTGCTATATAGACTAGAATCCATAAATGAAACGATCGCAATCCCACAGCAACAACCGTTTACAAAGTTGCCAACGTTAAGTTATGTAATTTTACAATGTACGATTTCGCAATGCATAATGTATTTTTTAAAATATATTTGAATCAATGAAGAATTCGGTTTATGCATAAACCGAATTCTGTAAAGCTGTAAAGGTAGCTTTGGAACGTTACGGGCAATCATGACATTTAGCGCACAAAAGCTTAATCCGTTGATATCAATGTGTTCCTTCTATTACCTACTATAGTCTTCGTAATTAGGCAATATATAGCTATGCGTTGCTATCAATGGACTAATTGCTGAATGTGCGGGCGGATTTTTAATTTCATCGATAGATCCATCGATTACAGTGTATTTCTGTTTATTACATTAATCATACAGTAATCGATGGATCCATCGATGAAATTAAAAACTCGCCCGATCAGTAACGTGATTTTAAGCAAAATCGAAAATGGTTCCACTAACAATAAAATCTTTTTCGCATAACTAGCTAAAAGTGTTGAATTACATACAAATAGTCATTCGATGAATACTACAGGTACGTTAAATGAAACAATATAAGTTTTGAATCAACATTTTACAGAAATGTATAACAAAATTTATTAATCATTGAAATAACACTGTACCAGTGCTAAACCAATATTGTAAAATTATAGAGACAATTCTTACTTCGTGTGTCTACAACAAGTAACTGTGTTGAGATAATTATGTTGTATTATTCAATTAGCAGGTAGAAATAGTACATGTTTAAAGAATCACGCGGAGTATGTTTCTTATAACATTTATTATTATTCAGTTAATTAACGCAATTTAACATTTTTTTACGTATTGCATTATAGTATATTAAAAGACAAGTTTCATTTTGACGTTTCAAAGTACGAATTCAGAGTTTAAGAAACGAGTGGCGTAGCCACGAGTTTCTTAACTGAATGAGTGCTTTAATGTCAAATGAAACGTGTCTTTTATGCTATTTTTTGCAATTAGTTTTAAAATTTCTCTTTTTGTAAAAGCAAAACGAGAAAAATTTGATAATCTAGGGAAATTTTGTGGCGGTTGAAACCAGTTGTCACCTTGGTTTGGCACAAGATTTAAATTGACAAGTTAATTTAAAATTGACCCATTTTTGAAATTTGTTATATATTATATTACTAAAGTAACTATATTATAATATTTATTATGAGTTCTACAACTTTTTCATGCACTCCGCCTGAAATACGGCAAATTGCTGAAAAAACCATTAATAATTTACTTCCGGAAATCGTACACTATGTATCAAAGCGATACAAAATTTTGAAAAATGGTGCAAAGAAAAGGAAATTCTTCATATTTCTGAGAACGTCCTTACTTGCTTATTTTGAAATGCTACGTAAAGATTATAAATCGTCATCATTATGGTCGATTTATTCGATGTTAAGATCGTGTTTAAATGTACATAGAAATGTGGATATATCAAAATATATGAAACTTCAAGCATTATTAAAACGGCTATCTAAAGGTTATCAAACAAAAAAATCTAAAATTTTAGAAGAAGAAGATATTCATAGATTTTTGAAACAAGCCGAAAATAAAATATACTTAGCTATAAAGGTTAGTGTTGATTATATTTCGTTACTTTGTTGTAAATTCTTTATATCTAGGTTATTTTGATAATAGGAATAATGGAGCCTGTAGGCGAGAAGAATTAATTAATATATGTGGGGAAGATCTTCAATACAATTCCGATTCATTATAGTCAACATTACCTAAAACAAAAAACAATGTACCCAGAATGTTCGCAGTGACTGATGTAAACTGCATCGAACTTATAAAAAATATAATAATCTGCGGCCTAAAACAGTTACACAAACGTTTTTTTCTAACTTATCGTCATGGCTGCTTAAATTAATAGCCTATCGTATTAACACCATGGGAAATGTTCCTAAACAAATTGCCAGTTTTCTTCATTTACCAGATCCTCATCTTTATACAGGACATTGTTTTAGAAGATCTAGTGCGACACATTATAGCAAATACTGGAGTGATATTTTAACTATAAACGATTAGGTGGCTGGAAAGCAGGCTGTTGCTGAAGGTTACGTTGCCTCTCTATGAAAAATAAAATTGATGTTGAAAATATGTTTGCACAGGAAATAATGTGAATCTACACTGGAACTTCTGGGAATGGTTCACAGTTTGAGTACTCAAACAGAAGCAATATCATATCGCAGGAAGACGATAATTTTCAACAGAATGTTTCTACTGCACACGGTATCACTAATCACTTCGAAAGATAATTCAAACGTTAATATAAATGTTTAAAATAGTTGGTACTATTTCAAAGATTAATTAAAAATATCAAATCTTACAATGAATTTTAAATATAATAACTCAAACTTGCTTACAAATGTCATATTGACATCTCTATTTCTTCAACCAACTTAAAATAAATCTGCTTACATGTTCCATTTCCTATTACGCAACTATGCTGTAATAGACCCTATTACGGCACTAGTGGAATAAATGGTATGGTTACGGCACTTAATTGCAAAAACACTATAATATCATTGCTCATATTGAAAAAGAAAAAAGTGTTCAATACACCATTTTATTAGTTAATATAACACTTTTTTTCTCTCGGCGTGCAGCTTCCAAATGAAGACATATTACTGTGCAAATGGTGTGCGAGTAGAAATTGAAAATGGATTTCCAGATAATGAAAGATGTTGTGATTAAGTGTGAAATTACTATATAGTCTCCTTTATATACCATACATTCTTATTAAAACCAGTTATAATGCATGGATAATACCCTTCACCGACAGCTGGACTTTACAATTTCGTATGCATTGAATCGTGAAACGTCCGATATAGCGACGAATGAGGAGAACATATGGCGTTAATTAACCGTACATGTATAATATGTATGTACCGAGATCGGTTTGTATTGTATCCGTGCTTAAGATACAGAGGTAATTAATTGTATGCGCGCATGTGTTTGTCAGCGCGATAAATTAAACCATCCGGCATTGTAATTTATCGTTTTGTTTTATTGCGCGCGGGCAAATACCCATTGACGTGCGCTCGACTGTGTAGGAATATATACAATATAACCTGTTAATCGATATACCGCCGATGGCGGTTCTAAACAATCAAATTAGGAATTTGATCAAGATAGATTACACGTCTCGGTGGGCGTTCATCTGGGTTAGGTATTTGTTTTCCGTTGCAATATTACAACTGCGCTCTGAATAATCCTATATACATATACGTCCTAATTCCATTGTGATTAAAAATGTAATACATCAGAGTGATATTGACGGAATGTTGAATGGGCGAAGAGAAATTATATTGCTTAATCCATATCTATACTAGTACAAGATAGATAATCTCTGTTTTGGGTTTCTATTTTGCTTGATCCTTTTTCTCTTTTTAGTTGCAGTGCAAGTTACTTATAATGATACCGGTTGTAAGATTACTCTTGCATCTCGGCTTCGGAATTGTTAAAAAATAAATTTTATCTTTAAAAAATAATGCATATCATTAGAGACCGGATTATATGCAAAGAAAAACTGGAATATATGCGCATATATATGCATCGATTCTTGAGAAAATATGCATAAACCTGGGGCATATATTCAAAACAATTGCGACAATATGCAAAATTTTTACATAAAATAAATAAGAGCAGAAATTTAAACATTAACTTTATTGCACAAAATTTTTTCACAACATATTTCTAAAACAATTTATAATTAAATGTTTTTCAAAATTGTGTAAAAGAAAGTTTTGTCTTCTATCAGAATACATATGTTTCGAAATAGAAAAGCTTCTTTCAACATCCACCGATGTAATTGGTGCATTTTTTAACTTTGCGGTACATTCTAAACTAAAATTAAAGTCGAAATCGTTTTCTGTTTCACTTGCCAAAATTTTCTTAACTTTCTTCAATTTCAAATACTCTGCATTTTTATTTATCACTTTTTTAAATTTATCGTATATAGAATTACCTATTGTACCCTTAACCTTCTTACATAGCATATCAAATTCGTCTACTATTTCGACTGATTCGAGAGCGACATCCCTTGCGTTTCTAGTTTACGAATGGAACTGAAACAAAGCTATAATTTGATTTAATATAACAAAAGGTTTTGTAGCAATTCTGTTGATGTTACTATCTTTTTACAGTTTTCTAGAGCAATGCAGTCAGCAGTGATTTCAAGAATTACATTTTATTCCTTCAAAATATCGGCGAAAAAATTTCAGCCTCTAATCCATGTACCCATCTCGTAATAATCGGTCAGGCAGCAACTTAACACCGGGAGTAGCTCCTTATAAAATTGGATTCGTAAAGTGCTTTTAAAAATACTTTTTTGACATTACTAATTAAATCATTAATCAAAGGGAAATGATTCCTAATGTCTTCGGCTATACGATTGAACCCATGAGCTAAACAAGTGGTACGAATAATGTTACTATAATTTTTTTTTATTTTGCGCGGCTTTTATCATGTATGATGCAGCGTCGGACAACATTAGTAAATTTTTTTCACAAGATATACTTCCAGCTAAAAAGAAATTTGATAAACCTTCTTGAACGAATTGGGCAATTGTCACATTATTTGTTTTTTGAAGTTCTTTACAATAAATTAAATATGATTTACCTACAATATCTTCATGAAGAATTCCTATTAACAAATGGGCAATATAACGGCCACACATATCCGTACTTTCATCTACCATGATATAAATAAAATTATTTCCTACCAATTGTTGAATTTCTGCTAGTTTGCCGGTAACAAGATGTGACATAATTTTTTCGTAAGGTACTTTCGTCAGGTATATTATGTTCGCAATATTTTTGCAGAAATGATTCCAAATTAACATTGTTTAATCTTGCTAATGGTATGTTAGACGAAATTAATGCGTTACACAGATCCGTATTATATTCTTCTTGTTCTGAGTTTCGTGAAGTTGATACTACACATTAACGTATAGATTGCTGCACACATGCGGATCGCTTTAGTTTTTCACATTTTCCAATATGTGATGGAGTTTTAGCGTGTTGATCAATCAGATATTTTCTCTCAGAAGACACCAACAACAACAATTGTCATTTTATATGAAAAGTTAAGGAATTTAAAAACAATTGTGAAGCTTTTAGTAAAATTAAACTTACCAGTTTACTGCAGCTCGACAAATATTTTTGTCGCCATCCTTACCAGTTCAGGATATGGCTTAATCCATAAAGAAATTTTGTTCGCTATACTCATTGTATGTACGCACAATATTTAAAAACGTAACACAATTACATGCTGTTTCGCACAAAGATATTCAATGAATGAATAGTTTATTTGGGAATTAGTGATAATAAAACGTATTTACCACATCCCTTCTGCTAGGCGAAATTAAACACGTGCAGTCCTTGGAAAAAAGTATTAGAGTTAGAGAAACCAATGCAAAAGATTTATTGTTCTGAGAATTGTTGGTTGTCGATCTACATTAGGAATTACTAGCAATTTTTACTAATAGAAATGATAAGAAAAAGCTTAAATATGCAATATATGCAACTTTTGTAAAAACATATGCATAGAAATGCCTAAATATGCTATATATGCAATCACTAATTAGCGCTAATTAACTTCAATTAGTGTAATACGTCTACATATAGATTATAATTAAAGATATGCAAGAAATAAAATATATGCACTGAATATAATCCGGCTCACCATTACACCATTAGAGCCGCTAACCTCCCAACCCTTACCTCACTAGCCTACTACTGAAGTTGAGACATGTATCTTAACTGACTGATCATTTTTGTTTCAGGAAAATTGAAATAGTGGCGGCACATATCCCTTCTCGAGTAAGTAACAATATTATATTTCAGCGCTTCAGAGGTGAACTATGCAGTGTTACTACAAAAGAAATACACACTTTCAATGTTTTATTAATCCAAAACTAATAACGTTATTAGGAATTCGTTTAAACTATTTTATAAAGTCATTCTTAAAGTTTGGGAACTTTGGGAATTCATAGGTGCTCAATATGGGCTCCTCCTGTCACGCGGCACACATCAAGCCGATAGTCTAGTTCATTCCAAACCCGGTGTAACATATCTGCATCGACACTTTCCACAGCTCTCATCATGATGCGTTGTTTTAACTCATCTAAATCATTAGGAAGCGGAGGGACGTAAATCAGGCCTTTCACAAATCCCCATAGAAAAAAATGCACGGTGTAAGATCGGGGCTCCTTGGTGGCCACCGTACGAGAACGCGGTTGTCGGCTATTGCACGGCCTATCCAGCGTTGTGGAAGTGTTTCGTTCAGATAATTCCTAACGACACGGTGCCAGTGAGGAGGTGCTCCTTCCTGTTCGAAGATAAAGTTCCCCCCGTCCTCATTCAGTTGAGGCATCAACCAATTAATCAACATTTGATGATATGTAGCTCCCGGTTACTGTGTTTTCTCCAAAAAGGAAAGGACCATACACCTTTGTGCGAGATACAGCACAGAACACATTCGCTTTTAGAGAACTCATCTTCATTACGTTGCAGCATTTCATTGCAGAAATCTTTAAGCTTATCATCTTCACGTAGATGCTGTACCAACTGCAATCTGTAAGGCGTCAGTTTTAGCCGTTTACGTAAAATTTTCCACACAGTTGGTTGCCGAATTTGTAGTTCCAAACTGTGTTGTTGACTTTTGTGGACTTCGTTAGTAAACAGCACCAACACGTTTCACTGTTTCTTCTGACACACGAGATCTTCCCGGACTTTTGACGACAAAAACCGATTACCGGAAATGAAGAAAATAATATTTTAATCCGCATACAAGTCAGCGAAAAATAAATGAAACTACATGGATAAGCAGAGGGAGCATCAGAAGAATTATAAAGATGAACAAATTTTACCCATACCACATACAATTGCATCAAGAACTTTTGGAAGTAGATTATGATCGGCTGTTGTTATGGGTTCTAGAAAGCTTAGGAGATAACGAAAATTTTCTCGATTATATGTTATTTTCGGATGAGTCAACTTTTCATAACAACGGATTAGTTAGTAGGCATAATTTTCATTATTATAGCGACGAGAATCCCAATTTCTTTAGAACCCTAAATCGTCAACATCGATGGTCTGTTAATGTGTAGGGCGGAATAGTTGGAAAGCACGTGATAGGGCTATACTTTTTTGACGGTCACTTGAATGGTGCCATGTTTCTACAATTTATTAAATATAACTTAGCAATACTTTTGGAAAATATACCTATTAATATTCGACAAAGACTTTGGTTGCAATTAGACGGTGCTCCTGCGCACTTTCAAATAAGCATTGGGGTGGAATTAGATAGGCAGTATCCCAACAAGTGGATAGGCCGCGGAGGTCCACAGAATTGTGTCAGCAAGATCTCCAGATCTTTTTTTTTATGGGGATATATTAAAAATATTGTTTATGACATACCACCAACCACACCTGATAATATGAAAGACAGAATAAGAATGGCGTTTCGATCTATAACACCAAATGTTTTGAGTAACGTTTAAGATTCAGTTCAAGAAAGAATACCCCTCTATATTGAAAACGATGGCCATTATTTTGAACATTTTTTAAAACTGATCTGTAATGTCCCAGGGAATTGGTGTATGTGTATTGATATTGAAATAATAACAGGTTTTATTCGTATTCCAAATTCCTTTTTATTTAAGATATTTATTGCAACATGTTTCGGCTACATGCCATCTTCAGGCAATAAAACGTCAAGTTTGTTTTACATATAAGATTGATGTGTCAATATTTTTTTGTGCATTAAGAGAAATTCTTACGAAATAAAACTTTGAATCTGATTAACACTACATTAAAAAAAGACATAACGTTAATAAGCTAAGAAAAAGACAAACACATTAAAACGCGTAATTTAAAAACTTTCAAACTGTCACAAATTTAAAAACATATGGAAACAACAAAACCATAATGGCCTGATGCTAGCAAGGACGCACTAATATTGACACATCAATCTTATATGTAAAACAACATTATTTCAATATCAATTTTTTAAAACATTAGCAGTTTTTAACATAGTTATCCGTTTTAATAAAGTACGTTTTGAAGTTTACTCAGTTTGACTTTTAATTAATATGTAGGAAAAGCCAGTTGAAAAGTTAGGCTGATTATTATCGTCTATCTATGTTGAATAATAACAGCAGTTTTATCCAAGCCTACTTCAAAAAATAAAATAATGGCTAGGAATTAATATTTGAAAAAGAAAATTATAAATTACTAAGAAACTATAACAGATAGGTATAGGAAGAATTAATACAATCTTAAAGACCGTTAAAATTAGAATCTAAATAAGGTAATAAATACAGGATGTTCCACTTAAAATAAGAAAATTACTTGCCTTTAAAGATAGCGAAAATTAAAAGTATGTTTTTGTTCACCCTGTATAATTTTTTGCATTACTTCTATTTTATTATCAAGTGTAATGCTTTAGTTAAAAAATAAATACAGTTTAAAATATCTAGCTTAAATATGCATGGCAGACGTGCCTCTTAAATTTCGGTCTACATTTTGAAGAACAGTTAATTATCTCGTAAACGAGTTGAGTTAGATATTAGAAACCTAATACCAATTTGCCTTTATTTAATCTGTACTGTCAAAATATGTCATAATATACAGGGTGTTCCATTTAATTTTTCACAACTTTGGTGTGTAACTTTCTTTTGAGTCATCCTGTATACTTCAAAATAATTTTGAAATGTGCCCCTTCTCAACCTGTATAATCCTTAACACAAAAATATTGAAATTATGTTACTACTTTTCAAATATAAACCGACGTGAATGTGGTGGCCCACACACAGAGAAGTAATTTCTAGAATCAAGTGAGAATTTCTCAACTAAAGTACCCCCCGTTCTTATATATCAGCAAATGAATAATTTCTTGGACGAAGAAAATTATTTTCCCAATATCCCAAGAAATTAATTCCTTGTTTGAAGAAATTTAATGTCCTTAAACAAAGGAAAGCTGGTTACTTGAAACAAATAAAAAAAAAACTGGTTTCAAGAATATTATGTATTTAATTCGAACTTAAGAGAACTTTGAATTGAGAAAAAGTAAATTTAATATAAAGCAGGCCTCTCCTTAAAATAAATGCAAAGCGAGCTTAATATTAGTTTGCCGTTTTCTAGTGGTAAACATCTAATACCTTTAAATCAAACGTTATTTTATTAAACATGAAAACGGTACTTACTTGAACTTAAGGATTTCTTTCTTTAAATCAAGAAACAAAAGTGGTGTTTTTATTCTTAAGGTTATCGCACATTAGCCCGTCACGGCACGGTGCGCCCCATCACAAAACCAATAGCATTGCGCAGAGATATGTATGCTGGTATAATGGGCGCTTGTTCATTCATTTGCATTGCTTTAATTCTATCCGTTTTTTTTTTGACGGGGCGCACCGTGCTGTTTTGTGACGGACTGTGCGATAACCTTTACTCTAGTACTGTTGGTTGCAAAAAACTGATTAAAGTTTCGTCAAAAATAACTGAACTGTTGGTTATTTTGAAAAAGCCAGCAGCATGACGAAATGTTACTCAATTGTTTGCAAACAGCAAGACCAAACCCAATACATTATTATAATTTTAATTATGCTGGCAGAGGATCCTATGCAGGATTAGTTGCTTGATAATAATTTTCGTTGGCTAAATATACATATTTGTATCTTACTTATAATATACGTTGTTTCTTACATAGGATTTGTATTGTTACCATGTAACACCACATACTTTAAGGTAAAAACTCGAAATAAATTGCAAGTATACATAGTTAACATATTAATAAAAATTAGTTTATTTAAATTTTATTTTGTGAATTGTTAAATCATAGGTAAGGAAAAAAATACAAATCGAATAACTTTACAACTAAAAAGTATTTATGTAGATACTACATTTACAGTATATTACAGTATTTTATTGCGGTTTCTATCTCCGCGCCATCACTCAAAATGGCTTTTATATTGAAGCCGAATATAAAATTGTTCTTCAGACATATCTATAAAAATATCCGTAACTATATATGTATATTTTTTTATTTACTAGTATATATACGCATTATATTATAAAAATACTTACCGTTATTCAAACCACTATAAACAGGTGACAAACAGATTTAGGTAACGCACAGGGCAAATATTATCGAAATACTGCGAAATATCTAATACCGAAATGCAAACTCGATCATACTGGATAAAACCAAGTTTCAGCGTATATCAACCCCTCCACATTCCAACTTTTTTTTTTCTGTTTTAAATACAAGAAACTTATGTTACTTGCGTCAAGGAAATATCACTCATTATTAGAAAAATCGTAAGAGAGTGAATTATTCCTTATAAAAATTATATGTACTTGTTTTAAGAGAGATAACATTTGCCACAAATAAATTTTGTTTTGATATTAGTAAAATTTCAAGAAAATAGTAGTAGTAGTAAATTCTCTAAAATAAAGAAAATACTATCTTACATTTAGTAAAGATGTGTAAGAACGCAGATGTACTTGACAATAGAAAACGTTTCTGTGTGCAGCCTGTATATATCACTTTAGAATACATATTTGCTTTAAGCTTTCAATTCATTAGTATTAAAAGAATCACGCAATAATAATACCCTTTGTTCAACATAATACAGAGACCAGCAGAGACCATTAGCAGTTAATCTGATTAGAACGTAGCAGCAGAGCATGTATTATACGTAGGTATTAGGTATATATAGGAGTCGTGTTTCGACTCCATTCCCTTTTGACATGCTGGCGGTTGCGTGGGATTAAACTAATTTGCAAGTAGGACGTCAAACGAACGTACGAACCGACCCGAGGCATAACTTCTAATGCGGTAACTTTGAACCCAACCGCGAATAAAGTGTCAATTAACATGTTTATGTGGTGCATATTAAACGGGAAATTACCAGTCGGCGCCCGTTTGTTCTGCCCATCGCCGAATGCGTCAAGCGCGCATGTAAAAGATCGCATATTATTATTGTTGTGCGTTCGACACAAATACATATCTGTACATAGATTACTTTCAAAGTAGCCATATATATATGCTATAACAAACAATTTGTAACGTTTTCGCGATTCAAATGATTCACACAGGCAATAATATTAAAGGAAAAATTTATTTTTACACTTAAGTCTAATTAAAAGACAATCACAGGTCCATAAATACTAATTTTATCATTAATTTTATTTTTTAACGGAACTGTAACAACAGTTACCCGCTCCGTATGCAATGTTGCCAATGGTTTTTTAAGAAAAAATGCAAACAATCTAAATTTTGCTGCCATCGTATTATTTACAGAAGAAGCCAACTTCTTAAGACATGGTATTATGAATTTTCATAATAATCACAAGTGATCTGATGAAAATCCACATGCCATAGTTGCAGCACAATCCCAACAAACTTCTTCGGTCAACGTTTTGGATTGGTATTATCGAAAATTATTTAATAGAAAACCATTTTTCCTTTCTCAACCACTGAACGATTCTTCATATCTTCATTTTCTAGAAAATGAGCTTCCTGGTCTTTTGGAAGATGTACCTCTCATAATTAGAAGGCATACGTGGCTCATGCATGAGGATGCACCTCTACATTTTGCAGTAATTGTATGGGAATTCTTAAATAACATTTATTCAAACCATTGGATAGGACGAAGATCTCCAATTCAGTTCTTGTTTTGTAAAAATTATGTCAATCGACAGAGAAATTTCGAAAACCATGTACCTGGTATCATTGCAAGCGACAAAAATGTCTCTTTTAGATGAATGCGGAGAACTCATGGGCTTCCATTTAAAAAAAGTCACTTTTTATGTAAAAACTGTCAAAGTGTATGTTTTGTTACGTGCTAGTAGGTATATAAAACAAAAGATTGGAACATTTGCAATTTCTTGATGTTGTGGTAATGGCGAGGAATATTTCTAATTTCTAGCGTATTTGCGGCACTCTAGATAGAAAAATAAAAATTTGAATATCTGGTAACCAAGGAAGCGCAAAATAGCGAAAACCATACGTTTTCGGACTCCGAAAACTATATAGAATCCGAATATATCAAAATATATTCAAGGTATAACATTTAAAATCTTAAATATCGTCATAAACCCGAAGTGATAAAAATTTACAAAATAGGTTAAATAATTTAGTAAGTAATACATTCGAATTTTATTAAAAACAAAATATTTGTAAATAAAAAAGTTACGAACAGGGACATACGGGCTGTAATTAAAAATTAATAGGTTTGTTCGAACATGCAGTTCGCGAACGGTTCACGATCACGTGAACCAATCAGATGACGCATTCCAGTTCGCGAGAACTCCAATCTGTTCTCTGATTGATTCACGTGATCACGAACCGTTCGCGAATTGCATGTTCGAGCAGCCCTATTATGTTTTTATATAGTTTCAATGTTTAAAAGGTTTGGAAATTCATTTATAAAATTTGAAAACTATCAAAATTAAAAATTTAAATTTTTCTTGTGAGATTTTTTTTTTAAACTGAATAACATCATCATCGGGAGCCATATTTTGTAAGTTAATTGAAAAACATCACCTATTTTGTTAGTTCAAATGTAAATAGATTTTCTCAACTGGAAACTATCATATTTATGTCTTAATAATTTATGTACATTTGATAGAAGTATATACAAGTATTATTTGAAGTATTGCCATTATTTACTTCCAAAATATAAGTATATGGAACTGATAATACTTACCTGCTTAATCTAAGCATTTATACTATTCAAGGGTAATAATTGCCTACTAATTTTGTGTCTGTAACACTAAAAAACCTCGGTAGGGGAAAATTAATAAATAAAGAAATATTATGTAATTAAATAAATTTACCGTCACACTTTATAGTTTCACAATGTTTGGAAGAAGGTAGCGTATCGGGGTACTCCAGGAGTGCGCACGGGATATTGATGCGTAGAGGTATAGATGTTATGCGTATCCGTCGTTGCGATCGGTATTCTCGGGGTACTTCCCGCTCAATGTCTAGGCCTGGTATCTAGTCGGCGTTGGTTACTGATATAATTTCAATCAGTTATAATATTTTGCTGGTATTACCTACTGAAAACTAATAACTAGTAAATATCTACACATGTTTGTTAATGTACACACCTACCATGTTCATATATTATCGACACAATGGCGCTGACTCTAAGTATTATTTCAAAGTTTTTAAAACCAGTAATCCTTTAATATTAGATAACACGTACGTATTTACCTTCGCATATTTTAATGGTAGCATCTGTGCATCAGCCCCATTCCACCCCATTCTCCAAGTAGCTGTGAAACGACTGGGGTATCCATTTAGATTTACTTACACTCACAACCAACAACACTGTTCGCTGGCCAATCAAAAAGTGACGCCAAGTACTGCTGTGTACTGATGATACCAGCATAAATGCAAAATGAAATTATAAAAATGAAAAAAAATGAATTTACTAGCTCAGCGGATAAGAATTTAAAAGGGCGCAAAAGTGCTCTCAAACTCAGGGTTGTATTCACAATTGAACTAATCATGAAAAAATAAAATGTGGGTGAAAGTAATCAAAAATAAAAGAACTGAAATTTTGAATGACGTTAACAATCATTAAATTTATTTTTTTATAAAAAAAAAAACATTTAATTACAATTACAGGAAAAATCAAACCTTGGACTGATGGTCCTGGACGAAAACAAAACCTGCAAGAATCTACAATTTACTAAAGGACAAATCAAATCCTTTAACAAGGCAAAAAGGTAAATTTCTTCTAGAAGAAAATCCTACTTCACAAAAAATCCACGTGGTCTCAAAATTACACGAACTAAATTAATTTAAACGTGGACAAAACAAGTAAAAATACAAAATTGAAATATAAATACAAGCACAATGCTTTTTCACCTTAACCGAGGTGATTAACTATTAAAAATAAATCAGAAAACTAGAAAACGGAAAATTTAAACTCTTTAAACAAAAAACAAAGCCTTCTAGAACAAAATATATAATAATAGATCCTATAACTAAATTGTGTACACAAAAATTACAATAACTCTTATTATTTAACAGAGTTCCTTGATTAATGAGATAACTTTCAATTAACCGAACAAAATTTAAGTATAAAAATGAAATACAAAAAATACAGCAATAAAATAAAATAACATGAACTTACTTCTCGGCATCATTACTTGATTGATGCCGAGAAGCGGGCCTCCGGGTAAAACACGGTCGCAAATAAAAAAAAACCCTGCGTGCTACAAAGTCGCACGAATCGCAAAGAAAATTCTAGAATACTACATTGAACAATATATACAATACTGGTGAACGCAAAATGTACAACTAAATGGAATTAATATACACAACTGAACAATTAAATACTTAAATTCATCAAACAATTCTATTAACAAAATCTTGTCAAAATAAAATATTAAAATTGTGGAAACTCTATCATTACATTGATAAAGATGAATTGGTATGAATAAAAATACAAATTTGAATTTCCGAAAACCGGGGTGCCAGACCACAGTAGTATGTATATGCAAAACCCCCTAAACCCCCCTAAAAAAGAGGGAACCAATGACAGATAAGTTTTAGTGCAATAAATGGTGGGGTAAAATTCGTTTCAAATGTTTCAATATTATGGTAATTTCAATTTGATATTTCATGTTTTCAGTATAAAAGATTTAATAAATTAATATACTAATTCATTATATCAAACGCATAAGGGATTCTATTTTGAATCTACAGATTTTCTCGCTATGATTGCATAGATTTGTTCCTTACAACAATAACAATGTTCATTTAGAGGAAGTATACTTCAATGCAAATATTTATACTATTTGTTCTAAGAGTATATTGTGTTTTCAGAGAATTTACTCTTATGTCCTAACCAACAACCAACAAGATTTAGTTCATTTAAATATATATTAAGTTTCGATTTCTGAATAAATAAAAATATGTAGATTTATAATAATTTTTTTTTTGTGCATAGCAGTGTCGATTTAGGTGCTCTTTGCTGTACATACCCATATATACATTTATGTATGTATTTGTGTCACAATTTAAACATTCTAATTCAATACATTACATTAGATCACTTAACATGTCGAACATAATGTAACCAGTTTCTTAATCAGTAAGTGTCAGGTACAGCTACCTTCGTTGTGTTAATAATATGTATGTAGGTACCAAGTTGACATATTGTAGGCGTATATACGGATAATTAACAGGTGTAAATTAAGTTAATAAATGCAGACATACATACATACATATTCGAATGAACGGACTTATATACATATTCAGAGTAAGCAAGAAAAGATTCTTGTGAGCATCGCATATTGAAGTATGCAGGTAACACATAAGCATAGCAGCTTTGTGATACCTCTTTGTCGGACATATGATTTTATAACTCCTGAACTTTCATTTGCTACCTACTTAGCTTCAGCTCTGCAGGATAATGTTAAATTGGGCAGTTATCATTTGCTTAACTTGTTTTGAAGATCAAAGAACTATATTCCACTTAATTCTACTCGATCAAAGAAAGTTCAAGAACATTTTGTTTTCGTAATAATCGTAGAATGATATCTCGAAATTCTTAAAAGAACTTATAAAGTTTTCTTTGTCCTTTCTTCTTAGTAAGTAACATCAGATAGCTTTAAAAGTCTTTGTGAAATGTATGCAGAAATATAAAAGTTTACGACATTAGTAATAGATTATAAATAAAGGAAAGATTAAGAATATTAAAAAGTACTAATTAATGTCTGGTATATTCGTGATATAATATGACCTTTCGATAAGCATATGGATTTAGAGTGTGTTATATTAACAAGGAAAATATAAATATATATTTAATTTATTGTTTGTTTATACGTTATTCCTGTGTTACAAATACCAAATAAGATAAGATAATCTAATTAGTGTTGAAACGTGCATAGATTATAATTAATTGGAGTAAGTATTTAATTAAATCACATTCAGACGTTTTGTAATAACTGTGAGAGAATGTGCCCGGATTTGCTAATAATAATAAATTAGGGTAATACAACACATAAAATGTCAGTCTGAAACAACCTGGCTTTGGAGATATCTTTTTTATATAACTTTTTTTTTAAAGGTTGCTTCAACACTGCGTTGTTGTTGTTTTATGGATTGTATTAACTCGATTTATTTAATGTTAATGAAATAAATACTGTTCTAGTCAATCTTTAATTTAATTCAAATAATAATTCTTATTGGGCAAAACTTATAACGTATTGAAAACGATTGATTTATCGATTAATTTAATCGCTCTCAAGTGGTCATGCGGTTCTATGAGTATTTTAAATAAAATCTGATTCTGTCTATTAAATAACAGAGAAAAACGACAGAGATTTGATTTCACCTTTACAATATTTTTATTATAAAACAAGGAAAGCATAAATGAATTCAGTGAAAGAATTAAAAAGTAAATAGGCATTATTTTTTAATAGAAAAATAATCATCGAATGGATCATTGTTTTTTTGAATATTACTAATGAATGAATTGAATATTAAATTTTAGGTAAATAATAAACCAGATTATAATTTCTGATTTTATAAACAATAATAAACAAATAAAAATTAGGCGATAACACTTGCGATTTTGCCGGTCCTTCGGCTCTAGCCGTGGTCGTTTGAATTTCGACACAGGCAACGGGTTCACACATTAATGTTTTTAACATTATTTATAAAGTTGACATCATTTACGATGTAGGTCGATTTGTATTACATATATAAAACAACATATTTATTATTTTAACATTCAAAACATATACCGGGTGTCCACACTTAAGTGTGCACTATTGATAACTTTGTTATCTTTGGAGGTACAGAATCGGTCAAATGGACAAAGTAGTACTATTTTGTATGGCGGTCACAATTGTGAAAACAGAAAAACAATTGAGCGTCGCGTTGTCTAGATATTCGTCCAAAATTATTTTTTTTTAATGGAACGCCCTGTATATTTTTCTGCAATTTAAAAGAAAATTCCAAACTGAACAAAAAAGTCTTAGCACCATATTATAAAAAAATGTCAAATAAAGTAGTTACTGAGAAATCTTTATCTTTGCTTTGTTGGCATGAAATTAATATACCTATGGAAAATTAAAGCACATTAAGTCACATTCATTAAAGCGTTTAATTTAATAAACAAATAAAAATAAATACAAAAATAGTCAAGAAAATTACTCAAATTAAATGTTCAAAGACACCTCCTTCCATTTCAATCCATTTCACTAATCTTCTGTGAACATTACGAGTAGCTTCTAAAATTGTCCTGCCGTCGATGTCGTCAATGATGTTGGAAATTCTTTCCTGAATCTCATCCACTGTTGTATATCTATGTTTGTACACTTGATTTTTTACTGCTCCCCACAAGAAGAAATCTAATGGCGCCATGTCTGGTGAACGCGCGGGCCACTGAATAGAACCATTTGTGCCAATCCATCTATTTACAATTAATCTTTCTAATAACTCACTTGTGTCACGCTGATTATGTGCGGGCGCTCCATCTTGTTGAAAGTAAATAATCTGTGTCTACCAAATTTAATTCATCCAGAAAATTTTCTAAAATTTCTGTCAATAATATCTTTCTCCTGTTAAAGAACCCCGATAGAAAAATGGCCCAACAATTCGGGATCCGATTATACCACACCAAACATTTAAACTAAATCGGTGTTGGGGATTACAAGGATAAACAACAAATGGGTTTTCACGACTCCATAATGATTATTTCTTTTATGAAATCCCGCGATTAGAAAAGTTAGATTCATCACTCCATAAAATGTGTCTAAAGAATTGTGATTTTCTTCAAAACATTGATAAACCATTGAGTAAAAGTTAATCGTCTTTGATAATCCCCCAAAAGTAGAGTTTGAACAGGCTGATATTTAAAGAGAACCTATTTATATTTTTCAGAATTCTATGGATCGTGCTACGAGAAATCCCTGATTCTCTGGACAAATCCCCTACAGAATTATTTGGATGTACCTGAAAATATGCCAACACATTTATTTCTATCTCTTGTGATAATATAAAATCATTCTTTTTTCCTCTTCTTTATAAAATTTTTCGTTGCTTCTAATCTTCGATAAAGTTTTAAAAAATAGCGAGTCTGGCACATCCACAGCAGAAATTGCTGAATGTAACGTTCTAGTGTCTATGTGAATTTTTGTTAAACAGCAAGTACAACTCCAACATATCACACTTTTCCGAATGAGTAAATGTCATTGTTACGGTTGAAAAAATTGTAAAAACAGTACTTTTTCCGCATAGTAACTTTAACAACAACAAATATAAATAATTTGACAGCTACTAAACAATGTGACGCTTTAATTTTCCATAGGTATATCGATTTCATGCCAACAAAGCAAAGATAAAGATTTCTCAATAACTATTTTATTTGATATTTTTTTATAATAGTGTACTAAGACTTTTTTGTTCAGTTTGGAATTTTCTTTTAAATTGCAAAAAAATATACAGGGCGTTCCATTAAAAAAAATAATTTTGGACGAATATCTAGAGAACGCGACGCTCAATTGTTTTTCTGTTTTCACACTTGTAACCGCTATAAAAAATACTACTACTTTGTCCATTTGACCGATTCTGTACCTCCAAAGATAACAAAGTTATCAATAGTGCACACTTAAATGTGGACACCCGGTATAGACCTTACTAACACGTCACTACATTTAAAACGATATTGAATAGCTGTTACAAAATAGCAGTTTGCTTCGTAGCAACCCATCACTATCAATAAATACAACGTCGGCATTCACAAATATATACTTTAAAATGTTATACAAACTGATATTCATGAGTTGAGAAATATATAATATTCTATAAATTCAGTAGCTATCAGGCGTCCCAATTTATTTATTTTTATTATCATAACTATGCATACGAGATTAGGATTTTATGTTTTTACAAAATAATATAAAAAGAAACAACTGTCTAATTAACTCAGGTTCGTATACATACGACTTAATTAAATAAATCTATAAATTACTAACCTGTTACAGAAATGTGCATTAATAACCAGCAACTCCACATGCATGTATTTTGCATATAAATTAGATGTTAGTTATTACAAAATATGTATGTGCATTAATTAATGTGTTGGAACACCAGTAAGTGGTATCATGTATGACTTTTAAAACGAACGATTTATATATACATAGGTGTACCACATGACCATCTCCTAACGGTGTGGTTTATGAATATGTGAATAACCTTGTTACTATATTTATGAGGTCAATAGAACGTCAGCGGCAAGGATTTGTTTTCACTCGCAACGTCCGGTGTTTTGTCTACTGCCGTGACAAGCGGCAATCTACAAAGAAATACGTAGCGCATGTTCCAACACCCACGACCACCTACTATAAGTCTTGTTTAAGCTCCAGAGTAAACGTATAACGTACTTTACAACAACGTGCAACTCACTCACATCCGATTGAATGATACGAATGTATATTGTTTCTGTAAGTGCTATACCTGTGCAGGTACTTATCGTAATGACTCTGCTGTTATATAGAGAAAGCGGATGATATGGAAATAAGGAAATAAGCTAACTTGAAACAAGTAATGGGATAAGACATTTACTAAAAATTAGGTAATTTATAACGCCCATAAATTACAATTTCAAAGTCAATGAAAAATGAAACATAAGTTTCTACCATGTTCATTCAGTGCAGCAAAATACAGTAAGAAGCAAAAAACCAATAACAGAACTCTATTTAAAAAACATATAGAACTGCCAGCTTTGTATAAATCGAGCAGGTTTATTGTTGCAGGTATTATTCATGAAATTCTATAAGCGTAAGCTACAGAGTTAGCTATACTATACCTTAATTGTTTCAATTATAGAGAGACAAAGAGGATATAGCTGAATAAGCTACTGAAAAGTGTCCCCGATGTTATTGAATTGAAAACCCATACAAAAATTGTTATTTATAAAGGTAATGACCAGTGCAAAATTTCAACCCTCTATACGACTGATAGGGGATTGATAGAAACAAATAACCCCCTAACTACACAGTAAAAACTTCATATGTGAAATTCATGTACGAAAGCATGGAAACACAATTACCATCGTTTCGTACATGAATTTTCATGGTGTTGTAGTAAAATTCATACATGAAAGTAAAATTACCATGTAAAATTACAGTTTTCATAGGTTATTTTCAGTAAGACAATTCATACGTGATTTTTAGTGGGAAAGTACAGTAAAAGCAGCAACTTATGTGTTCAATTAGAGTAAGAGAGAATATTAAGAGTTATAACTTCTGCTCAGACAGGGGAATGGCCTATAGCTTCTCTCTTACGCAAACTGGACGGATAGTTTTTTTTTTGGTTTTGCTGTACATTTAAAGGAAATATGTTTTATTAATGTATAAAATAACTTTAATATAACAAAGTGAACACCTACATAGAATCCAGAAGCTAGAAAACTTAAGAAAGCTGGAAGCACACATAGATATATACAGGGTGTATCAAATAAAAAAGTAAATTTTGCTTGGGTGTTAACTACATGACATATAAAGCACAAACCCACCGAAACCGGATTTCATCATTACAGAATAAAAAAAAGTAAAATTTAGAGCCAAAAAATCTTTAGTCCGAGCCTGATGCAAGGAAATGTCATGTTAAGCACCCGCTAAACGTGGTATTATGTATAAATACATTGCACTCATTTAGTATTATTCTTAATGGTATGCCGTAAATTCATTTAATGTCATTCTGAATAAATAAAGGCCCTTGTAAAAATAGCAAAACTGAGGCATTTTAAATTTCTTCTTTTTATAAAATAAACATTCCTTATTTGCTAAGAGCATTCTACGTAAGTCTACAAAGTATTATTTTTAATATCCTGATAAGACGTTCGAGTTTCACCGGATATGCGACTTCAGTAGTTATAAAAAACGTAAATATTTTTCTTTTGCTTTGTCGAATCGAGAGTTAGTTCTTAATAAACGGTACCACATGAATCTAAGTTATTTCTTTTGGATTTATTTAATCATATAACAATAAATTGAATCGAATTACACAGAAATAAATGTAGGTACAGAAAAGTTGCAAACATGCCTTTTTACTATGATGTCGCGCGAAAATGAATTTATACATTCCCGCGCTTTTGCCGATGCATCCAGCTTCGATTTTCTTTATATGAAATCATGATGGTCCTGAAAAGGATCGTTTTTTCGAGACGGGAAGAATTTAAATATGATGTTCGAAGTGGCTTACACTCCAAGCGGCGATCCACACAAAACTAACAGCGGTAATGGCTGAATGATAGTGGTATGTGAGGGTATACTCGGGACAGCATTTAGGTTGGGCACAGGTGCGGCTCTAGCCCACAGCATTTATAAAATATTTTTTTTCTCGTTAATGCTTACAGATAGACCCCCTTCGCATTAAGACTTTTTGATTGTATATGATTACAACTGCTACATATTATTATATTTACCTCTTTATCTGATACACCCTGTATATATACTACATTATAAGGTCAAGTTCTTGAGGTGATTGTGACTAAGCTTGGCTCTTCCTTCTCTGATCTGGGTGAATTTCAACAAAGTAACGTCCAAATATAAAAATAAGCAAAGCATGATAGTAGGGCATCTAATACAGAAGTTGCTTCTTTATCATATGTTTTTCTATACATACGCTGGCGGTATTTCTAAAAGAAAAAAAAAAAAAAGATTTTTTTTCTTCAAAATGGTGTAACAATTAAGTGTTAATAAAATCTTAATGCGTCTGTATAACATGTGTGGATTTAAATGTCTTATATTGACAGGGACCTCGTCAATCTACAAAAAAATACATCATTAGGTATTTTGAAATTGCCATCGGTTAATATTGTCATAGAATTAAGTAATAATAAATGCCGTGATGGCCTACACCTCTTTTTAGAATATCGCCAGTGAGTGTTCTTATATGCACTGAATTAAGATAATGTACGATGCCTCACCTTCATAACAAGCTAACTCACTTCATAATGTTTGGATGCATCATTACAAAATTAACCATTACAATGCATACATAATAAATAATAAAGTATACTTACTAAAATTAAGTTTTAATGCAACACCCACTGAAACGCAGTCGAATATGAACACAATGACATGTGATCTATACACAAAGATATGATGTACAGAATACGCATGCGCACTTCATTGTAAAAAATTAGGCAAAATCACCTAAGATTCATGTCATTGGATAAAATACATATTTACCAACATGAATTTAACGTATTGACAAAAATTTTACGACAGCTGTGTGATAATTTTACAACTGAATATTACTTAAATCAGTTAACATGACAAATTTACAGGAATTTTATACATGAAATTCCATTTTTCCTTAATATTTCGAGTGAAACTGCTTTTTTTATGTACGAAAACAGGGAATATCCCAGATGCTTATTACTTTTGGTACCTGAATGTTACATACATTTTTCCCAGTATACTTTATTTTTTAACTGCGTCTCTTTTTAGCAAATCAATTGAAATTTTACAGAATTAATTTTCTTAACTAGTACTCCCAATTAAAAAAAAAATTGACCCCGCTGTGACAATTTTAACTAGTTAAAAAAAAAATAAAATATTTTTGGGACTCCTAGTAAGAGGGCCATCCTTCCGAACACAAACACCCAACTTTGTTATGTATAAATTTGATCCAATTTGCTGTGTTGGAACAGCTTGAAAAAAAAAAGTAAAGCTGAATACACACTAAAAAAATTTTTGGTAACATTTTCGTACGACTTTGGGACAATTTTATGGCCTAAAATCGTACAGGTATTTTACTTTTAGAAGTAATATAAACTATAAGTATATTTTTCGAAGGTTTTTTTTATGTTCGAAAAAAGAAGTACAGCTCCTCCCACAAAAAGGTTAACAATCTGAATCGCGATTTTGATTGTTAACCTTTTTGTGGTTATTTTGATTATATATTCTCAGGTTGAACTATACATGCAACTGTGTTTATAGGAGGTAATTTTATTCATGCCAGCCGAAGAGTAGCCCACATACGTAATGTTTACTCGTATTTGATAAATTCATATCTTATGTCCGCTATTCATTTGGTAAATTCTCTGTGAAAGTTGTTTTGACGACCTTGATTTATTATTATTAGTTTTGAAATAGGGGTATCCATTCAGTTCAAGATCCGTTGAGTGTCATACATCTTGAAACTGTCAATTTCTATATTAGATTTTGTTGTATGAAATATTATAATTCTAGTCTTGGCTATGTTTAGTAATTGATCATTTTCAAAACTCCATTGTCTTATTCTATGCAATATTGTTCTGCTTGAGTTTTTTAAAGTAATTAATCTTTTGCTGTTTATAAGTAAAGCATATCGTTTGCATAATTAATATCCGTATGAAAATATAATTAATATGTTGCACAGATCAATGATATAAATATTATATAATAGAGGACCTAATACGCTACCCTGTGGCAAACCTCTTTCAACTAATTTTATATAATAAATACAACCTTTTGAGATTTCCATGACAACGTCAAAACGTATTGTACTATTATACAAATCCTGGTATTAAATTCACATAGTAGTGTTTAATTTTATTTGTACTTCTTTCTCGTGTATTTTACTGCTTTTATGTAACTATTTACTTTATTTTTATCTAACGTATACATACATCGGGTTATAAAATTTTATTATATCCAATATTGACACTAGCAACACTTACATGATGGCAATAGATAAACACCGACTCCTAGACATTTGTGATAACAAGGAGAATAAACAATTATCTTGCATATGTAAATACAGATACATGAATACATATGTATTTTCATTAAGTCCACCAGGAAACTTTTACAATGAATCATGTTGTATTGCACGTTGCTTAAAATCTGCATTTGTTTATATGATAAATGCTTTCACGTAAACACCTAACCTTTACACGATGTGTAATAATAAGCCACAAATATTTTGTTGACTTTCTAATGCCACACCACAACGATCCAAAGGTATTTATATATGTAGCAGTTGAATTGAAGCGGAAATTCCAAGGAATTTATTGGTTAGGCCTTCTATTATGTGTAAATTTCTATTGTATATAAGATGTGTACATACATATAAACATAGTTATGTATACATATTGTTATGGAGAGAATACCTGATATTCTACTATTTTTTTAAAAAAGGAATGTTTCTATTTTACTTAGTTATATTTTAAAACTTATTAGATATAATAGAAAAAGGATATAATATGTAGCAGCAGACAGCTAGACGATGTCCAGGTGATGTAGGAAATCTCTGCATTTGGCAGGTCCTTCAAGGCATTTTCCTTTAGAATTTTCCCTTCAGGAAGCAAGATGATCAGCAGTGATACACCTACACATCGAAAATGAATATTAGAATTTGTATAGTATTTTATTACAATAGATTTTGACAGATCAAATTTGGATCCACCTTTAATTCAAGTGAACAGTTGTAATTTCTTTTACAGAGTATTTATTTCTTTAAATTTTTGTTTAATAATGTTTTTATATGCATTGGCAGACCAATTGCTTTGATATGTCAACTGAAAGACAGGGTAAAATTGCTGGAAATTGAGTTCTGTAACAATTTCATGTGTATAAATGGTTGCCTACCTTTTAGGCACAGTAATGAATTTTTAAGATTGTTAATTTTATATAGTAATAAGCGTTTAAAAATTTCAAATGTATTTTTCTCATAATTCAGAGACTCGTACCTTTGTTATATAAAAAGTGTAAGGTGATTCCAGATTTTGTAATTTTATTTATTTTCACTTCGTTGAAACATACGATAGTTCTTGCGATCACATGGCCAGTCTCATATGTAAAACAATGGAGGTTCCTTATTTCGGTTATAATAACGGATTTTGACAGACAGTTGGTCTCCTTGACGAAGACAATCGCTTTCAAGTCAGTTAAAACATTTTCAATTCGAACCATTCACTAACCGAGCCTTGTTCGAGGCAGACGTATTTCAGTTTGTTCTCGTAAAATTTAACGGCTATTTCGATAAAATCCAAATTTATTCCAAATTTCAACCTAAAAAAAATAATTGTTAATTGTTAAGCAAAGTTTATCACATAAATTTTATTCCAATTTACACACGATTTTTGGGTAATTTTTCTTCAACGACGATTTTTCCGAGTAATGTTCCTGTCCTGAGCGACCCATCCTCTCTGACCTGATGTATCTACGAGGTACGAGGGCCCATATCCGACCTGAACAGTCCTGATCACCGATGATCGCAGAATTCGGCCCTGTAAAAAGGTACTCCTCGTCAAATCTACCTAAAAAATAAACGTATTATTTCAATTCTAATCTAAATTGAATTGTACTTATAAGAAATTTTATTTTAAACCTTTCTGCAAAATTTGAGGTTAGAAAATCGTTTGTAACATAGCTAAGCGGTCTCCAGTTACTTTGGGGAAATTTGTGTAATTAGGTTTATAAGTATTTGTATGTTTTTACGTTACGAACCAATATCCAATGATTTACCATCAAGGTTGGCTACTCTGTTTCACACGTCTATTTAAACCTAGCTTAACTCCATTTGAACGGTCAGAAAACGCGGGATTTTTAAAATTTATTTCAAACGTATTTAAGTACGAAACTATGAATTTGAATTGCAAAAGGTGGAATTACTTAATGAAACTTTAGTGTTATTAATTAAACGGACTCACGGGCTTACCTGAGATTATTATCCATAGATTTATGTCTGATATTAAACAAGTCACATTTTGAATTTTTTTTAATTAAATAAAATCACTTTTATCCACTATTAAATGTTTTAATTTTACTTAATAGTTTGAATCTATTAAGGCACGACATTATCATGCCTATGAGATCATTTAAACTGGTCTTAAACATTGAATTTGAGGGAGAGGACAATTGACAACATCATCCAACCACATCTCTATGCGTACTGAGTTAATATATAAGAGAGTTAACGAGCTATTCAATATTTTTTTTATGTCACCGCCCCTCGATCGGAAATTTCTCGCCCTGCATGCCATCTGGCTGGTGAGACAGAACACTTCTAAATCAAAATTATAAAAAATAGATGACACTGGTCTATATATAAAACTTGATTTTTCCTAATTCAATTAATGTATTTCTTTTAAAATTTATTTTTTTAATCCGGGCTGTATGCTACTGTGTAGCGTAACAATATATACAATGTATCCTTCATAAATACGTTTTTATAATGCAAATATACAAATATCAATTAAAAATGTTTGTAAATTTTATTATATAACGTATTATTATACGATTTTATAAAAAAAAAACATAGAAAACTCCATATTAGATTGTTGTTTTAGATAGACACTCTAAAAAAAATTGATAAATTACCCCAAAAATAGGAGGCAACTGGGCTACCTCCTATTTTTGAGGTAAATTTACACTAATTTAGGAGATTTTTCACATACTTGTCGAATATTCCTTGAAGATCTGATAAATATTACTTTAGAGGTGTAAGTTTACCAGGGAAAATTACACCTCTACATCTTTGTTTAAATATGCACAGATAAAAAAGTTTTCTTGAATCAAAGAAATACGCTTTCCGTGGAATTTATGCTCTGTTTAATGGAATTTTGTTATTTTTGATTCAAAGAAATATATTTTTTAGGCAATATTTGTTTCAGATTTGTTGAAAAAAACAACCACTTTGTATGAAAAAGATTCCCGCATTGATTCAAAAAAATGTCTGCATTGATTTAAAATCTCGACTTTGTAGATACAATGTAATCGTATACATTGACTTAAAAGTTTATATTTGTTGGAGTGAAGGAAATTTTATTATGAATAATTATAATAACTTAGGTATATTAGTTAAGTTAAAAGTATGTATATATAACTAACAGCTTCTTGCGGGTTTCGCCGTGTGTCAAAACTTTCGCTCGACGTTTCGCTGTTCATACTGACAGCTTCTTCAGGATAACTGAACTGATGTATATGTATACATAAAATATACATACTTTTACTCTGTCTTTTAGCACTAATAACAATTGAATTTTTTATCTTCGCTATTACACGGAATTCTCCAAACTCCACTAATTTGACACAATGGCGTAATGTCTAGGAATAACAACGGAAATGGCGCGAATGTGCGAAATCGAGGCGATCTGGAAAGGGGATATGCGTCTAGCGACATCTATGTATTTTTACTTTAGCTCCGACCGTGCCAACCAATCACAAAGGGGAATGTAGCATTATTATGCCGCGAAATTCAAATTGATTAAATAAAATGCATTGTGTTTTCATTTCGCCCTAGACATATCAACTTTATGGTGTATTAAGGTTAAATACATTAATTAAATACAAATTAAATACATTAATTTGTTATTTTCTCACTGTAAAAAACTTACAAACTTTGCACTAGTTTTTATAATTTCAATTGACTAGTTTTAATAAATGTCTCTAGATGCTACCAAATTACCTGACATTAGAAATATACGTGGTTTTATGAGCACAGATTTTAATTTTCTGTCATTTCATAAAATTTATTAAAATAGGTACCAATCGGAGTTACGAGGTTTTAGAATGAAGGTGACGATATGTAGGTGTATATATTAAACGCTGAGAAAGATACCTGATACGCATAAATTTTAATCAGTATTTGTATTGTCCATATTCCACTTGTATTTTTACCAACATAATCAGGTAATATTCCGCGAAATATGTAATTTTTCTTTACTACTAAGCAAATTTCCCCAAGTGGGAGAAAATCACTTCATTTATTGAAGTATTTTTCCATCAAAATCGATTTACCTAGTAAAGTTACACCTAGTTTGAGGTAATCTGCGGTTTACCGTCTTTTTTTGGTGTAATTTTACCTTATATTTCATATGTTTTTTCACACACCAGTTAAGTAAATTTGTCATCATTTTTTAGAGTGTACAGGGTATCGGTATCCTTCAAGTGTGGTTTTGTTATTATCAATTTTTTGTCGCATTAATCTAGCTAAAATAGGTAATAATGATAGTGGACGAGTGGCGGAAAACAGCCTATACCATGTGATTCAAAATGATTGTCGTAAGAAAAAAATGTTTTCCGGAAAAAATTATCTATACTTATACCAATTTAATGAGCGAAGTTAGCTACATACAAATATCATACATTAAATGAATTTTCTTGACATTTAGCGACATTGGCGTGCGTGTTGTAGTATCTTTCGATATTTATCTTATATTTTTTTCAAATCGTTTATATTTACATCTAATATCACCAACAATAGTATTTTCTGAATACTGTAAGAAAATAAGGGAATTTATCTGTGGTAATAGCTCAACAAACAGGTAAAAATCAATATTAACGTTAAGTGAAATAGTTTATTACATTTTATAATTTTATAGGCTTATCATACACTTAATGCAATGAGCTGTCCAAAAGAAAGTTACATTTGCATCCTATAAAGTTTCCTACGGTAACAGGAATTATTACCATTAGATCACGATAGGCGATTGGAATATTGTCATTGGTTTAATAACAATTTAAGGGACGATGACTTGCTAAACAAATCATTTTTCTCGGATGAAGCTTGGTTTTATCTAACAGGCTATATCATTTCAGAAAACTATCGTATCTGGTCTGCTGAAAATCCACATGAATTTCGAGAAACGCAATTGCATCCCGTAAAAGTTGGAGTTTGGTTAGCTATGTCCAGGCAACGAATAATAGGGCCAATTTTCTTCGAGGAAACTGTAACAGCCCAACGTTACCAACAGATGTTGGAATTGTTTATTGCAGAGTTACAAGAAAATGAGCTTGAAGCAGGTTATTTTCAGCACGATAATGCTCCAGCACAACTCGACAAACCTGCCAATATCTTCAACAGTTTTTTGCTGACAGGTTCGTTAGAGCACAAAGATGGCCACCAAGATCGCCTGATCTAACCCCATTAGATACTTCATGTTCGGCTATCTAAAAAATAGGATCTATAGAAACCGCATGCATACCATAGAAGAACTGAGAGATGCAGTTTTGTCACTTAATAATTATACTAATTGTAGGTTATAATTTAAAGTAATAAATAAATTTAGTTAGACACCAGTTAGTACTGAATTGTAAAATCATAATTTAGTAAAGTTAAATTAATTACATTTCATTTTTACAAGCAGAAACACCAATCCATAGTCGTTTATATAATGCGAGTTCAAATATAGGTTACGTTTTTTCCTTATTTATGACAGATCCGTTTACTTTCTTGTGTTCCAACACTGACTTAGTTAAAACCTTCATTACAAACACGCGGCATATACCTACCTACACCCTGTTACTATCTATAGGAGCGGAATTGACAATCATTTTGAATCTCTGTGTATATTATTATTACTAAAATTGTCATGAAGATGGCGCTCCTACAATTCCATTAATTCAGTAGGCATACTCTCACACAAAACTTGTTCATGCAGTGAAGTGACTGTGATTCACCGTATGAGCTAACGGATAAGATACACGGTTCACGGCTTTTAAATAGAAATTATAGTCCTTAATTTATTTCCTAAAACCAATGTAAGATTTTCTACTACATGAGTTACATAAATCTTAGTTGCTATAAAAGCTTTTAACAGAATGCATCGTTACAATATATTTCGGTAGTTATACGGCACAAATGCTGGTCGCATTAATGGCAAAATCTGAACGAAGACGCATTCTGTATCCTCACAACAAACGTGTATGCAAATGCGAAGTAGATATAAACCAAGAGCCTGACATAATTATAGCCTATTACAAAAGACATTAGGACGCTGTTCGCTTTGACCGTGGCAATACATCAAAGCGATAGGGAACAACAAAGAGGAATGGGTATGAGATAGGTTTCGAGATGACGAAGCACTAAAAGTTAATTTATGGTCCGTCTACCGATGGGGGATTATGTGTGGGCGACGCGATACACCAGGTACAAAACGAGCGCCAGCCATGTGTTGTTTTTGTTTTGTTTTGTTGGGCTGTCGGAACGGTTCGAAATATGAAATTGCGTCGGTGCCAGAACATCTGATTTGTTTTCGAAACGACCTAACAAATGGCCCCGCTTAAAGTAAATAGGATAACAGGAACCTAATGTCGAGCGTTTTGCAATGCCATTTCGTTTTAATGGTTGGGCTGGAAATGGTTTTGTACGCAGATCGCTTACCTAATACATATATTTAAAGAACTTTGAACTCTGCTGCAACAAATAATTAATCTTAAAATCAACTTACATAAAACTTAAATAATTTTATGGGGATTGCTCACAGTAATTGTAGAAGTGACACTTATATTATTGAAACTATGCAAGGTGTGTCAAAACTCTAGTGACGTGGAATCTGTGTTAGAAAATGAGTTTGAAAGTCTTTCAGGCAGAAATATTTGCCAAAAATGTCTGCACCCAGGAAAATCTTAAAACAAAGGGTAAAGCATTTTTAACAGAATTCAGAACAAACTTTTATGATACACTGACTGACTTCAAATATCAGGTGGTTCTCAACTTATTTTATATTTTTTTGGTATATTATCTCATATCTCCAATGTTTCTCAACTAATTTCAATGTTCAATTTTTTTTTGTGATCGCGTCATGTTGGTTCCAAACTTTTTTTTATTATTCAGGTGGCATAAAAACAAAATTATATGGAAGTCACTAGTCACCCAACTGGTCACCTCTGATAATAATCAACCCGTATTTTTTTCAGCTGCAGATATTCACTTCTACGGGGAGATACAGACCCCTAAGTTACACCCCTAAAATACATTTTCAACGATATCTTTAAAAATATAGAAGAGATATCGATCTAAACTAAAAGGGAAAATGTTCTTCTTGAAAATTCGAATATTTTGGTTTAAGGCTGTGATATCACTCTGCAGATTCCTACATTGAATGATAATTTTTGATTTTGATGTTCATTTCCCAAAACGATAACAAAATTAAAAGATCTCAAAAACTGAAAACATTACTTGTTTTGTTGTTCTTTCTGTGTATTGATTTTGTATCAATAATTATCATTAATAAGTGAGAAATCTTCAAAAAAATAAAGCTGAGCAAATCACTAAATGCGGCACGTTTTGTATGATATTTTCATGAAAAGGAAATCATGAAATCTAAAACGTTAAACAATGATCGCCATGATGTGACGTCACGAAAATGTCCGCCAATAAAAGTGTGTACACTCGTTCATAGACGGCAGCATTATATTTAGTTATTTATTCTTGATATTATATCTTTTGAAATACCTCAATACCACTTGAAATATAAATAACTTGTAAAAGCCTCTTCCATATCATATTTTTTGTTATTAAATATATGGTAAATACTAGTATTCGTAAATGAATAAGATGAGAACTATAGACAACCAAATATACAGATTGGCACTCGTAATGATTAATTCCTTATAATTTTGAAAGTCAAAACGCAATAAGTCTTTATTTCGTTTTATGGGTTTAACTAGATGCTGCGCATCTAGGAGTAGAGGAAGGTGGTACTTGAGGAAGGTGGTTTTTTGAAGTCGATCCATTCACTTGAAAATCATCTTTTATAATGTGCAGTACGTTTTAAGTAGTTTACTTTTGTTCTTACTTTTGGAACAGCCTGTATAGTTGAAAATATTTTTAGGTTATGCAGTGCATTTTGTTGTACGTATTATATACACGTGATTCTTGAAGACACCGAATATGAGATTATCTTTACTTAGGGCTAATTATATAAATATTCTGCGTTTAAATAAAATGATCCACTCTCATAATAATAACTACAATTCCAATTTGCCGATTTTTATATTTATTAGTTTTTATTTATCCTTCGCGAGATCATATTTATAGCCAACGTAAATTCCATAATATTGACAACTCATTAATTTACGTTGCTCGACAAAAAGTTATATTAGACGTTTGTTAGATAAAGCACAAAAAAAGCGAGGAAAACACAGCTGATACATTTTGTTTTAATAAGCTATATATATTTCAGTGCTTATTCCTCTATCTATATTGTCTGATTATTATATAGATTTTTTTTTGTCATTGGCTGACTCGATGTGGGCAGGTATTTCACATACGGTAAACATCAATTTAGTAATAGATAGAATAGAAATAGTATTTTTCCCTATTCCCTTTTTCTCATTTCGTTGTCCCTTTCCGTATCTCTATTCCCTTTATCTATTCCCGTTTCCTATTATTCTCTCTTCCCTGTTCCTTATTCCTTTCCTTATTTCCTATTCTTTTCCTTTCCATTCCCTTTCCATTCCCTTTCCTATTCCTTTCCATTCCCTTTCCCATTCCCTTTCCCATTCCTTTCCCTTCCCTTTCCCATTCCCTTTCCCATTCCTTTTCCATTCCCTTCCATTCCCTTTCCCATTCCCTTTCCCATTCCTTTCCCTTTCCCATTCCCTTCCCATTCCTTTCCATTCCCTTTCCCATTCCCTTTCCCATTCCCTTTCCATTCCCTTTCCCATTCCATTCCCTTCCATTCCCTTTCCCATTCCTTTCCCATTCCCTTTCCCTTTCCCATTCCCTTTCCCATTCCCTTCCCATTCCCTTTCCTTTCCCATTCCCTTCCCTTCCCTTTCCCATTCCTTTCCCTTCCCTCCCATTCCTTTCCCATTCCTTTCCCATTCCTTCCCATTCCTTTCCCATTCCCTTTCCATTCCCTTTCCCATTCCTTCCATTCCCTTCCCATTCCCTTTCCCATTCCTTTCCATTCCCTTCCCATTCCCTTTCCCATTCCCTTTCCCATTCCCTTTCCCATTTATAACATCCCACACTGAGAGAAATGAAATGGTTATTTCAACATTTTTCGTAGTGTCACGAATTTGAGCATTGATTTAACCATGTTGCATTTAAGTAAATCATAGGCACCTATTTGAAACAAACATATTTATATTGTTGCACATTTAAAGTTAATTTAACAAGATTATAGTGTTCAGGCGTAACCAATATTTTATCTTGTTAGTTTAATCCCACAAATTGTCGATTTGACATTTAAAAACGGGGTTCTTTAAATATTTACTATCGGTGTTAACTCAATGAAATGTAATATTTAATACTATTACATATAGGTGATCGCACATGCGTATAGTCAGTCAGTATCCAACCTCCGTAGCAATAAGACCTATGTTTGTAAGTTTCTGTAACATTAATATTGAATAATAAAGATAATCAAAACCCATCGCGGAGTATATATATAACATGGCGCAGTCAAAATAAAAAACAAACAAAATACAAAAAAGAAATCAGTGAAAGGAAGAAAAAGTGCAACAAATTATAAAAAAAGTGTCAGAAAGGAGCAAAACAAAATGGAGAATATATCTCAACCCGAGAAGATGAAAATGAAGGGCGACCTAGCAAAAAATTGGAGGCAATTCAAAGAAGATTGGGAATTATATTCTACCGCGAGTGGTTGCAGTGGAAAACAGCCGAAATACAAGCAGCGACGCTGTTACACTGTATAAGAAAGGAAGTTCGAGAAATTTTAAATAATATTGAAATTACGCTGGAAAACACAGCGATTGACAGCCGGATGCAGGAGCAAGACAAAAGACACGTTTCACCCAAGGGCCGCACAAGGATGGAAGATCAATGGAAAGAGGTGTCCGGCAAATTCAAATAAGATCGTTTGTAACGGATTCGAACAATTCTCGAACAGGTCGGTGTACACGTTGTAATTTTACGCATCGCAAAACAGTTGTCTAGCTTATGGTAAATATGTGATAAAATAATCCTAAAATCATTTTGCCTCTAATTATTTAAGTAAATCGATTAATATGATGATTAAAAACCAATTCCGTTGAAAATAATGATTATTTGGTGGGTAATATACGAAATCGGTAAATGCTGATAACGAATTTTGGTTAAATGTTGTTATTAATGATTTACTCGTATTATGAAACGTTAAATTGTACTTTTCTTTCAAATGAATGAAGAAAACCTTTGTAATTTTTTAGTTATGTTATTAAGCTAATATAAGTTTAGTATATAATGCTGTAAACGTTTTTCTTCTATTACCTACTATAGTCTTCCTAATTAAGCAATATATAGCTATGCGTTGCTATCAATTGACTAATTTCTGAATGTGCGGGCGGATTTTTAATTTCATCGATAGATCCATCGATTACAGTATATCTCTGTTTAATACATTAATGATACAGTAATCGATGGATCCATCGATGAAATTAAAAACTCGCCCGATCAGTAACGTGATTTTAAGCAAAATCGAAAATTGTTCCACTAACAAGAAAATCTTTTTCGTATAACCACCTAAAGGTGTTGAATTACATGCAAATAGTCATTCGATGAATACTACAGGTAGGTTAAATGAAACAATATAAGTTTTGAATCAACATTTTATAGTGCTAAACCAATATTATAAAATATAGAGACAATTATTACTTCGTGTGTGTACAACAAGTAAATGTGTTGGGGAATTGTTGTATATTCCATTAGCAGGAGAAATTTTAATGGAAAATTAAGTACATGTTGAAAAATCACACGTAGTCTGTTCTTATAACATTTATTTTATTCAGTTAACTAACGAATTTAACATTTTTTACGTTTGCATTAACACTAGATATCATTGCTCATATTGAAAACGAAAAAAGTGTTCAATACACCATTTTATTAGTTAATACAACACTTTTTTTCTCTCGGTGCATAAGTTACGGCTTTAAAAAAATAGTTGGCGATTTTCCCTATATTTCAATTTTCTTCCCACTTTATTCGCCATTTTATTTTTCCAAAAAATATTATCAGCATCAAATGCAACGATCCAAACACCCACAAATGTCTGTTGCAAAATGTCTTTTTTTTAATAATATTCCTCCATTTTAGTCGCGCTATCATGTATTTGATTCTATATTCGCAAATAGTGGCCCAAAAAATTGCATAAGTCTCAAGCCTTCAAAAAAAAAAATTGCGTTTTCTTTTATATTTCCAAAGTCTCTGCCCCATATTGCGTCCGCCATTTTATTTTGCCAAAAACTAATATCAGAATCAAATTTAGCGACCTCAAAAACGCTTGCATACGAACGTCTGTTGCAAAATGTCTCCTATATTTCAAAATTTTCTCTTCAATATTGAATCCTCCATTTTATTTTTCTAAAAACTCTTGTAAGAATCGAATTCAGCACTACAAAGGCTTTGAAACACAATATCTGTTGCAAATGCATTTTTTTTAATACTCTTCTCGTTTTAATCGCGCCATCTTGTTTTTGATTCTATATTCGCAAATAGTGACCCAAAAAATCGCGTAAAAATCCCGATATTATGTCTGCTATTTTATTTTTCTACGTAAAATTAAAAATGGATAATATATAGAAAGTCTTTTCCTAAAATCAAAAATAGAACTGTAATTCAAAGACCAAGTCTTCGGTTGACAGTCTATATAGTCCAAAATATTTTTAGTTATGCCCTATTGAATTCCAATAATTCCAATTTTAAAAATTGAATTTCTCGCTGTTATTGTGACAATTTTAGAACGTTTCGACTTACCGCATTCTTATGCACTAATTATGTTTTATTTTAATATACACTATTAATAAAACGATAGATACATACATTCTCCACGCGTAGTGTAATAAATCGAAGACGTTGTAGATTTCATGCATTAAAAAATAAGATATAATATGTGCATGAGAAAGTTAATAGGCATTTGACGAATAAATAAAAGCAAATATTCGTGTGTAGATTCGCTTTAACATAAAAATATGTTTTAATTTCATTATAAAACGAATATTAATCCATTGAGCAAATGTGTGTTTTGGTTTTTATTATTTACTGAACTGTTACTTGCTTTGACTCTTTAATATCATTTCATAATAATTTGCGAATTGACAATTCATTTATGAATGCCTACCTCTTCGCTGCGCGCGCAGTTAAACCACTTTCATTCGTATCGCACCGACTCTTCGCTTATCTTATATTTTACGCGTTTGTGCAACGGAAAATTCCACTTACGTTTAATCACGTCAGATCACGTTTAATATTTGTTTGTCCTAAAATTATTTATACATCAACATTAAAAAATTCTTACAAACTAAACTTATTTGTAATCAAGTAATGCTCTAGTAAATTATTTCTTCAAATAATTATACACGAATACATTTTGTATTTGTAAATTATGTCATTTAAACACGCGGGAATAATCGATGGCCAAAATAAACAACAAAAGAAAATATACCATATATGCCGACAATACTTTCGAAAGCTAATCCCCTTGATATTATATGCGACAAACACGCCGCCAAACTCTTTCGGCTAGAGATTTATATATTCGCAGAATTTACTTCGCAGTTTCCGCAATAATGTATTAAAATTCTTAGAATCTGCACACGTGCAATCGCTGATAGATTATAAAGGAGATTATCTCTCCTTACGTTTCCTAATGGCTTATTTTCTCTCATATTTTTTTAAGTTAGATCGTACAATGGAATCAGATACAAAGCCAAAATTACTTTTTTAAAGTTAAAATGTCTTCGAAGTGTTATGATTTTTAGCAAAATAGCAAACATATATATTTCAAATAAAATATTTATATCCCAAGTAAAATGTAGTATTAAAATTCTTAGAATCTGCACACGCGCAATCGCTGGTAGATTAAAGGAGATATGCGTCTTTCCTTGCGTTTCCTAATGGCTTTTTTCCGTATGTCATCTTTTTGTGAGTCGATCGTTACTTATGTGTACGTATTATATACACACAATTCTGTGATTTTGAAGACACCGAATATGAGATTATCTTTACTTAGGGTAATTATACAAATATTCTGCGTTTAAATAAATGATCCACTCTCATAATAATAACTACAATTCCAATTTGACGATTTTATATTTATTAGTTTTTTATTATCCTTCGCGAGATCATATTTATACCCAACGAAATTCCATAATATTGACAACTCATTATATTCACTAACATTAATTTACGTGCTCACAAAAGTTATATTAGACGTTTTTAGATGTCAGATTGGTCAGTGGCCAATATGTACAATTACCTCAAATAATTTAAACCCAGTTCTTAAAACGAATTCAGACTCGTAATTCTAACAAATCAATGCAATTCCATCGTAATCCGCAACGGAGCGATTTATATTCCCACAATGAAAACTTTGTAGATTCTGCCAAAGGATTTTTAATTATATTCGGATTTTCATCCCTCGTTCACGTGGCAGTTTTTATTTGTTTTAAAAATAATTTTATATCATTTAATATTTTAACCTTGAGAATATTTTTCGGATTGTGTCTGCAACACTTGAGAAGGTTAGCGGGAGCGTTCGTGGAACGACGCTTTGTCGGAAAGGATTAGCGGCGGCATCGTGTTCCGACGTCTTTGTCGGCAACCGCCAAAAAGAGGATTTGCGCACTCTGACTTTTTTTCTAGTTCTAAAATAGATGTTTTTGTATTCATATTAGTCATCATTTTTAAGCATTCAGTCATTCTAGAGAATGTAAGGTGTGTTTTAAATATAGACATAAAAATTGTTTTTCCTTTCCTTTTTTCTTTTGGAGTAAGTCCGCAAGTTGTGTTAGCGATTATTTTCACATTATTTCATCAAGTGTTCGTATTTTTTTTTCTGTATTTTTGTTATCGTCATTATAAGTATTTTTGTAAACAATAATTTATTTTGTTAGGTGGTTTTAATTTAAATTGATTTTATTTCAGTTATAATAGGTTGTATATAATTGTTACGTTAATAAATAAATATCACTTGATACATCTTTTTACTTTACAAATATCAATACCGCAAAGTAAGAATATTGAAAAACAACGTGATTTATTTCTCATTCAATTGAAGGGCAACTTTCTATGAAAAATCCCTAGAAGAACAAAATAATTAAACCAAACACTTTTTGTGATAATAGTTTTACCAAAACAATCCATATACTTAATAGATGTTTTCTTGTTCGTATTTTCAATATTATTATTAGGAAATTTTGAAGTAAAAATCTGATCTATATATTTACACAAAAATTCTAAAAACTGTAATTCGATTTTGTGCGTCATAAAAAACAATGAAAATAAAACATTAAGAAAGAATTAAAGGTAAAATATTGAAAGTGTATGTTTTTATAAGTTTGCTAATATAAATTGCCAGTGGGCATTTATGTTTGAAAATTATTTTATAGATCTACATTAATTTTTTTTTTATAATTAAACTTAAATACTCTTTGCAATCAAAGTAATGGCTTTAGTAAATTTATTTCTTCAATATTTATATACGAATACACTTTAAGTTTTTTATAAACTACAAAAGGAAAGCATATAAATATGTATCCTGACAGTCGTAGCGACAGTTAATCCATTGTTGTTATGCGCCAAAACGTACCGCAAGCCTTTCGTCAGAGATTAAACATCGCAGAATTTTACTTGGTTTCCGCAAATAATGTAGTATTAAAATTCTTAGAATCTGCACACGCGCAATCGCTGGTAGATTAAAGGAGATATGCGTCTTTCCTTGCGTTTCCTAATGGCTTATTTTCCCTATGCCATCTTTTTTGTGAGTCGATGTTACTTATTGTTGTTACGTATTATATACACACAATTCTGTGATTCTGTGAAGACACCAATATTGATTATTCTTTACTTAGGCTAATTATATAAACATCTGCGTTTAAATAAAATGACCACTCTCATAATAATAACTACAATTCAATTTAATTAATGAAAAATTTTCTAAATTTCGAACTCAAATAAGAGATAGATTACTGGTACGACTGCCTCGTCTGCATTTAGTGGATCTTCCGTCTGTCCAAGACGCCTTTTCGATGTTAACTCGGTCTACCTTTTTCGGCTTACCCTCAACTTCACCGTAAAATATACCAAACATGAATATATCAAGTAAATGAAATGAGTAAACATACTTACATATACGAATTTAATAACTTCTCAGTAATAAAAGAACCACTTATTATTAATTTTTATGTAATAACACAAACAATACGTTTACGTACCTGAAGCAAGTAAACGAATGTTAATGTAGTCTCTGTTATACGTTTTCTATAGAATAATGACATCGCCATCTATAGATTACTTATATCTTTACATTTTTTTTGTGTTTACGCGCATGTACATGTGTTCCATTGTATAAAATTGAGTACAAACGCAATCGAATCAGAATTTGTTTATATTTTAAATGTTTCGAATATTAATAAAAATATTAAAATCCAAATTATTCACAACTACCAATAATGTAATTCAGTGCAGCTTGCTTTTAAAAAGCCCGTTTTTAGTTGAGCGCGCTAATCTGGACACAATGTGGCGCCAATTGCGGTACTTTATATGTATATCTAGTGACTTTATCGAATGCCATATGTACCGCCATCTCTATTTTTTTTTTACACCTAATGAAAATATTGTGTCATGTTATATTTACTTCATATTACCGAAACTGTAATATCAGTAAACTGTAATATGAAAGATTCTTCTTTACCTGTTTTGTAAAAGTTTATCTACAGCGGCGTTCGTTTCCCGCGCCTACTACGATCTAATTTTCGGCGAATTTCTCCTCTTTTCCTACTTTTAACTATTAATCTCGATACGCCTATTCCCGTGCCGTCCCCGTTTCGCGTTCGCCCATTTATTATTTCCCTTTTAATCCTTTCCCGTCCACGGTTTAGTGTGACAGACTTTTCACGCCGAATTTACACGCTCGGAATAGGCGACGCCTGGAAATAGCGCCCCTGTCGGAAGGAATTCAGAAGCCTTTTTATTATATTAATGAAGATTGAATAATAATACAATTAATATTAATGATTTAATTTTATTAAAAATTTGTAATAAATATCAGTTAAATTAGAACATTTTTTCATTATAATAGATCACATGAGATGTTGAAAACAACTTGCTAAGCAGATATTAGTTCTACTCTTCATATTGTCGAACACTCTCTGTAGTTCTTCTACCATAATTTGTTGAATTTCGTTCCTAATTGCATCTTGAAGCTCTTCCAGATTATGAAGTACGTTCTTAAAAATACTATTTTTAATTCAACCAAATAAATAAAACTCAGGAGATATTAGATCAGAGGACCTGGGCGGCCAAAGGCCTTGACTATAATGATCCTGTTATCGTAAAATTCTTGGACTAACTGTCATGCAGAGCTCAATATCATCCAATGTTGCTTACATGAGCTTTGTTGGTCTTCCTCTTACAAATACATTTTTTTCTTCTTGAAATTGACTAATAATATTGTTTTTATGATCCATAAAAATATAACGATTAAAATCTCTCTGAGGAAACTGCTGCGTAAATTGTCAAGTACAAGATTCCAAAGTGTATTCCCATGATGCGTCTGGATTTTTAGTTACACTGCGATAATAATTAGGCACGTTTGGACTATGTTAAGTCACACCTTAGCCTTAATATAACAAAAACTTTAAACGCGTCTACCGTAAAATGCCAATTTTAGACTTAACATACTTTGCCTTTGAGGTACAGAATATATGAATAATATTGTAAATTTATTCTACATTCATGGAGAATATAACAAACGACAATACGTAGATAAACGGGTTTGGTCACTTGACATTAGATATTTACATTTACTGATAATGAACAAAAACTAAAATAAAATACAGGCGATGTCCTAAATACAGCCATAATATTTCAAACTATGATTAGGCACTTACTAAACTAGTTATTATTAAAAGACATAGAAATGACACTTATGTAAATCAGGAACAAACAAAACTCTAATAAAAAATATCGTGTTGTTTAAAATGTTTATTATTATTATTATTATTATATAAGAAAAATATTGAGCAAGGTCAGTTTATCTTACTACATTTTTGGCGCCCATCGTGGGACATTTTTATGCTTTCGAGGTAGAGATTTCAAGCTAATAAATATCGTGTACCGGCAATAAGTATAGATAATCTCATTAAAGCAGTTTTTTCCACATTGTTAACATTCCTTCATTATTTCATATTTTATTACACAAATAAAGAATTAAGTAGGAAACCTAATCTTCGTTGGCGATATCGAATAATGATCCCATTCATTACATTTATGTGGTTTTAAGAGGTTTAACCGCGTTCCCGTATAATGGAGCTTATACTTGCAGACGACAAAAACAAATTACAAGCTTACCGCAAACGTCGGGTGAGATAAAATTAACATACATGTTAATATCGCTCGGCTGCGCGAAACCTGTCTATACCTCCTATTATTTTCTCAGAGGTCTGTTTTTGCGAAGTATTCGTATATCGCATTCCTCATTAGCGCTCTCTCACTCTCTCTCTTCGTGTCTGCTCTCCTGCTCATATCTACGGCGTATCCGAATAGATAAGCGGCCAGTCGTTGGAGGGATAATGAGACGTCTCGCCGTTAGATTGCCGCTGCACGCAAAGCTGTAATTGGATGGCTTACAATAATAACATTTATTGGGAGCTACATCACCCGGAATGATCCGTAATTGTACTGTAATTATTGTTGCTGTTGTTGTATACCGATGGGGTTCTGTTCTCCTTGTACAACATATTAATTCGCGGTATTTTTAGAACGCTGAAAATAATCATTCGTAAATTTGGATAAAGGCGAAAGCATGTTTTTTTCTTTTTCATTCCCTGTTTCTTAGCCAGGACATCAATGTTTGCTTTATTATTATTTAAATTGTAATGCCATTTTCTTCATTATAAAGCCCTTTTTAAATTCCACATACTGCTCTGTACCGATTGAATTAAATGAAAAAGAAAATAAATTAGCTAGCTCAACGGAAAATATTTAAATGGACGCAAAAGAACTATTAATCTCAGAGTTACCCTCGCGAATTAAAACTTGAATCTAACCACGAAAAGTAAATTGTGAGTGAATGAAATCAGAGTTTCTTAATTACCCGAATAATTGAAAAGGTTTAAAATAAAATAAAAGAACAGAATTTTTAACCCAAAGACGCTAATTAACAATCAATTTATTACAACAACGGGTTAAATTACAAATGTGCAGAAAAAAACCTTGAACTGAAGGTTCTGGCCTAAAATAAAAACTGCACTTGACTAATTTAAAATAGGACAATGCTATTTCCTATGCAAAGCAAAGGTTTTGTTTGTTCAGGAAGATTTTTCCAAAATACACAACTTTTGAATTTCTATCCACGTGGTTTCACAAATTAAAATAATCTAAGCGTGGACAAATGCTAGAAACTTACTAAAAATGAAAAAGCTAAATGAAAGAAAAATGCTTCTACTCTCCCAAACGAGGTGATTGATAATTAAAAATGAAACAGCAAAATGAATAACGGAAAATTAACTCTTTAAAATATAATGAGAGAAAAAAAAATAAAAATATATCTTCCTAAACAAAAATAATAATTGATCTTATATCTATAAAGTGCACATTTCAATATATTTACAATTATTGCAAAAGGAAATCCTTGATCGACTAAATAATTACAGGATTAAATTGAAATTTACAATATTAAATGAATTACAAAATGGCAAGAATGATTTAAAAATACGTTTACTCACGTCAATAGTCGAACAAGGAAGTGTTTAACAAAACTCTACAACTGTTTTTCTTATAAAAATCCCTCTCTCAAACTCGTACAACGCAGATGTATAACAATACGACAATATTCAATAGAAAACGCATTAAATCAACACAAGCAAACAATAGACAATTGAATGAATGGATTAAATAAAATAAACTTAACACTATAAAATTTAAAAAGATACAATAAACTCTTTAACTAAATTTATACAAACCAAAATAAAATTGTGAAACATTCTCGGTAAATGGAAAAACAGCTGTTTTAGCAAGGAAAACAACCAATAACCAGCAAATATGCAACACAAAATACACTCAGCAAAGTGGGTTGTCTAAACACAGCAATACATATATGCAAAAAACGACAATTCGTTGGCATTTGAATAATTATGATCTTTCGAGCATCCGTTCTAAAGCTTCTGATGCAATCATATTTGTTTAATAGAATCAATTATGTATGTTGTAACTGCTTCACCTCCCAGAAATTTATGTCTGTATCTGGTGTGCCACAAGGATCTTGTTTAGCACCTTTTTTTATTATTTATATTGACTACTTTGCTGGAATCGCTCACCTCTTCAGACTTAGCGTATGTGCATAATCTTAAGAAACTCAGAAATATATGATGCTTGCTGTAAATGCGTATAACGGCTATACAGTAACAGATAGAGAGTTTTTATGTTGATTGCGGAGGGTATGAGTCCTCTACTATTTAATCAGGGAATAAAAAGTAAATAACATCATACAGGGTGTCTCGTAATCTATGGTTGATTCGGAGTAACTTCGTGGTACTAAAAGTTGTTTTTTTTTCAAATGGAACGCTCTGTATATTTTTACACCATGTGATGTAGAATTGAATCCTTTATCGAAAAGCTATTCTTATACCTATCTCTATTCCTTCTTTTAGAATTAGTGATTTTCAGAAAACGTAGTTCTTAATTAGTATTTATTTAATAGTAGGCGGTGAAAAACAATTTAAAGTTTAAGAGCATCTGAAAAAGATAAAAAACATAGTATGAGAAAATAAAATTTATTGAATATAAGATAATCAAAAACGAAAGGGTGTATGTGTGTATTATGTAGGTATAATAAAATTATAAGTGTTGTACATACATACAGGGTGTTTCAAACCACTCGTCCACTATCTTTTTCTCGCCATCTATTGCAGCTAGACTAATGCGACAAAAAATTTAATAATAAAACCCCACGTAAAGAATTGCGTGGAAATATTTTTAACTTCCGGAAACGTTCCATTATACCGAAGTGGATAGCAATTTTCTTATTTTAAATGGAATCATTGTTTTTTCTTACCTCAATGGAATTCTACAGATTATTTGAATACAATTTCACCCTAAATGTTCTTTATTCTAAACATTCAAACTGGTTTTTGAATATTTACGATTTGTCAAAAAAATTTTGGAACGTTCGCATCGCTTTCAAAAAAGTACCATATTTTGCAAACCGTTAAAGATAATGATGTCATTTTACTAGTATCCAAGAAAAATGGTTGTCCGTACCAAATTCTGTCCAAAGAAACACGAAATTGTATACAGAGCGTTCATAAACCGATTGTCAATTTGGATACATTTAACCTTAGAAAATTATTTTTTTTCAAATGTCACATTATATTCCTAATTATACCATTCAATGCAGAAATAAATTCTCCGTCGATAGGTATAAAGGATGCCTATATCCATTCCTAATCGTTTTCAAGATATCAACCATTATTTACCCGACTATGAAAATTTTAGTACATTTCTTGCAGTAGTATAAATTCAAAAACGTGGATCCTGGTAGGTAGCTATGTCGCCTACAATCCAAAATTAAATTTAGTTTTATATTTTGCTTCCACATAAAATGTCAGTTATGCCACACTTTTGACTTTAGTTATCAATAACAAACTCATGCATTCGAAAAATAGTGTTCTGCATAGCATTCTGACACAAAAATATCAAATAATCATTAATAATCATTAATTCCTTATATAATTCACATCTTTACGGTGTTATATTAATACATCTACTACAGGCAATTAAAATGCACACGTGTTTACAGGCATCAAAAAAATCAATGCAAAACACGCTGTGGTAGAAAGACTCGTTGCCTTTCCTGCATTAGTTCATGTGTGCCGTTGAAAAAACGCAACTTTTTTTTTCATTAGCCGCGATTATACCGAGTACATTGAACCGAGATTTTAACGGCCTGAAACCGCCGAAAATATTGAACACTTCAACGAACACTTTGCTAACTCAAACATATGCTTGCAATATGTACGTAATAATGGAAGAGTTAACTGTGTTTTAACAGCGTGGATATACATAGAAGCCGTCTATACTCGGCTTTACTGGTATGAGTTTGGCGCGCCCAGAAAACTCCAAACCCGTTTGTTGTATAGTTATACCCTGTTTCTGGACGCTAGCGCTGTTTTATAACTTCTAAAGTATTTGTAATAAAAAGAATGTATTTAAAAAAATCCAGGATTTTATCCTGCATTAATAGCTCTGTAAATAGTAGTTCTGATTGTGTAATTTTTCCTTTTTTTAAATAAGGATAGGTAGGTAAGGATAGAAAAGAAAAAAATATTGTGTAATTTGCGAGATTTGATGTAGTAACACCAATATAAAAGTTTCCTTAGGTTATAGTCCGTAGCCGCCCCACGGGTGTGCAGGATATTCGACATCTACAATAGATAAGCTATTGCAAGTCGTAAGAATAGAAAATTCTTTATTGATAGAGTTGTGTTGACACATGGGAAATCAGAATTCGTGCGTATTTTAGAGGTTATTAGGGGAAGGTGGGGCAAGATGGGAACATTAAGCTTTAGAACACTGCATCAGGATTGCAAATTGATATAGAAACTTCTAAGTAAGCTTGTTGTAATCTTTAAACATTTATCTGCTGATGGATGAATTTACAATTTTTCGATGGTTTCTCTTGATGTGAAGAAAATTTTGAAAAAATGTTGTAATACACAATCTGCCCCACCATAGGGCAAGATGGGGTTCCAGGTGAGTTAAGAATAGGTCGTACCATAAATCCAGGTAATAGGTAAAAAAAAAAATAGATTCTTAATATATTCTTAAAAACATGCAGGAACAAAGCTAAAAAAAAATACAATAACGATAAGAATATTAAACTTAATCTTCACAATTGAGCCAATAGAAGACGAACTCATCCACGTTATTCGCACAGCCTCCATGTCCCCAATCTCGCCATCCACGGCATTGTATCAATACTTCCCCTTACAATACTAACATTGAGCGTCATCTTCCTCAACGCAGAACTTGATTTTTCCTTGACGTTTTCTAAAAAATCTATCTCTTTGCTTCCTTACAAAGTTCGGTTCTTGATCTCTTCTGTTTTCTTCTTTTCATTTTTTTTTCCTTTAACTCTCCCTCAGCACTTCTAGTTGCCTTAGGGATTCTCCAGACTTCTATTTTCTTGTAGCAGATTTTTATACATAGTGCTTGTAAAGATTGTTGTCTTTCCCTTGTTACGCTTTGATTGAACCTGTACTTTATTCCTAACATGAGAAATAGGCATTATGTCTTCGAGAAAGCATAATGGCATATCCAGGCATAATGGACCAGACTGAAGAGTGAGATAGTGATGTCCCCATGTTGCCCCATACCAATAGCCCCATCTTGCCTCTTTGGGACATTCTCTGGTTATGTTATAATAACATATTAAATATTTGAAATAAACAAATAACGCAGTATAGAAATACATGCAATACATGTCAATTAATAAGCACAAAAAGTGTATTGTAAATAATTGTACTTATGCTTCCGATACTGGCCTTGAACTCACCATCAAAATAATAACGAATTCTGGAAATTGCCAAGTTCATGCACAAGCAGCAATAACTTTGTTATTACGACTAGTAAAGTTTCCTACATTACAACAAACATAAAACAGCACTTGTCAATATTTGGACTGCTATTATTTGAGAGATGCTTACTGGCGTTTTGTAGATAAGACGATGTCCCCATCATGCCTCTTGGCCCCATCTTGCCCCACCCTCCCCTACTAGTAAAAATAAAAAGATCAAATGGGAACATTGCTATGCTCTCTCTAGCATAATGTTCAGAATATTAAATTTTTAATTTGATTACTCAAATATTAACGCAATTATCTGGACAAAATTTGAATTTCTCTAGACGTAATATTAATATACTATGCTTTCAGAAAAGGTTTCAACCCACGTGACTTGTTTTAAGCATGCAACCAATCTTGCAATATGGTACTAACTAACAAATAGTTCCCTGATTTCAAGAAAATTTGAATTGAAAATGACATTTTCTTGTCGAAATTTCAGTCACTTAAAGGTAATAAAGTGGTAAAATAAAGTAGGTGTTTGGTTTGATTATTAACTTACTTGATATATTTTTATTAATAAATAAAACAAGAATGGTTAAGTTCATTTTGAGTTGCGCAGTTTAGAAGCTAATAAAATTCATCAGCTATTTATCTATTGCAGATACTCGAAATGTCGGCCATTAGTTTCCAAACAAATATTCATTTTTCGCTTTAAATTTTCAAACACATTTTGAAGCTCCTGTACAGTGATATTTGAAATTTCTTGTTGAACTGCTGCTTGCAGTTCTTCCAAATCGTGCAATCTATTTTTAAATACCTGATTCTTCTTCAGGTTATCAAATAATAAAAATCAAAGGGGTAAGATCCCGAGACCGTAGAGGGCATACTGTTTGACTAATCAGCTTATCGTCATAATATTCTCTTAGATATTGCAAACTATCTTAATAGCTATATGTGCTGGTGCATTGTCGTGTTGAAAAAATCCATGTTGTAATTCATCGTCGTGTAAGTAATTGTGGAATAAATTCGTTTAATATAGCTTGGTATTCTTCACCTGTAATTTTTTCATTGAAAAATATTGGTTCGATAATTCTTCGTCTAGACATTGCTATTCAAAATCCATTTTTTATCGGATGTAAAGTTGACTCGATATATTCATGAGGATTTTCTGTACCCCATGTTCTATAATTCTGTGAATTAACGTATCCTGATAAATGACACCAAGCTGGATCGCTAAAGAATGTCAAGTTAAGAATATTATTATAGTTTAAGTGCTCATTGAACCAGTTGCAAAATGTTACCCTTTCTTCAAAATCAGGTGGAAACAATTGTTGTTTTGCGCTTACTTTGTATGGAAGCATATGCAGTTTTTTTTTCTTCTAAGTGCCTTATGACAAGTTCCAACAACAGAGAGTCCTACAACATAAATATAGGCGACGGAAAAAGTTAAACAAATAAAAAAAGTTAGAATACCTTTCTAATTAGCTAATTTTGGTAGCGATTTATGAGGACTATGCTCCATTTTTTCCCGAATATTATCCAAAATTGGTTCTGTTAATATGGTGGGTCTACCTGTAGACTTCTTTTTGCAACTGCAATGTCCATCTTCAAATCTATGAATAATTGAATGTCTACGGATTTTAAATGATTCGTAGTCCATATCGAAATCAGGTGAAATCAGGAGATAAACTGCTGATGCACCTTTTGGAGCAATATTTTCAACTCATTTTAGCAATACTCGTAGCTTTATTTAATGTGGCTTAAAAATAAATGGCAATTCATGTTCTCATGGTTGAAACACCATCCGTAATTAACCTAAATTTCATAAGCAAAATTATACCTCTATTATAATTAAGTAGTCTTAACATAAACTGATGCACATAAAATAGCGGTGTGCAATACAAATAACAAGAAGAATAGAGCGCAAAAGAGTATGTTAGTGTCACTTGTCAAAATTAAGGGTACACTAGCGGAGCACTTTCTAATTGTACGACCTACAGGGTAAAATAGAGCCCATATCTTATAACGTGGATAGTAGACGGATTATGCAGTAACTGGCCGCTTCGAAATATGTAACACAGATGTGCTCGGTTTTATTAATGTGCGAAGTTTGAATGCAATCTCTTATGTATTTGTTATCTTTGCCGTAGGAATAAATTTATTTCATGTTTGAAGTATTTCGAAATAGCTGTAGTGTTATTAAATGGTTTTAAAAGGTATTTTCATTTACAAGTTGAACTTGACTAGGAACTAAACCAAAGCATGTTAATATACAATAAATAGCAATATCAATGGGTTTATTACTTTTATTCATTTTATACGTATGCAAATAAATGAAACTATCAAAATGGATCGCATGAAGACATTTAAAGTATTTAGCTATACTGAAATCAGTAAAGCACACCTCCGTTATGAATGAAACACTTTTTTTCAAATATTACTGAACACATGAAAAAAGTGTTTCATTCAATCTAGTTAATGCATTAACTAGATTGCGACAGCCCTATGCAGATATTAAACAATATAAATAATAAGGTTATTACTACTTCCACTTTTCGTGAAGTGTGGCGTGTTGCGCCAATTAATTATTAATATGCAGAGAAATTGTAGTAATTTCTTATTGACAGAAATGCATGTTTTGTTTTCCCTGCAGCGTTACCCAAATATGCTTATATTTTTAATCTAATAATGTCATGATGATTCATATATTTTTTTTAACTCGCTCCGGCTTCCTCTTTAACATTAAATAATAAAGGAGATATGCGAGGATGCATTCAAAACCATGATTTTTATGTCAGATATCAGATATTAGAAGGAAAAGCTATCACTCGTCAGAATATTTTTTATTAGTTATAGTAATGGTATGTTTCATTAATATTATAATAGCAAGATAAATAATATTTCGATTATAAATTCCCTAGTTTCAAAGATTTTACCTCAAAAGTCTCACAATATCTTTCAAAAGAAATACAAAATTTGAATTAGTGCTAAATCAATAGTAGTGATAGCTATAAATACTTTATATAAATATTAATTATCATTATGTTAATATTGAAAAAAGGAGCCGGGGCGAATTAAATAGTTATGAAAACAATCATTGTGAATCAATTGGATTAAAAACACAAACATATTTGGTAAAGCTGTAGGGATTTGTAAAGAAACAACATTCTGTTTGTATCAATATTATATTTAAGGTAAGTAAATGAAAAAATTCGAATTGTGCTAACCGAAGTAGGTCGGCAGGCATAAGTATGCGCCTTTGATATATTTAATTCTCTCTATTTTATAAGATCAATGTTTTTTTCTATGTTTATTTACTACATTCTTCCTTACATTTAAAGTAGATTTACTACAAAAAAACACCGAGACCGCACATCTGTGTTTACATATTTCGAAGACGGCAGTGAATGCATAATCGTCTACTCCCATGCTACACATTTGGCTTGTTTTTATGCTGTAGGTCGTACAATTAGAAAGTGTCGCTAGTGTACATACCGGATCTAGGAATATTTAGTTCGTTACCAACGTAATATTTATGCAACCAAAGTGCCATTTCATAAAAATGCATAAATTCCTGAAAGGGCTTACTGATGTATTTTTTTTTATATCTCTCAGTTTAACATGCATATCTTTTAATCTCACATCCAATAAAAATTAATAAAGAATTCTAGAAGTTCTATAAATAAAAAAAAAATAATAATAAAGAAAATTAACAATAAAGATGTTTCCTCTTGTCAACTCCTTATATAAGAGACAGACTGTGTACACATTCGCTGGCAAATATATTGGAAACATAATGAAGTCGAAAATTAAAATTAACGCTGACATCCTGTTCACGTCAACATAATGGATTTTCGACGAATTGAGGTGTGTGTCTAAGTATGCGAGATTTGCCAATATAAGTGTGTCTAAATATGAAGACAAACATGCATACATTTAAATGTAATTGCCTGTAGGAATGTAAATATGATTTGCTAATTACATACTTGGATTTTTTGAGAATTTGCTGTCACGTTAATTTGATAAGTACATACAATAACATATTCCGGCATATATGTACAAGTATTTATGTTTGTACAAATAAATATTGGCTAAATATTTAGTTTGTATTATTGCATTTACTTAACACAATAAAGATAAAAGATACAGCAACAGCATACTGCATGTTATGCAAAATAGGGATTTACTTATTTTGCAAACGTTAAATTATGCCTACATCAAACATTTAATAAGACCATTATTATTCTATTCTATACTTTATGCAGTGTGAGTCTGTAATCTGGAATAAATTCAGTAAAGCGAAGACAGTATTTTTTCCAGAAATATGCTCGGACACATCGATTAGTATTTTAAATTGCCCACCTCTTCATCTGAGAAAATTTTATACAACGTGTCCCAAATTTGAGATATGACGTCATCGAAAATTTTTTTAAATGGCAGCCCTAATTTTTTTATAACTATTCTTAAAGGGTATATCAAATTACACACAATTTCAAGTTTTTATTCCTTGTCATTACCGGATTATATGCAAAGAAAAACTGGAATATATGCGCATATATATGCATTGATTTTTGAGAAAATATGCATAAACCTGTGGCATATATGCAAAAAAATTGCGACAATATGCAAAATTTTATATAAAATAAATAAGAGAAAAAATTTAAACATTAACTTTATTGCACAAAACTTTTTCACAACATATTTCTAAAACAATTTATAATTAAATGTTTTTCAAAATTGTGTAAAAGAAAGTTTTGTCTTCTATCAGAATATATATGTTTCGAAATATAAAAGCTTCTTTCAACATCCACAGATGTAATTGGTGAATTTTTTAACTTTGCAATACATTCTAAACTAAAATTAAAGTCGAAATCGTTTACTGTTTCACCTTCCAAAACTTTCTTAACTTTCTTCAATTTCAAATACCCCGCATTTTTATTTATCACTTTTTTAAATTTATCGTATATGGAATTACCTATTGTACCCTTAACCTTCTTACATAGCATATCAAATTCGCCTACTATTTCGACTGATTCCGAGAGCGACATCCCTTGCGTTTCTAGTTTACGAATGGAACTTGAAACAAAGCTATAATTTGACTTAATATACAAAAGGTTTTGTAAGGCATTCTGTTGCTGTTACTACTTTTTACAGTTTTCTAGAGCAATGCAGTCAGCAGTGATTTCAAGAATTACATTTTTCATTCCTTCAAAATTATCGGCGAAAGGAATTGTAGCCTCTAACCATGTACCCCATCTCGTGATAATCGGTTCAGGAGGCAACTTAACACCGGGAAGTCGCTCCTTATAAAATTGAATTCGTAAAGGTGTTTTTAAAAATACTTTTTTGAGATTGCTAATTAAATCATTAATCAAAGGGAATTGATTCCTAATGTCTTCGGCTACACGATTGAACCCATGAGCTAAACAAGTGGTATGAATAATGTTACTATAAAAAAAAATTAAAATTTGCGCGGCTTTTATTATGTATGGTGCAGCGTCGGACAACATTAGTAAAGTTTTTTCACAAGTATATTTCAGGTAAAAAGAAATTTGATAAACCTTCTTGAACGAATTGGGCAATTGTCACATTATTTGTTTTTTGAAGTTCTTTACAATAAATTAAATATGATTTACCTACAATATCTTCATGAAGAATTCCTATTAACAAATGGGCAATATAACGACCACACTTATCCGTACTTTCATCTACCATGATATAAATAAAATTATTCCCTACCAATTGTTGAATTTCTGCTATTGTTTGCTGGTAACAAGATGTGACATAATTTTTTCGTAAGGTACTTTCGTCAGGTATATTATGTTTGCAATATTTTTGCAGAAATGATTTCAAATTAATTTGTTAATCTTGCTAATGGTACGTTAGACGAAATTAATGCGTTACACAGATCCGTATTATATTCTCTTGGTTCTGAGTTTCGTGAAGTTGATGCTACACATTGACGTATAGATTGCTGCACACAAGCGGATCGCTTTAGTTTTTCACATTTTCTAATATGTGATGGAGTTTTAGCGTGTTGATTAATCAGGTATTTTCTCTCAGAAGATAACTACAACAACAATTGTCATTTTATATCAAAAGTTAAAGAATTTAAAAACGATTGTAGAGCTTTTAGTAAAATTAAACTTACCAGTTTACTGCAGGCTCGACAAAATATTTTATCGCCTTCTCCTTTACCAGTTCAAGATATGGCTAGAATCCATAAAGAAATTTTGTTCGCTATACTCATTGTATGTACGCACAGTATTTAAAAACGTAACACAATTACATGCTGTTTCGCTCAAAGATATTCAATGAATGAATAGTTTATTTGGGAATTAATAATAATAAAACGTCTTTATCATATCTCTTCTGCTAGGCGAAATTAAACACGTGCAGTTCTTGGAAAAAAGTATTAGAGGAACCGATGTAAAAGATTTATCGTTCTGCGAATTGTCGGTTGTCGATCTACATTAGGAATTACTAGGAATTTTTACTAATAGAAAGGATAGAAAAAGCTTTAAATATGCAATATATGCAACTTTTGTAAAAGTATACATAGAAATGCCTAAATATGCAATATATGCAACTTTTGTAAAAGCATACATAGAAATGCCTAAATATGCCATATATATATGCAATCACTAATTAGCGCTAATTAACTTCAATTTTTACTAATAGAAAGGATAAGAAAAAGCTTAAATATGCAATATATGCAACTTTTGTAAAAAAATATGCATAGAAATGCCTAAATATGCAATATATTCAAACACTAATTAGTGCTAATTAACTTCAGTTAGTGTAATACGTCTACATATAGACTATAATTAAAGATATGGAAAAAATAAATATATGCACTTTGCATATAATCCGGTCTCTAGTTATGACGTTATATAACGAGATGGAAATGATAGTAATGTAGGATTCATTGTTTGTTTCAGGTATAAGATGCAGTGTGCTCGGCAGTGGGTCGCCGCGGGGCAGTGTCTCGGCGGCGGGGCCCTCCGCTACGGCTCATGGCGGCCCCAATGAGATCGACCGGCTCGCAACAGGACGCTGGCCACCGAGCTAGGGTGGCGGACTCCAGACAGGCCACGACGGCAGCTTCGACCAACTTCGAGTACGATGACAACGAGTGGGACATCGGCATCGGGGATCTGATCATCGACCTGGATGCGGACATAGAGAAGACGAACGAGGGAACGCACTCGAACACTACCAATACTGCCATCCAAAACGCGACCGGTGGCGGGCCAACAACTGCCTGCCCATCAGGGGGCGGAGGAGGAAGCGGTAGCGCGGCCGCCGCTTCGAACACTGCCGGCCACCACATGGCCACTAACGCCAGCCCGAATACGTCGGCGAAGGCGGCCGCCAAGATGGCGATCGAGCACTCGGCCATCGTCGACAAGGGTCTCAAGATGAAGATCAAACGGACGAAGCCGGGCACGAAGACCTCGGAGGCGAAACACGAGATCGTCAAGAGCAACGAGCAGAACGGAAGCGTGGACGGCACGGACGTAGTAGTGACTAGTAGTAGTAATAATAGTAAAGGGGCGAGTAGTGGGGGTAATGCGGGCGGCGGTAATGGCGGCCAGGCGACAGGGAAACATCCCAAACGGTTAACGCGAACGCTGGGGTGGCTTCCGCCGGTGGGGTCGTCTCAAACGCTTCGGCTTCGCAAAACGCTTCCTCGAATTCTTCCGGCGGATCTTCGGGCAATAGTAAAAGGAGTTCCGGCGGACACAGGAGGGATAAGACGCGGGACAAGCACTCTGAGAAGCCCGGTCCGAAAGTGGCGCCCGGTAGTGTTCCAGTGACAGTGTCTGAAGTGAATGGTATGGTGAGAGTGAGTGCGCCACAGCCAGGGCCGCAACGTCCCGTTTTTCCCGCGAGTACTGGTCAAGGGCCGCCGGCTCAGCAACAGACTGGGCCGCCGCCAGGTCCCCCGCCTAGTCCGGCGGCTGCCACCGCCCAAGGATCGGCCGCCAAGCCGGAACAGGCGAAAATCGGCGGATCGGGTAGCGCGAGACAGCCGACACCGCCATCTTCCGACGATCGGAGTTCTTCGCCACCACCCAGTAAGAAAATCAAAACTGAATCTAAGGTAAGTCGAAGTTTCGTCTTGAGGGGAACAAACCCAGGAAATATTTTGTGATCTTGAATCTCCTGACGATAAACATGCCCCAGGATGGCGTCAAAAAATTAGCTTTGTGAAAGAATTTATCAGCGAGTGGCATCAACATGCCACCAAATAGGATACACCGAGGCCTATAAAAGCCTTCACGTACCGCGAACTGACAGTGATTCTGCTCTCCGCCTGCCACATTAGAACGTCGTCCCACGTTTGATCTAGTGTGGTATCCGTGGAGCCAGTTTGATTGCATTAGAGCGTCGGCCTATGACTGCGGTCTTGTATGACTTCCATTTATTTCCATATATTACTTTGGAACGTCAGCACTCGGGTTCACCTCGCGTAATTTCCGCTTCCCACATTGTTGCATTAGAGTAGAGCGTCGATCTATGGCTGATCTTGTGTGACTTCCATTTATATTCATATATTACGTTGAAGCGTCGGCCTTCAGGTACACCTCGCGTAATTTCCGCTTCTAGTTTGGTCGCAGTAGAACATCGACCTGTGACGTGACTGACCTTGTGTGATTCCAGTTTATTTTCGTATATTACGTTGAAACGTCGGCCTTCGGCTACATCTCGCGTAATTTCCGGTTTTGTTGCATTAGAGTGTCGGCTTATGGCTGATATTGTGTGATTTCTGTTTATTACGTTGAAGCGTAGGCCCTCGGGTACACTACGCGTTATATCTGCTTCCCGTTTTGCTGCATTAGAGTGTCGGCCTATGGCTGATACTTTGTGCGTTTGAGCGCCGGCCCTCAGGTACACTACGCGTAATATTTGCTTCCGGTTTTGTTGCATTAGAGCGTTGACCTAAGACTGATCTTGTGTGACTTCCGTTTATTTCTATTTATTACGTTGGAGTGTCGCCCTTCGTACAGCTCGCGTATTTTCCGTTTCCAGTTTTGTTGCATAAGAGTGTCGGCCAATGGATATTGTGCGACTTCCATTTATTACGTTGGAGCGTCGGCTTTCGCGTGTACATCGTCTAATTTCCGCTTTTTTTCTGTCTATTACATTATAGCGTCGGCCAATGGCTGATCTCACGTAATTTTCGTTTTTTTCTTGACATGCAAATTTACACATCAAGTTGTATGTAACGGACCGTAGGTATTGCTGTGTACTGATTGAATTGAAAATGCAAAAATTAATATTAAAAAAGAAAAATTAAATAAGCTAGCTCAATGGATAAAAATCTTAAAGGGCGCAAAGGAACAATTAAACACAGAGTTACCCTCGTGAATTAAAACTCGAATCTAATCACGAAAAGTAAAATGTGGGTGAAAGAAAACTGACTTTCTTAAATACCCCAAAAATTGAAAAGGTTTAAATAAAAATAAAAGAACAGAATTTTGAATGACGTTAATAAACAAACAGGAATTTTATTATATAAAAAAAAATTGTTAATTACAAAATTTTTGCAGAAAAAAATAACCGTGAACAGAGGATTCTGGTCTAAATGAAAAACTGCATTTGATTCTAAATTACAATAGGACAATACTAAATCCTATATCAAGTAATAGAATAAGTTGTCCAGGAGGATAATCCTATATCTTTCAAATCAAACCACGTGGTATCAAATTAAAATAAAATAAATGCGTGGAACACCAAAAATTTACAAAAATGAAAACTAAATGCAAGAACAAAGCTACAATTCACCCAAACCGAGGTGATTAATAAAATAAAAATTAAACAGCAAACTAGAAAACCAAAAATGAACTCTTTAAAATTATAATGAGGGAATTAAAACTAAAATCTATCTTCCTGCACGAAATAATAAATGATCTTATATCTTTGTACACAACAATATAATAACAATTATTATTAAGCGAGTTCCTTGATGAACAAAATAAAATTCAAAATAAGCGAAACAAATCTTTAAATCAAAAGTATTAACAAAATGGCAGCAATTAAATTAAAAATTTACGTCTACTCACGTTTGCGTCTGCCAAGGAACTGAGTTTTACAATCTCGGCCGCTGCGTACAGCGAAGCCGCACAGATCAGTTCGCCAACGGATAAAATCTCAAAACATAATAACATAAACAAAACAAGCGAACGCAAGACATTTAAATAAATGAAATTATATATAAAATAACTGAACACTTAACTAAATAAATCATACAATCAATTCATTAACTAAATCTTATATAAAAATAAAATCTTTTACATCTGTGAAAATTCTCCCGAAACATCAACAAAGGCTGTTCGGAGTAAACACGACAAAATCTATTAAAAAAAAACTCTCTCGCGAAAACAAGGTGTCCGTCCACAGCAGTATGTACCTAGGTGCTCTTTGATAGCTGTGCCTAGCAAAATCAGAAGCAAATAAGAATTTTTTTTTCTAAAAAAAAGATGGTTCATGAAAGAGAATATTATATGATACAACTCACAATCCACTAATGTTTTTTTTTTCATTCGTCAATGATATTTTTGATTATCTGTAATAATTCCCGCATGAAAGATAGGAATACGACTTTTTTTAAAATATTTGTTTTTTTTTAATAAATATAGAAAATCAAAAAAAAAATTCTTGGTAAAATTACTCCTAATTATTGCAGTTAAAGGCAGAAATACATTAATTTGTTATTTTCTCACTGTAAAAAACTTGCAATCTTTGCATATTTCATTTAGTGTTGAAATTAAGTCATTCCTAATTTTTTTCCCCATATACAACGAATTAATGAATCCCCTATTCAAAATTCTATCCTTTATTTATATAAGCTCCCGTCCACATTTACCGACCATTGTGTCGAAATGCAATACGATTCGTAAGAACCCATTGAGCGCCTGCCAAACAAAATAAAAATTACATTAAAACCGGGCGAACACATTAAGCCATGATACTAGTGTTTGTTGTATCCGTACCACCAGCTGTTGAAACGAAATCGAGTGTTTGGACAGAGAAACGTTTTTCAAAGTGCTTGGCTAGAGAATTAATTCGAAATTACCAACGAGATATTTATAAAAGTTTTACTTTTAAGAAGAGCATTACAGCCTGATGCTCTATAATTGAGGTCGTTATAGCTTATGTACGTTTAGATGTATCGTTATTCCTATTTAATGATTTTATTATACTAATTAACACTTCCACAAAAAACGATATCGTTTTTATTGGTTTATTAAACTGAGAAGGAAATATATTGCTGAATATTTGCCGATATATCTTTCCGTTCAACTCAATATGTCATCTTTTTAAAGCGATATCGGTGAGAGAAAGGGAATAACAAAGTTCCAAGCTGTTTCCTTCTCATTGTTGTATTGAAATATAGCCGCGTTTATTGATTTTCTTGCCTCTTCGTTTCTTCAGATTTTATCTTCCATAAAAATTGTCTTTCTTTCGAAGCGATAATGAAAAACAATCTTATTTACAATAAAATGAATGAATGATTATTGTTTAATTAATGTAATATTAATTAATTGATTAGGGAAGTGCAGAAATTGATAGAAAAGTGCTTTAAAAATATATCTTATTCTACTATACACGGGTTCAGCATTATCTTATAAATAACTAACAGATTATAAGTAAACTATAACATGTTGCTTACACAATTCAAAGAACAAAATAAGATCATCAAAAAGCCAGGGAAAACAATGATAAAACAAATCGACATAGTAAACACAATTTACAATAAATTTCAAGCCAACATAGTTGATGTCGCATACATCCGAGAATCTATTAAAGTGGTCACACATTAATGAAATGACAGATCGAAGTAGCACATTGGATCTGTGTTGACGACAATAAAATGTAGGGTGATAACGGGAATTCAGCCTAGATATGAAAAAGTTAAGTTTATGTAAAAGCCACAGACAGTCGATCCTATTATGCACCAGGTTAAATAAAAATTTAATCAAACTTAACACTTCTTCTAGCTTGCAAGGATTCAAAGTTGAATTTAGCTACTAAAAGTACCCCATAATCAAAACCTCTTAGTGGATAAGATCCCTCAGCTAAAAAATAAAAAACTTTAAAAAACTTTCTTTGAACCGATTCAACAGTGAAAACCTGCATTTACTACACCAGGAAACAACAACGTCGATACTAACTAAACTGAAGTACTTCGCAGTCCTCAACAGAATCAATAGAGGCAAACAACTTTAAATCGTCAGCAAACATTAGTTTTTCACAGGATATATCATTAACAAGGTCATTAATAAAAATTAAGAATAGAAGAGGTCCTAAATTCGAGCCTTGAGGGACGCCTGATGTAGGGATAATGAATTTAGACATGATAGCAAGAGCAGTAAGCAAGTAAGATTTAAAGAAATTTAGCAGGGAGTTAGAAAAGGCAAAAGAGCGCATTTTAGTTAAAAGAACATGGTGATCTATCTGATCAAATGCCTTCTGAAACTGCAAGTATATTACGTCGACCTGTCCCCTGTTATCTATAGAAACAAATCATTATAGATTTGAAAAGATCGCGGTGAAACAGGACCATAGACCACCCCAATCACAATCTAATCTAATCTATGCATAGGTATGCTATTTTTTGCACCTTAGAGAGGTTAATTCTCGCAGTTACATTTACAAAATCGGTTATAGCGAGGTGTGACAAAGCATGCGATTGGAACGAGGTTTAAGGAACACATAGCAAGTTGTCGCTATGGTAGATTTGATTCATCCGGTGTTGCGCAACATATAAACAATATCGGACACAAAATCTACACAGAAAACGTTGAATTAGTGAAAAATTTACTATGACCGAAACCACTATCATTCGAAATCGTACCTATATGTAAAAAAAAACATTGAAATAACTTATTGAATCGGGAAGTGGAATGGCGGTAGAAATGTTTTATCAAACTCCACTAGTGCCTTATGAAGTACATTCTTTTGTCTATTAGGAATATACTAAGCACTGACTGGCCAATCTTTAACAACGTAGTGTGAATTTCTTGATCGACTGCTCCACTCATAAAGAAAACAGCAATGCTTTGTGTACCCCAGTTGTAAACCGAGTAGAATTGCTACAACTTTGAGGTCAGCACTGATATGCCATTTGTACACTTTGTAATTAATTTTGTCGAGAAAATGAGTCATATTTTCTTCATTTGGACTGCGTGGCCAACCAGGATGGATCGATAAACGTTTCTTATGTGACAACGACAACTTTCGAACTCAATTTCGAAGCATCGATAAAAAGACGTCATTCTCCTGGATTGTGTCGATGACCTTGTATCAGCATCAAATCATCGACATTATTGCAGCATGAAAAACCTTCTTCGGTTGAAAAATACCGTGACAGTTCTTTCCGGCGAAAAAGAAAGTTATTTAATTAAAAATGACTTTTTTGAGTTCAGTGTTTCTGCTGGTGATGATAACTTTGCTATCGAAACGTACTGCTGTGTACTGATTGAATTAATTAAAAATGCAAAATGAATTTTAAAATGAAAAGAAAAAAAAATTAACTAGCTCAACGGAAATCATTTTTTAAATTGAACAAAAGAACTATTAAACTCAGAGTTATCCTCGCGAATTAAAACTTGAATCTAATCACGAAAAGTATAATGTGAATGATGAAAATCAATGAAAAATTGAAAAGGTTTGAAAATGAAATAAAAGAACAGAATTTCAACCCAATGACGCTATTTAACAATCAAATTTATTATTCAAAATGGGTTAAATTACAACTTGTGCAGAAAAAAAACCTTGAACTGAAGGTTCTGGCCTAAAATAAAAACTGCACTTGACTCTAAATTAAAATAGGACAATGCTATTTCCTATACAAAGCAAAAGTTTTTTGTTTGTTGAGGAAGATAATCAAAATCTTTCAATTTCAATGCATGTGGTTTCAAAAACTAAAATAAACTAAATGCAAGAACAATGCCTCTACTCACCGTAACGCGGTGATTGATAAATAAAAATGAATCGGCAAACTTGGAAAACAGAAAATTAACTCTTTAAATATAATGAGAAAAAATAAACTAAAATGTATCTTCCCAAACAAAAATAATAAATGATGTTATATCTACTACGTGTACACGTTAATATATTAACAATTATCACGATAAGAATTCCTTGATTGGCTATATAAAATTAAATCAAAAATGTTAAATTTACTAAATCAAAATGGATAACAAAATGGCAATAAAGATTGAAACTACTTCTACTCACGTTAATAGTCGAACAAGGAACTCCTTAACAAAATTCTACAACTGTTTTTCTAACAAAAATCCCTCTCTCAAAATCGTACAACGCAGTCGTATTACAATACGCTAATATTCAATAGAATCCGCATTAAATCAATACAACCAAACGGTAGACATTAGAATGAATGGATTAAAAAAAAACTTAACATGAAATAAATTAAAATGAAACAATAGTAGGTAAACAAGGGGGCTACGGGATCACTTTCAAGGCCGTTCTCCTCCAGGTCCCCCAGAGCGAAGCTGTAGGTGGGAGGGGCAGCTCAAGGCGATGGCGTCCACGGGGACGACATCCGCGGTAGCTTGGGGAAGGTTTTAGAAACGCTAGGCAAGGGGGCCTTAACCGATGACGTCAGAGGCATTATTTTACTTAATATTATATATCATATTCGATTAAGAATTCTAGAAACTTAATAACTATAATGAAATTCTAACATTAAATAATGTAATTACATATGTCTTTTTATTATACACATTAAAATTTAAAATAGCATAAAATCATTTTAGGTACTAATTATTACTTTTCAATTAAAACTTGAACAAGTACATGTATTAAGAATGTAGACGACAGCGCTATGCATTGAAACATTCCATCGACCTCCGCGTATGAGATAAATGCTGTGTAAGCGATTCTACAGACTTGTCGTGTCTTGTTTATCCAACAATTTTAAATTACAGAGCCGTTTTTAAATAATCAGTAATTTAGTAAATTAACGGAAGAAGGGGTAAGCGAAAGTTAACAAATAGGTCACAACAAAGAAAAGAGATTCATTTTGCAAACAGCAGCAGTAGAGTTCAAAAATGTCTAATTTCGAACCATCATCTTCGTCGTCCGAATCTTCGACAACTTGGTTACCTGACGACATGTTAGATAGCCTACTACAAAAACATGAAGAAAGTATTGAAAAGGAGATTCGATTGATTAATGAAGTATCATATCCTTTAAGCCAGAGGGTTTTTACCAGTAGCTATGCTAAGAAGAAATAAGAAGAACGGTATATCCTTCACGAGTTATGAATGGGACCATGTATTTTTGAAACAAAAAGGGCAAATAGAAGAAAACTCTTTAACTAAACTTATACAAAATAAACATCAAAATTTGTGAAAAACTCTCGGTAAACTGAATCAGCTGTTTTAAGCAAAGAAACGAACCCTAACAAGCAAACAATAAATAACTAAAATATGCAACTCAAAAAACAATTAGCGGTAACGCGGGATATCTAACCACAGCTTGTGGTGAGGGGTCTAGGAAGAGTTTGGACTATTTAAAATAATTTCTCAAAATCCTGACGTGAAAGAGCAAATTTAATAGTATATTAAAGTACGAGTTTCATAAGGCATGATTTTGTCGCACGAGTTCAAGTTTAGAAAACGATCCGCAGGCGAGTTTTCTAATGAACGAGTGCGACAAAAAGCCTTATGAAACGAGTCCTTTATACTATTTTTTCTATTTTGCATTATAAATTGATAATAAATACTTAATAAAAATCTCATTAAAAATGTTGAGTTTTATTTTTATATGAAGTTGGTCACATTGACATACGATTGACATTTGACGAATTCAAAATTCATAGACCTTATGGTCTATGTATTCCATGCTTCGTTCTTGCTTTTCCATTTATAAAAATACAGACATATCAAAATATATTAAATTACAAGCCTATTTAAAACGATTCTCTGAGGGATACGAGGCTAAGAATCTAAAATTTATGCATTGAAGATATTAATAAATTTATAGAAAGAAGGTTCTGACGCATTGTATTTAGCATAAAGGTACGATATTATTTGCAAAATGTAATTTTTTATGTAATGGATTTAATTTTAGATCGTTTTAATAATGGGTTACACAGGTGCCTGTAGACGAGATGAATTAACAAATATGTCCATACATGATTTAGAATTTAAGAGTGATATTATTTTGGTGACAGTACCTAAAACAAAAAATAATATCGTAAGAGTTTTGCAATTACGGATGAAAGATGGATTACTTTAATTAAAAAATATGTCGCCCTGCGACAAAAAATATTAATCATTCAAGATTCTTCCTTACATATCGCAATGGGTTTATTGTATATCGTGCCCGATTGGAATTAATACGATTGGCAAAATGCCTAAATTAATAGCTGATTTTCTAAAATTGCCCAATTCAGAGCTTTATACTGGACATTGCTTCAGACGTTCTAGTGCTACACACTTAGCAGACGCAGGCAGTGATTTGCTGACTATAAAACGTCATGGTGGATGGAAGTCATCTGCGGTAGCTGAGGGTTACATCGAAACATCTATGAAAAGTAAAGTGGCTGTAGCGCACAACTTATCAGGGCCAAGTACATCTGGTCATTCTAGAGTTATATCATCGAATGATTCTCAATCACAAGAGTCTACCATTAAAGCCAATAACATAACTCAGCAAAACTTTGTTATGAAGAATTTGCCTGGCATAACAATACATGCTCAATACTGCACAATACTTGTTCCGTCAGTGTAAATGTATACAGTAATTCCACGTTTCATAACAATAACAATGTAAACTAAATTTGTATAGAATTTTTGATTAAAGTATTTACAATTTACATGCATTAAACGTCAATTTTGCTTTCTGTCATAATGTATTCAATACAGCCAACCTATAGAAATGAAAAAAGGCGTATCACAATGAAGCACTTTTCGATACGCAAAAGCGTGTTACAATTGCGTTTTTGTGAACGCAAAATAGAAAAAATTAGTTTCAGAATGAGAATGGTGTATGAGATATAAAAAAGTATTTATTTTACATTTCCAGATATGATAATCGTTTATCTATCGACGAAGAGATGTTTCATCGAAAATCTTGACCCGTTTATTACAGCGAAAAACGATTGACTGTGACATGAGGATCTCCAGTTGAAGGAGGGAAAGAAATATATACGTATTTGAACGATAACTTTAATAATAACCATCACAATAACATAGTAGGTGTGGTTCAAACGTCCCCGTTTTTTTTCTTCCTCCTTTTATTATTTACAACCGCAGTTCAGCGTGCACTGAACCGACTTCCCTTAGATATTCATCTCTGTTGTCACGCGCTCTCTCTTCGTCATAACGGATCGATGTGGAGGCGGCACTGCTACCGCACCCTCTGCATATATACCACACCAAACCGACTGATGAAGAGAGAGAGAGACGGAAACGCACCCCACAATCGTCCCCTTTCACAAAACTCGTATTACGTCACAATGTCGTAAGGGAGCGTTTGTTGATCGCCTTATAGCAGGGGGATACGGAAAAAAAAGTTTCTACAAAATTACAAATTTTCGTCTTCAGGAAAATGTGCATATAGCGAAAGAAGTTCGTTTGGTTTCTGTGTAAATATTATATATAGGGAGAAGTAGGACGCTTCTACTACTACGTGGAGAGTATATTTTCCCATTCTATCCATTTATCTCTACTTGTTCGTCGGTTCTTTTCCATTCATTTCGGAGTAAGAGCTATGGGACGGGTGTGTGGGCTTGTAGTGTAGATGCTTTCAACGGTGCCCTTTTTCGCAACCAAAGGGAGATAGGAACACTTTCTCGTTCTTCTTCTATTATATACGTATACGGTATAATACTTCAGAGAGGAGATCGATATGCAAAGTATACGGTGGGAAGCAACGTGACTGATGAGCAGATTGTACAGATTACGAGAGTATCACGTCCATATAGCTTTAAATATAGGGGATGCATATGGAAATAAGGAGTTTACGTCAACATCTATTACTACATTCGTGTATTTTACCCGGATTAGTTGCTCTTACATCAGTAAGACTTTTATTAACCTATGTGAACACCCGACTTTTGTAAAATTAACTTTTTTTTCATGGATAATGTTAGTATTTCGTGTGTAGTTGTTTGTAGTATAATAATTTTGTTTGTAGTTCCACCCATTTATAATTAAGGACCTTCAAAAAAACAGTCGCACCCGACTTTGAGATATCGAAAATCCGCTTTCATAGTTCCCGTATTTAAACAAATTGTCTGAAGGTGAATTTGTTAATAAATGAGATATCGAAAATCCGCTTTCGTAGATCTCTTCAGAATCGTTTGTAGTGGTTTTCAGTGATTTTCCTTTCGTTTCTAATTCAAAGATAAAGAAATGGCGACAATTTAAACAAATTATCTGAAGGTGAATTGTTAATAAACGAGATATTGAAAATCCGCTTTCGTAGATCGCTTCAGAATTGTTTGAAGTTATTTGTAGTGATTTTCCTTTCGTTTGTGGTTCAGAGATAAACAAATGGCGACAATTTAAACAAATTATCTGAAGGTGAATTTGTTAATAAACGAGATATTGAAAATCCGCTTTCGTAGATCTCTTCAGAATCGTTTGAAGTTATTTGTAGTGATTTTCCTTTCGTTTGTGGTTCAGAGATAAACAAATGGCGATAATTTAAATAAATCGTCTGAAGGTGAATTTGTTAGTTAATAAATGAGATATCGAAAATCCGCTTTCGTAGATCTCTTCAGAATCGTTTGAAGTTGTTTGTAGTGATTTTCCTTTCGTTTGTAGTTCAAAGATAAACAAATGGCGATAATTTAAATAAATCGTCTGAAGGTGAATTTGTTAATAAATGAGATATCGAAAATCCGCTTTCGTAGATCTCTTCAGAATCGTTAGTAGTTGTTTGTAGTGATTTTCCTTTCGTTTGTAGTTCAAAGATAAACAAATGGCGATAATTTAAATAAATTGTCTGAAGGTGAATTTGTTAATAAATGAGATATCGAAAATCCGCTTTCGTAGATCTCTTCAGAATCGTTTGTAGTTGTTTTTATTGATTTTCCTTTCGTTTGTGCTTCAAAGATAAACAAATGGCGATAATTTAAAACATATTGTCTGAAGGTGAATTTGTTAATAAGTGAGATATCGAAAATCCGCTTTCGTAGATCTCTTTAGAATCGCTTGCAGTTGTTTTTAGTGGTTTTCCTTTCGTTTGTAGTTCAAGGATAAACAAATGGCGATAATTTAAACAAATTATCTGAAGGTGAATTTGTTAATAAATGAGATATCAAAAATCCGCTTTCGTAGATCTCTTCAGAATCGTTTGAAGTTGTTTGTAGTGATTTTTCTTTAGTTTGTGGTTCAGAGATAAACAAATGGCGATAATTTAAATAAATTGTCTGAAGGTGAATTTGTTGATAAACGAGTATTGAAAATCCGCTTTCGTAGATATCTTCAGAATCGTTTGAATTTGTTTGTAGTGATTTTTCTTTCGTTTGTGATTCAAAGATAGACAAATGGCGATAATTTAAATAAATTGTCTGAAGGTGAATTTGTTAATAAATGAGATATCGAAAATCCGTTTTCGTAGTTCCCATTAGAATCGCTTGTAATTGTTTCATGTCACTTTGTTTCACCGTTTTGAACACCCTGTATGTTAGAATGTGAAGTATGCGCACTGTTTCTTTGAGTTATATTTGCATTCTTAACTTAGCAAATTTTAGTCTAAACTTGCAGTATTAACCGAGATATTAATTTCTGAATGTGCAATGATTATTACTTTAAAAAAAAAAAGAAAAACTTAAATAACTCAAAAACGGCAGCTTGTCGCTATAGAAATAGCTAATGAAAACTGACGTAGAATCCAAAAATGAAATTATAGCATTCTATTTAAAATAACAAAGTTGACATTCATTTCCGCTCAACCGGAAATAATATTTCGGTTAAAGTATCTCAAATATATGTAAATAATAGAACATCATAAACTTTTAATGAACTACTTACGTGGAATAGCTGTATTATAGTAAATATTTCGTGAGATAGATTCGTATAATTTTATATATCTAAGTAGTAGTAAATAAGGACTGGACGTCTAGTTAAACAAAAATAAAATCTTTTGGGTATTTTTAAGTTCTGAACTCATAAGAGGTTTCTTTATTCTGTATTTGAATGAATCTTTTAGGTTATTTAATATGTTACTAATAAATTTCAATAAAAAATACATCAATGAGCTGATTGCATTGACTATGGGTCTAAGGGATCGATTATGTTTGTGAATTTTTGGTAAAACCGTAAATTCATTTTATTTCGTCAATATACTTAATTATAATGTTCTTGTTAAATAATGAAGCATTCAATGATTCATAAGTCGAAATGGCGGACAATAAATCTGACATTTTTTCATCATTCTTCAGTAATATTGTCTTACTTCCTGTATCAGATTTTGTAATTAATATTTCATTATTGGTTTTTTTTTTATTATCGCGAATCATTAATGTTCTTTTGGATATGATTACTGCTTTTGCTTTTACAAATAAAATTACAAATAACGTTACAACATATGTTTCTAATAAGTTCTTTATTTGCTGCTAGTATATTTTGTATTATATATTCTACATCTTTTAAAATTTGACAATTGATCATTTTTCATATTAGGGTAAATTAAATTTTAGGCGTTTAGAAATCAAATTGCAATGTAAAAATTACAAGAGAAACTAAGAAAAAGTACGTATATTGATGACACGTTTACGAATGCGCACGCCCAGAACACAGTATGATAGGTATATGATAATGAACAGAAATAAAAGTACATCTCTTACTCGTTAAAACATACTTATATTTTTTTATTTATTTATTGCCGAGTACTTTTCGGTAATATATGTATATTAAGTATAGGCATAAACTATTCCGTTTACGACTGCCACTAATGAATTCACATGAATAATTAAGTGCCATGTCTGGAACTAATTAACTCAATCGTAAATTTCTAGTGTCGACATACGTAGAGGTAATGATAATTACAACGAATTCTATTGTGCTCCTCCCCAGTTCTTAATTAAATTAATGACGACGTTTACGAGTTAGTTACTAATTTTTAATAGAAATATGTATAATGAATATTCTACAGGGACTGTACGCTTTATTATTGCTAATTAATATGTAGTAAAACGTTATGCCCGGGGACGTATGTAGTTTTAATGGCGATGGAGATGAGGTTGTTAAAATAAGAAATTTAAAATTGTCGACAATACACTAAAAAAAAGAAAAAAAATGGGCAAATTACCTTTACGGGGGAGCCCTATACAAGTATAAAAACACTTACCCACTGGCAAGGTAAAAAAATACACCCAGTATACTCCACCCCTGATGTAAATTTACATGGTGGTATTACACAACTGTAATACACTACCGGCCATTGAAGTTAGAACAACTAGTAAAGTACTGGCGTGCGTTTGGGGTCGTTGTTACGTGACGGACCTGGGCGATTCCGGTTTTGGAATGTTCCGGTGTCTCGGTAGCGACGAATAGTGTAATGGACTGCACATTTTGTCACTCCTAATTTTTCTGCCATCACACGCACAAAATGTCCCTCCTCGTGTTATGTGACAGTAGTCTATGATCTCTTTTCTATACTTATCGGCTACTCTTGCGGCATTTTTTTAATACTATTTTCACAAACACCACAATTGAGCAGCCGTATCTTAACTGGTTTACTAATAATAATAATTTTTATTTGAGATATGGCACAAAAGCACATAAGAAAATAACGTCAAAGGGAAACAATAATAATAATAATAATAAAGAATAAAACAAACAACACAGAAATCATCTAGAGAATAACAACTTAAGTTACATAAATATTTTTTTACATTACAACGAAATAATTTATAACTAACTACTGACTTTAAGTTGTTAGGTAAAACATTATAAAGTTTGCATGCTAAGAAGCTTAATTTTTTTTGAAAACGAGCAGTTTTGTGTCGTGGTGGTAACAGATAATCCATATTTCTCAAACTGTAATCACAATCCCGTGGCCTATCAGCACAAAATTCCTTGTTATATTTATGTACGAAACAGACTACATCAAGAATGTAAGCATCATAAAAGGTTAACATCTTATGAGACTGAAATATCTCTTTGCATGTTTGACGCCATGGCAGACTAAAAATAATTCTTAAAGCCCTTTTCTGTAATAAAAATATTCGATAGTTGCTGACGCCACAACCCCAGTGAATAATCCCAAAGGCCATCTTGGAGTAAAAGTTAGAGTAATAATAAATTTTGAGTATTTCTAAGCTACATGATCTTTTAAGATTAATAAGAGCGAAACACACTCGAGCCAATTCTCCACAGAGATTATCAATATGAGACCCCCAATGGAGGTTCTCCTCAATGGTCACTCCCAGTAGTTTACAGTTCTGAACAAACGGAACTACTTTATTGTGTAAGTTGAAACTTTGAAACTGATGTTTGTGTTTATTCTGGAACAAAATGCATCTTGTCTTATCAGTGTTTATAATTAAAACCATTTTGGGATAGCCATTGACACAAACTGTTGTAGATTATGTTGCAATCGCGGAAAAGGTCGTAAATATTATTTGACTCCAGAGTGAAGGTGATATCATCTGCATATAATATCACGTGATCGTTTTTTTAAATAATATGGAAGGTCGTTAATAAAGATTAGAAAAAGAATAGGCCCCAGAACAGAACCCTGGGGAAGGCCTTTCGTTACTACACCTAAATTGGATTGAAATTCATCAATAACTACCCTCTGTTTACGTTCGGACAGGTAACTTTGGAACCATTGAAGGGACACCCCATTAATACCATATCTTTCCAACTTGTGGAGCAGTAAATTGTAATAGAATAATTCACAACAAGTACGATATCAATGATTCCCCCCTATAGTGGGAGACCTTTAAGAGACGCCCACGTGAAATTTTACAACCCTGTCGACTCACCCGTTTATTGTAAACATGCTTGTCGGCGTTCCTTTAAACATCGTTTGTAATGGTTTTATTACCTGCTATTAAGTTAAATTAAATTTTCTCTTCAATAGGCTTATTCCAAACAATTATTCTATACAATTAAGTAAGGTCTTCATTACTAGATCAACTCACGAAATTGTGGTATTTAATTGTATTTTAGGAGATACCAATTTCTCTTTATGGGAAATACAACGTAGTTTACAGTTGGTATATATATGTGGAGTATGCGAACTTCCAAAACTACACAAACCAAATGTGATCGGAGAGGAGATCTCTAACTTCATACATCTGCGTTCCGGCGTTCCTCAGGGCTCAATATTCGGCCCGGTCTTATACAGTATCTGTACAAGCTATTTCAAAAACAATATTAACTACTGTAAATGTCACTTCTACGCCGATGATACACAGCTTTATTACTCATTTAAACCGGCCGATGATTTATAATGTTTGCGTAAATATCAATGATGACTTGTGGAACATGACGGAGACTGCACGTGGACATGCTCATCAGAAATGATCCTATTTGCATCAAAAAAGTTGGAAACGGCATATTGCAACATCAAGATGATCTATAGTAACCTCAGGACATTTTTAACCCATAAAATTAAGAAAATGTTATGCGAATCATTGGTACTATCTTAATTTAATTATTGTGATGTAGTTTACGCCCCGTTTATTAGTTCGGTGGCGCTGAGCAAAATACAGAAGGTACAAAATTCTTGTTTACGTTTAATCCGTAGTATTCGAAAGCGAGATCATATTAGTTTTAAGTTCAATGAAATCCGATGGATGAATATTAAAAAATCGCCGTATTTTCATTCTGCTTGCTTATACAATACAATAATCCATTTACATAAACCACCTTATCTGTATAATAAGATCATTTTTAGATCCGATGTGCATACCTTGAACATAAGGTTCAGGGGTATCTACCTTAACGCCACCAATAGGCACTCGGCAATCATGGGGCTACCATTTGAATAATATACGTAACTGTGTTGTGGCTTGCACCTAATGGCGCATCCTTCTACAACCGCTCTCCAGCTCAACGCCACGTCCACTCACTTTAGACGCTGACTGACGACTTCCTTTGTTCGCTTGCGTACCTGCGCAACCTCCTACATATTTCCCTCGGCTGTTCGCTGTCTTCGTGTTCGCGGCAGACTTCTTTATTTGTCGCTTCCTTCCTTGACGCCGTTTACATCACCACATACACATACACACACATCGATTAAATAGAACTAAAAATACGTTACAAATTCTACGTTTTATATATTTACATAAACAGAATGAAATCAAATATCTTTTATTAAGGAAGGGAGTAATAAATCAAATTTAAAATAAATTCTTTAATCCCAAAAATTGAAAAAGTTTAATCAAAAATAAAAGAACAGAATTTAGAATGCCGTTAATAATAATCAATAATTTATTATATATATAAAAAAAACATTTAGTTACAAATTGCAGGAAAAAAAAACCATGAGCTTAAGACTCTGGCCGAAATCAAAAACTGCATCATGAATCTACAGTTAAAAAGGACAATGCAAAATCCTTTAACAAACAAAAGACAAACTTGTTCAAGAAGATAATTCTTTTTTCACAAAAATCCACGTGGTTTCAAAATTTAAAACAAACTAAATTAAACGTGGACAATTCAAGTAAATTTACAAAATTGTAATATAAATACAAGCACAATGCTTCTAATCACCCAAACCGTGGTGATTAATTATTAAAAAACAAATCAGCAAACTAGAAAACGGAAAAATTAAACTCTTTAAACTTAAAATACCTTCCAGAACAAATATAATAACTGATCTTATATCTAAATTGTGAACACAACAATATAATAACAATTATTACTAACATAAGTGAGTTCCTTGATGGATGATATAATTAAGAAATAACGAAACAAATCTTTAACTAAAAATGTAATACCAAAATGGCAGCAATGAAAATAAAATTACATGTACTTACACGGCATGTCAGGGAACTGCCTCCAAGGTTAAACACAGTTGTATACATATATCAACAGCTGCGTACAATCGCAACGCACAAATCGCAAAGAAAAAACTTCTAGAATATACATTGAACAACATAAACAATACTGGTGAACGCAATATGTATAACTGAATGAAATTAATTGAACAATTAAAAGAATAAATAAAATCAATTCAATTAACAAAATCTTATGTATAAATAAAACATTTGAGAAAATTCTCCCGAAACATTGACAAAGATTAATTGGAATGAACAAGAAAAAGAAACTGAATTTACGAAAACCGGAGTGCCAGATCACAGCAGTACGTTTCGTTCACAACTGCGGTGAACATCCTCAGTGGCGAGGTCGAAGTTTCCTTGGCGATGGCTCGTCGTTGAATGACATCATTTTATATATTTTTTAACTGTATGGGTAGTATAGGATGAAATAAAGGTCCCAGAACCGAACCTTGCGGTATACTACAAGTTATGGGGAGAAATGTTGAATCGCGTCCGTTTACAGCAACACACCTGTAATCGATAATTCATTCTCGATAGTGTACAACATTATCCTCACAATGATTAGTACATTTAGCAAGTAAGAATATTTTATATCCATTTTCCCAGTGCGCGCGTATACCAAAATGAATTTAGACGACAGTTTAGCGGTTACCGCTACAGACCCGAAGCTTTCAGACCTATACACATACATAATTGAGTCGCTTTTAAGTGGCCCTGGCAAACTGAGACGATTTCGCCACTAGTTGGCGGTAGCCCCAGCAATTATCGTGATGTGCAGCCCAGCAAGAACAGAAAGGAATGAGAGGAATTACTTGTTCGCCACATACAACCCGTTGCCAACAAACTTTCCCCAGAAAACAAAATTCGGTCTTCTGGTCGACCCCAACAGAAACGGCTGACGTAGTAATCACTTTCCTAATGATGCGGAGGATCGTATACTCTTGTCGCGAAAACGGCTGGCTATTTTCTTCGCCCCCAAAACTATATAAGTATATATAGGGACACCATACAATCATCTGGACTCATTTCGGCGCGTTCACATAATGGTGATATGTACGAGCGATTGTCGACTGGTCTCTTTCATCGCCCCTTCACGGTCACGTCATTATAGATACAATGGGATTAGGGTGTATAATACGTTTTGTCGCAGGGGTAACTTCAGCAGTCCGTCGGTAATGCCGTCATGATTAGTCGATGTCACTCTGAAATCTCTGGTGTGGCGATTCATCCGCTCGCTGCTAATAAACGAAATCGGCTGGAGAGGATTACGGAAGAATTGATTTATTGAGAGGGGATTTGAAACGTTCGGTGTTGTGTGCACAGCCAAAGAAGATTACGGTAACATTCCGGGTAATTTTACGCTTGGAATATTACTGTAATTTACATTTTTATTTTTACAGTTAGAAATTGTTTAATTTTTCAATCACATTTACAATTATAATTGAGCATTTAAATATAATTTTTATCAATTTATTTTAATCAAGAGCACATTCTTTAATTTATCACTCGTGTCTAGTTTTCGAACGTATTTATTTACATCATACTTTCTGAACATACTTGTTTCTTATGTCAATGCTGTTTTTCTTCTCCTAATAGAAACATTGGTTTTTATCCCTCGCAGGAAAGTTTCAGGACTTTTCTTAAACCAGATACAAATTGACAAAATAGAAGGTTTTTTCAATCGTGTAAATTTTATAATTTATTACGACATGTTTATAATAATTTTTAATAAATTATAAAATGTACAAGATTGGAAAGAACTTTTATTTTGTCAATTATACATATAACCAATCTTGGACTCACAACCAGATACAAATTGTATTTTTCGAACCACGAACATATCCTTATATAATCAAATTATATAAATCGAACCTCAATATTAGCACGGGATATACAGAGTGATTCTCAGTATATGCGACAAACTTTAAGCGCTGATTCCTGGGGAAGAACCAACTGTGATATTATATCGTGTTAGTCATAGTTCATAATTTATTATTAAACATTCAATAACTTTAAAACCAAACCGTTTTGGACATATACTCATATGAACTTTTATGATCAAAATAACCCCAGGAATCAGCTCTTAAAGTTTGTCGCATATATTGAGAATCACCCTGTATAATTGGAAAGAAACATATATTGAATATATTTTGAAGTTATATTACAAGCAACCAGAGAAGAAATATTTTATGGAGGAAAATAATTAATTCCAATCAATTTAGTAAATAAAATTCTTCTTCCCAATTCATATTTCTTTCATTGAAATAATCTACGGTTAACATCACCCATTTCTTGACGTAACTGACATAGGCGGAGAGTCATGACTCTCCCCTGTCCAATTATTTTGAAAAACAGATATAAAACTGCCAATTTACTACTATTAATTATTTTTCTCCTTTTATTCGCATGTATAAATTAACATTGTAGCGAAAAGGATTTAAAATAAAGAATTAAGAAAAAAAGGAAATGAAAATAGGCAAAAAGATTATGAATATTCTAAATGAAAAAAGAAATCAACAAAAGTGAGAAGACACAGCTGATATCAGCGAAGACCCACATTCATCAATGCCGCTAGACTAGTACTAGTACTCAACGCTTGTAGTGTTTGGAAAAACTGCGACCAAGAGTGAAGAAGGGGGTGGGTGTGGTTTTCCATCCTCACTGCAATGCGTTTGGCACTTAAGGCGAATTTTTATGCATAGGTTTATTCCCGTATTATAAATGTTCACTGGCCGAATGTGTATAATTTTCCGTATGTAAGTAAAACTGTTTAATCGAAATACTCGACTTTTGACTAAATTATATTGCAACCCTGGCTTACTTACATTATTTAGCTACCCATGGAGCAATTTATTTAATCTATTTTGCATTCTGCCAAATTATTGCTAGTAACCTGTCAAACACGTGAACTAATTTAATTTACAATTTAATTTTTTTGCAACCCCATCTGTGTTTTTTAAGGGATTAGATTTCGCTAGGATGGAAAACTGCGTAAGCTATTATTTAATTTATTGTTGCAAGAATTAATTAAACAAATTTTATTTAAAAATATGTTATTTGCAATCTACAATATCTGTCGTTGTAAATTAACCCCGGCAAAATAGAAACATCGTTACATCACAGTACATGAATATTACTGCTTCTTTTTGTTAAAATTCCAGTGTTTCTTCTGTATAATTAATTGCTCTACAATTGCATACATCTTTACATTCCGTACTTGTAATGTTTGAATTAGTAAACGCAGCAAAACAAAAATCATGGCAAGATTTTGGGGAAGCAATGGAAAGAGATAGTAAAGGAAATCAAAAACTATTTTATGGAATGTTAAAAAGCATAAGAAAAGGCAAGCAAAATAGAAGTATCTATGTAAAATCAAAGGAAGGAAGAATAGTGAAAGAGGAAGAAAACATAATGAAGCGATGGAAAGAATATTTTGAAGATTTACTCAACATGGAAATAACAGACTCAGTAAATATACAGGAAGAAAATAAGATTTATGCAGAAAACAACGAGACCGCAGAGGACGATGAAATAACGACAGAAGAATTATTAGAAATGATAAAGATATTAAAAAGAGGAAAAGCAGCTGGAAATGATGGGATTACAACTGAAATGCTGAAAAATCTTGGACAAACTGGAATAGAAGTTATCAAGATGCTATATAATAAGATATGGAAGGAGCAAAAAATACCAGAGGACTGGGAAGTGGGAATACTGCTACCCTTGTATAAAAAAGGAGACAACAAAGAGTGTAAAAGTTATCGAGGAATTACCCTACTGAGTACTATGTTAAAGATATACGAGAGGATTCTTGAGAAAAGACTGAAAGTAACAACTGAAGTACAACTTGAAGAGGCACAGTGTGGTTTCAGGAAGGGTCGAGGAGTACAGGATAATGTATTCATTTTGAAACAACTGCTAGAGAAAAACACATGTAATAACAACATACATGTGGCTTTTATAGACATAGAGAAGGCTTTTGACTGTATACCGAGGGATTTAATATGGAAAAGCCTTAATGAAAGAAAAATAAGTAGCAAACTAAAAAACGCAATTGCTAGTATATATAATAAAACCAGAAATTATGTAAGAGTGGGCGGAATGCAGTCAGAAGAATTTTTAACTAAGGAAGGATTGCGACAAGGGGGAGTACTTAGTCCTACACTCTTTAATATAGTACTTGATGACATCTTGAAAGAGATAAGAAGAAACAAAGAAATTACAAATAGGGTATAAAGACATGAGGATAGTGGAAATCGCGGAAAGTGCCTTTGCCGATGATTTGGTAGTGTACGCGGGGAATGTAAAAGATCTACAAGCAAATTTAGATATTTGGGAAACAGCTTTGAAAAAGAGAAATATGAGGATAAATGCAGAGAAGACTAAAGTTATGTCAATAGGGAAATACGATGAGAAAATAATAATTTATATAGATGGAAAGATTATAGAACAACTAGAAATATTCAAATATCTTGGAATAATATACATCACGAAGGTAAAGAGGAAGCAGAAATTAACAGCAGAATTGAAAGTGGAATAAAATTATATTATGCCAATGAACAACGCTTTATAAGAAAGAAGGAAATTTCAAAGAAAACAAAAATAACGGTGTTTAACACAATATTTAAACCTATATTGACATATGGCTGTGAAAGTTGGATATTAAATAATCAAGCTAAGAGTAAAATACAAGCGGTGGAGATGAGGTATTTAAGAGCGGTGAAAGGGGTCACTCGAAGAGATAGAATAAGAAATGAGAAGATAAGAGAAGAATTAGGAGTAGAGCCGATTTTTTCTAAAAAAAAAAAAAAAAAAAAAAAGTATAGAGAGACAGAAATTGAAATAGTTTGGACATATGATACGCATGGAAGAGGAAAGACTGACGAAAAGAGTATGGCTGGCAAGATCAAGACACAAACGAAAGAGAGGCAGGCCGAGAAAGACATGGGATTCTACAGTAGAAGAATGTTTGAGAAAAAGAGGAATATCCTGGAACGAAGCAAGAAGAATGGCAAAAAACAAGAAAGAATGGTCAGCGTTTATATACAACAAGAAATAAAAGTGTTGGTTTACGGAACCCACTTTTACACCCTTAGGGTAATTAAGGTTGTTGATTATATATATATATATATATATATATATATATACTTGTAATGTTTGGTAACGTTTTCAATGTTGCATGAAATTTATCCTCAGCAATAAGTTACAAAAGTTATAGAAAGATCTTCTGGTTTACACACGATGTTTTGCTATTCTACAGTAAAAAAATATTGTGATATCATAACAAAATGACTATATTAGTTTGTAGCATCCTTATTGTTTTAGAAACAATGATAGTTAAGGTACAATCGTCGACTTTATTATTTAGCACTCGAACGAATGGCTCGACGCTTTGATGGTGCTAAATATTAGTGTCGGTGCATGACTGTACAAACGAAGGTTTAGTTTACACAAATTGTTGGTAATATTGTTTAATTAGGTATATGTGAAAATAAACATCAGTAATTAGTAACATTTAATTCATTTTGGGTAAATGCAGTAGATAATAATCAGATTACCGTAAATTCATTGAGTTATAAAAGCAGTGATGTAAATCCAACAAAATTAAACACTCAAATATCCTTCTATGTTCTAGAACTTTCTCACAACCAGCACATCTTTAGCTCCACATCTCTTGAAAATGTGGAAATATAGATCTTTCACTTCCTCCAACAATCGGTTATATAATTTGCTACCCCAATAGTCTATTTAATTTTGAGAACACGAGAGCCGGTGGTGTGGAACCTTGCAGTTATTACGTGTCCTTGCGTTGTAGCCATTGAGGCTTCAATTTTTATGAAAAATTTACTTATTTTAGTGCACAAAATATATGACGGGCGGGATAAATAGCGATCTTTTGGCTGCAGAAATGAGTTCTGCAGCTGTATTTATTTTTTATAGTGTACCTAAGAATCTAATTGCCCGCTTTTGGAGCATGAATATTCTGTGCTTCCGTCAATGTTCCCCAGAATAATACCCCATGAGGCCAAAGCGTGTATGGCGCCATATTTTCTCTGATATTATTTTTCTAGAACCCCACCTCCGTATAACGTTCATAATAACGGCGATTAGTGCAGCTATAGCTCTTTCCCCCAAAACCTTAGAACTTTTTTTTTGCGTAAAAGTCGTGCATGCCACAATGTTGCTTGCCGTCGTCAGCACTCGTAATCTTCTGGCCCGTACGGAAAGAGAGCAATAACACCATCACGCGTTAAAATGCAAATTCGCCGCCAACAATAAGTTCCTCGTCAATTCCATTACCATATTCATTGTGTAAAATAAACGTGACACGCAACTCTAACTCAAACAACACACGATTTGTGGGTGGTATACATGACACGTTAAATTATGCAAATTAATTCCATCAGTCATACCGACTTGGCGTAATTGTTATTATATATACTTACAAGCACGGGGAGGGATAGAGAAATAATTTGCTTTGACACACTTAAAACTTACACAACTCTTGATATACATTACATTCACACGTTAAGTTTATGAAACATATAAGCACATTCCTTTTGTGTGTACATATATATTAGTTACTGAAAGACGTGATGAATAAGAATACGAAATGTCTATATGATTTCACACTAACAAAATTATGGATTTTTTATTTTAGAACGTACTAAAATTTGAAATGTAAATTTATGCTATTTGTCGTATTTTACTTATACAGGCTGATTCTCAATATATGCGACAAACTTTAAGAGCTGATTCCTGAGGTTATTTTCATCATAAAAGTTCATATGAGTATATGTCCAAAACGGTTTGGTTTTAAAGTTATTGAATATTTAATAATAAATTATGAACTATGACTAACACGATATAATATCACAGTTGGTTCTTCAAAAGCTATTGTGTTGAGAGGGAATTATTTATTTGTCAATAGTTGTCAGAGTATTCATTGAGTTTATTGCCCAGTTTCTGTTTTCTAAAATGAATTACACGAATGCTGAGAAGTGTGATATGCATTTCGTGCTGCTAGACGTCTTTATGAAGAACGATACCCGAATCGTATCATCCCGCATCATTCAATATTTGCCCGTCTTTGCAAACGTCTTAGTGAAACGGGAAATTTAAAAAAAACCGACGACTGATAACGGGCACTCATCTACAGTGAGAACTCCACAAGTTGAAGAAATGGTACTAAATGAAATTGAGGAACATCCTACTACAAGCACCACAAAAATTGCGTTTGCTTTAAAAATATTAGTCAGGCCACAGTTTGGAGAATATTGAAAGATCAACTGTTGTATCCATATCACATTCAACGGGTGCAGACACTTTTGCCGGCAGATTTTCCTCAAAGAGTGGCTTTTTGTCAATGGATGCAACACAAAATCGCACAAAATCCTAACTATTTGGCTCAAATATTCTTCACCGACGAGGCTACTTTCTCTAGAAACGCGATTACTGATTTTCATAATAATCACATATGGGCCGAAGAAAATCCGCACGAACTAGTGAATGCCCGTCATCAACATCAATTCTCTGTCAATGTGTGGGCCGGAATTGTTGGAGATCACTTGATAGGTCCACATTTTTTACCGATGCGATTAAATGGCGAGGTATACCGCAATTTTCTTGAAGAGGAGCTACCACTACTGCTGGAAGAAGTTCCGTTGCAATTAAGGTTACAAATGTATTTTATACATGACGGTGCTCCAGCGCATTTTAGTTTAGTTGCTCGCGAGTTTTTGGACAATACGTATCCAGATCGGTGGATAGGACGGGTGAGTCCACAGCCGTGGCCTTCTCGGTCACCATACTTAAATTCTTTGGACTTCTTTCTCTGGGGACATCTTAAATCATTAGTTTATACGACTCCCATTGAAAATGTCGATAAACTGAGAAATCGTATTATCACAGCTTTTCAAACAATTCGAAATACCCCTGGTATTTTAGAACGTACTCGCCAGTCCATACGACGGAGGATAGAAGCTTGTATTTCAGTTGGGGGCGGTCATTTTCAACAGTTAGTATAAGTTAATTTTGTTTTACTAATTATTTTGTTACTTTATAATAAAAACATTAATTATGTTAACTTACTATTAAACATTGTACAACTTTAGAACTAAGCGATTTTGGACATATGTTCTTATGAACCTTTATGATCAAAATAACCCCAGGAAGCAGCGCTTAAAGTTTGTCGCATATATTTAGAAACACCCTGTATAGGAATGCAAAATCGTCAAAGTGGCACGAATTTATTTTGACTTATAGATTTTTGCGTGAGCGGGCGTTTGGATATGTTATTAAGTTATAACGGTATTTGTTTCTAATTTTTTTTCTTTTTTGACGGTGTCTGGCATCGATTGGTCGAGCATTTGCAGAGATGAAGTTAGGTTAACTTAGACATTTCGTTATCTTTGAGAATCTTCTTGTTTTGATTAAGAGTTTGGTGGAAGAACAGGAACTGATCTAGTATCTTTTCCCTGAACCACCCTTTACGATTTTGGTAGTATATTCATACATTATTAATTGTTCACATTTTTTTTTCTATTCTTATTGTTTAGTTTGTTCATACTGTTGAAATAAAGACGATTACTACATTTGATCTCCCTAAATCAACCTCTCTTTAATTTGCATTTTACTCTAAATCGAATTCATAATTTTGTATGTCCAAACGAATCGGTAATCCATTTGTAAACGCCATTCTCTGATTTGAATTCATTAATTCGTACTCTTCTTTAATCGAATCAAAAATTTTAAGCCAGTTTTTCTCTCTCCAAATAGAACATCAGTTTTCACAAATTTGCGGAAGGTACAAGCATACTTTATCATCGCATACAACATTTGATATTTATAATATTTGTATTTGAAGTGTATGTTGTAAGATTCTGTTTTTTTCTCTTTATTATACGTACTACTGAGTATTAATTGAAGTAAAAAAAATGCAAAATATTTTGAAATGAAAATAATAGAGTTGCCCTCGCGAATTAAAACTTTATTCTAACCACGAAAAATAAATAAAATAATTAAATCAGACTTTCTTAAATTGAAAATTGAATTAAAAAATTGAAAAGGTTTAATATAAAATAATAGAACAGAATTTTTAACCCAGTGACGCTAATAACACAATAAATTTATTTTAACAAAACGGACTAAAATACAAATGTGCAGAAAAAAAACCCTGAACTGAAGGTTCTGGCCTAAAATAAAAACTGCACTTGACTCTTATTTAAAATAGGACGATGCTATTTCCTATGCAAAGCACAAAGAAGATTTTATTTGTTCAGGAAGATTAGGTATTCAAAAAGTTAACTCTTTAAATATAAATGAGAGAAAAAACTAAAATAAATCTTCCTAAAAAAAATAATAATAATTGATTCTATATCTACAAAGTGCACACTTTAATACATCAACAACTATTACAATAAAAATTCCTTGATTGACTATAATTAAAGAAGAATATAAAATTAAATGTTTCAAAACAAAATGAATAACAAAATGGCGACAATGATTTAAGAAATACGTCTACTCACATCAATAGTCGAACAAGGAAGTGCTTAACAAAATATTACAATTGTTTTTCATACAAAAATCCCTCTCTCAAAAATCGTACAACGCAGACGTAGAACATTACAACGACAATATTAAATAGAATACGTATTAAAAGATCTCTATAAAGGCTATTGTAACCATAAAGACGATTATATAAACGTTGAAATAACTGTCACCAAAAAAAATGCAAGAAACATGAAACCCATTAGTTTTGTCAAAGGTGCCTATAACATTTGCTCGCGACTGTATTATTACTATTATTTGCTATAAAGTGCTCTAAGAATGTGCTAAATCTTGTATTTTTAGATTACCTACCCGTTGTTATTGAACCTACATTTCAACTAGGATGTGAACCTGAGGTTCTGTACCCTTCCATCTCTGATAGAAGCGGCACGATCAAGCCAGCTGCTGGGGGTGGGTGTTTGGAAGTAACTTGAGATAAGTTACTCTTCAGGGGAGATCGATGATCGTCATTTGAATCTAAACCGAACCTAATTTAATTTGTTTGGAAGTTTTATCTCACTTGAAGGTGTCGTCAGGTTCTTGAACGTTAGATGTTCCAAGGTATCCAAGGTTCATCAAGGTAAAACACATTCTCGATTTTGCTCTTTATACTTTTTTAATTGACGTAAATAATTTCTTCGCCAAATAATCATTTCATCACGTCTGACCACTGTACTTACTGCAATTGATATTCTAACTTCATTGCTGATAATTTTGATCCATTCAGGTTCGTATTTGCTTCATGTATATAAGGTTTAATATATATTTTCTTTATCTTTTACGGATAAAGCGTATCTTTTTTCGGCCCTGCTATTGTTTGTATTCATTTTACTACAATACTGCAGAAACGAAATCAAATATTAGCTAAAAAAACAGCAAAGCATTTTTATAATGTATACAGCCCTGGGATAGAAATATTCACAGTGCAAAATGATTCATCAAACGTCAAAGTTTCTTCATTTGTGCCTTGGGCTTGTCTTTTTAGGGGTATTTTCCAATTGAACCAATAACAGAACAATTACGTCACATTTTTAGTTTTTTGTTTTTTTTTCACTCAGAATCCTTAACACCATCAGGTGAAAGAGGGCAATGATGATGATGTTATCTAATTGTCCGGAGGAAACCTTTTTTTATACCTATCACAAATTCCTCGTCAATATATCAACCGTTATTCGTGCGTAAGCATTATCCTATTCCCGGTGTTGTACGGTAATAATCTTGAAAATAACCACTTGCTTGCTATATATACATTATTACGCCCAAGCAATTGTACACCGTATCAGTTAAAAGATCAGGTAGGCACATGGTCACTTAAATACAGCAACCTGAAAATAAATAAACCCACGATTTCTATGCGCACAACGACTTGACACGCTGTTCACACAGTTCAACCTACGCGCCATAGAAACTGTCCTGATGGCGGGAGATAACGATCTTTATAATACTCTTTTATATGGCCCGATGTTGACGTTTTGTCGCGATTCGAATTATAAATCTTAATGAACTCAATTATTCGTACGCCTTTCTCGAGTGTGTCAAAAGAAAGTTAATGCACGCCAAAGTTGTCGGGGAAATTATTAAGCTTCGTAATTACTGCGAATCGCTTTTTTTATATCGAGCGCGATGAAAAGGGGTTTCTTTTTTTTCATTATTATTATATACTATACGGAACTGAGCATTCGCGTACGGACTGACGTGAATAATAATGGTAAATAATGAACCTTTCCGTGATGTATAGTGCACGACGCGGTAATGGGTTTTGTATACCTATAGAGGAAGTTTATCGATCGGCCGTTGAATGCGTGGTTGATTATGCTGAATGAAAGAGACGTACTTGGATAATGATCTTTGCAGAGTCATTTATAACACGTGCTGTCAGTATTTTACATAATTCTTATTAATGTTTTAGTAGTAAATGTGTTTTTAAAACGAGTAGGTACGCACGGAAAAATGTCATCAAAGCGGAACTCATATAATGGTATAGGAATCAACATACCAACAAAAGCTATGAAAAGGAATAGCACTTAATAAAGACGATCTCGAATTTTTCAGTATATTACGGGTCATCGGCATACACCAGTGGCGGCTCCTTCTTAAACAGCCACGGGAGCCACTATTGCAAATCATAAATTAATGTACCGCCAGGTTCTAATGGGTTATATTTTCTGTAAAAATACCGATAAATACACCTACACACATTTAAATACAGAACAAGCACATCGGCTTCGATTCAGATGGTCTGTAGTATGAAATGATGCGCTATTCTTGGCCTGTGCTGTACGCCAGACTCTTATCTATTAAATGACAAAAAAAAAAACAAAAGAGATTGATTTCAACAATATTTTTTTATGATAAAACAAGGAAAGCATAATGAATACAGTGAAACGATTACAAACTAAATAGTCATTATTTGTTAATAGAAAAATAATGATCCAATGAATGGGGCCCACTTTGAATATTACTAATGAATTGGATATTAAATTTAAAGTAAACAATAAGCAAGATTGCAATTTTTGATTCTATAAATAATAAACTAATAAAAATTAGGCGGTAACACTTGCTTTGGCGGTCCTTCGGCTCTAGGCGTGGTCGTTCCCAGCATACGGCAGCAAAACACTTCAGCCCGCGGCTAATAGGTAATCTAATAACTGATTGCTGGATTCCAGTCAGGGTATTACACAATAGCGAGGACACGTTAACCCGCTACGCGTTTATTTTTATCAATATCTGGTATTCTTTTCCGGCAGCAACAAATGGCCAAGGTATTCAGCAGTAGCGGAGATAAATTAACCCGCTAGCTATTTACTTTTATCACTATGTAACTGTGGCTTCATTCGAATACCAATTCATCTGCGATACCGAGTACTCATCGTAGTATCGATTAGGATTTGCGATACTGACTTGAGTACTCAATTAAAAGTACCGATTATTACGAGTACTCATACTTAAATCCATTCGATACTACATCTATAAAATAGATGAAAAAATAGGTTAATTTATATTACATTTCAACATATTGCGTAATCATTCGACATAGTCTTTTCTTTTATTGTTTATTTTAACCTTTGAAAAAATTGTTACCTTTAGAAAAGGTTATTAGTTCTCTTAATGTTTTTACTTCAAAACTTCCTTAATAGTAATATTGAAAATATGACCGAGAAGAAGAACTGTTACAAAAAGTATTTAGTTATAATTATTTTGCTCTTCTTCTCTAGCGATTTTCCATAGAAAGTTTGACCCTTTAATTGAATGAGAAATAAGTAAGTAAACCATTTGTTTTTTCAATATTCGTAGTATGGATATTTATAAGGGTAGAAAAGATATATAAAGTGGATATTTATTAATTAATCTAACAATAAGTTATATACACCCTATTATAACTGAAATAAAAACAATAAAAATTAGAAATAAATTATTGTTTACAAGAATACTTATAATGATGATAACTAACGTATAAAAAAAAATACGGACAGGTGATTGAAATAAAATTACGACGTGAACAAGGGAATTAAAAGTCCGAGTTATTTAAAATCCTTTGGCGGAAACTACAAAGGTTTTACTTCTGGGAATGTAAATCGTCCCGTTGCGGATTACGATGGCATTTTTTTTAAGGGGTGATAATGCCTAAGCTGTTTTTAGCTTGTCAGCCCTCCGCAGAGCCAAATCTCCCTCCTAATCAACATTACGACCCCGGAAAAAAACGCGATTATCGTAATTGACCAGAGTAAGAATTGAACTCCGGACTCCGCACTGATATTCGTTTTAAGAACCTGAGCAATAACTTTTTGAAGTAATTGTACGTACTGTACGTATACACGGGAATAAGGCAGCTCTAGTTTGTAGATCTCCGCGCGGAGCTAGCGAAAAAGGGGATGGCTGGACTATACGCAAAAATTACATTGAAGTGGGACCAGCCCAATCTTGGCCCGCTGCCCATTGATTGGTTGATCGAGTCCCGCGTTAGTTAGTGATGATTCTAAACATAATATGCATTCTAAGACGCATCATCAATATACGTCAGTGTTCGGCACTGTAGGGGAAAGGTGTCTGCCGCTATTACGGTAGGGAAATCCAAAACAAGCGTGTGAGTCAGACGGCCATCGAAGATCGGCTATTGAAAGCAGAGACATGTGTATGCAGCTGACCGTCGCAAATGGACTTCAATTTAGACACTTCCCCGCAATAAAAAATTGTGTTTAAATATATTTAATATTTATCAATTATAGTAATAAAGTGTAGTATTATTCTAGGATGACATCTCGCGCAATTACGACAAAATTTGAATTGTGCCTTAATTATATAGGCTGCAGTTAACTGCTTATGATTAATTATAGTAATCACCTATTCAAATAAGAGGACGCAGGGACGAAATGAATATTACACTCTATTAGTATAAATCCTTACTAATTGCCCGCAATTGGTGGCCAATTAAATAACACTAATCATTTGTGAAAAGGCACGTAGCAAAGGGGAGAACAGAGGTGGTAACCTTCATTAGTAATTAGGGCCACATTAGAGAGCAATGCGCCACCTGTCGCGAATAGGAGTCATTATATATTTCTCAATCGATCGGCTTTTCGTTCGTGCTTGTACGTGTATACGTACCTAACCTCGCACAATTATAAATCTATGACGAAATGCGAGTGTGATCCGGTTTACTGAATTTATTATTCAATTAAGAATTAATGAGTTAAGTTGTTATACACTACAGATTTCGTAATTACAAATTAGAAAAAGTTGTCTAATATAGAAATTAGACCACAGAAAAGGTACATTGGTTATTTATCGGTTTTATTAATGTTTATTGATCTAGTTAATTATCTCTAATAAATACAAATAGTGTTATAGTTGTGAATGTTCGTTCTTTTTATTTAAAGTTGAGGTATTCCTAGTAAAAATGTGCTTCAAATAAAATATTTAGCAGAGTACTGTTTATAACTTTAGGTAATTTTGACAAAAAATAGTACAAACTGTGGCGCTGGTAATACTGCAAACTTCTCCTATTAGACCCCTCACCACAAACTGCACTAAACTGGACGTACTGCTGTGTACTGATGGTATGGTAAATGCAAAATGAAAAGAAAAAAAATGAAAATTTAAATTTACTAGCTCAGCGGATAAAAATAAAGGGCGCAAAAGATGACTTAACCTCAAAGTTACCCTCACAATTAAACTAATCATGAAAAGTAAAATGTGGGCGTTTGAAAAATTGACTTTCATAAAATACTTCAAAAATAAAAGAACAGAAACTTTGAATGACGTTAACAATCATTAATTTTACTTTTTATATAAAAAAAGGAAAAAAAAAAACATTTAGTTACAATTATGCAGAAACAAAACCATGAATTTAAGATTCTGGCCGAAAACAAAAACTGCATTAGACTCTACAATTTACTAAAGGACAATTCAAATCTTTTAACAAAGCAAAGAGGTAAATTTGTTCTAGAAGAAAATCCTATTTCACAAAAAATCCACGTGGTCTCAAAATTACAACACACTAATTTCAATTTCAACGTGGACAAAACAAGTAAATTTATTAAATTGAAATTTAATTACAAGCACAATGCTTCTTTTCACCTAACCCGAGGTGATTAACTAAAAAAAACTAATTTGAAAACTAAAAAACGGAAAAAATAAACTCTTTAAACTAAAAAAACTTTCTAGAACAAATATAATAACAGATCTTATACCTAATTTGTGTACACAATAATATAATGCCAATTATTAATGAGTGAGTTCCCTGATTGATGAAATAATATCAAAATAAACGAAACAAAATTTAAAATCAAAATGAAATACCAAAATGGCAGCAATGAAAATAAATGTAAATGTACTTACACGCAAATTTTCAAGGAACTGCCCTTCAGGGGCCCAAACATCCATACATATAACAAACAGATGCGTACCAAAGCAGCGCATAAATGCAAAGATCATAGAGGAAGAATTCTTCTAGGAAGGACATTGAACAACATGATCAAATAAAAATATATTAAAGAGTGAAACAATTTCAACTGAACATTCAAATAAACAAATTAAACAAATCAATTCAATTAAAAAAATCTTATTTAAAAATAAAATATTAATTTCTGAGAGAATTTGCCCGACGCATCGATAAAGATTAATTTCTATAAATAAAATAACACTAAATTTACGAACCCCGGGGTGCCAAACCACAGCTGTACGTTTCAATAGCAAAGCTATCATCATCAGCACTGAATAACTACACTAAAACTACCCTAATTTATACCTGAAAAAGGTTTAGATAATTAGCTCTCAGTACTTTGCCCTAAAAATAGTACATGAAATGCTGAAAATATACTTCAAGTAAATGTGTGAAAAGCATGTGAAAAATCCCCTATAGGTATAAATTTACCCCAAAAAATAGGAAGTAGCCCAGTTGCACCTATTTTTGGGATAATTTTACCACATTTTTTTTAGGGTGTAGAGGTGACACTAAATTTTATATAAAAAAACAGTTTAGACCCAAGTTGTGGTATAACTTTCTTTTCTAAGTCTTCTAAAATAGGTTAAATGGACAACTTAATACAATTAACAAACAGAAAACAGTTCGTGCAAGTTGTAAAACTTTTAATAAATTCATTTAGTAAGTGATAAAATTTTGAAAGCTTCTATTAAATTAAAGTTTGTATTAAGCAAGATTGCAAACTTTTGTGAAAATCATTAACAAATTAATGTATTTCTATTAATTACTGTAATAAATTTTAAGAGAATTTTTTTCCCTCACGCAGGATTTGAACCGAAAACTCTCGTTTACCGGACGAACGCTCTATCACTTGAGCTAACGAGGCGTGCAGCGCCGTAAATGACTTGACTTATATCAATTACATATTGAAAGGTCGGTAGTTCGGCGATTGTGTGCAAGATTGCAAGCTTTTTCTAGTATGAACTCATGAACCTACACACTCGTTTACCGGATGAACGCTCTACCACTTGAGCTAACGAGGAGTGTATGTCCGTAAATGAATTGACATATATCAATTACAGATATTGAAAGGCCGGCGATTCCCTTTTCGGCGATTGTGCAAGATTGTAAGCTATTTACGGTATGAAATCATTAAAAAAAATTAATGTCTTTCTGCTTATTACTGTTATAATTTTTTAAGAGGAATTTTTCCCCTCACGCACTTCTCGCTAGCTCAAGTGGTAGAGCGTTCGTCCGGTAAACGAAATGTGTAGGTTTGAATCCTGCGTGAAGGGAAAAACATTATGGAAGAAAATCCTTTTGATATTTATTACAGTAATTAGCAGAAATACATTAATTTGTTAGTCTGCATCAAGATTTGGCAACTAAAATATCGGTATTTTATGTATGTTCATTCTGCTGCTAAAAGTTTTTTTTTTTATCATCTAAACGCTATATTTGTACCGTTTATCTTTTGACAAAGTTAAGTTTTATACCGTAGGTATCTCTTTTTTAATAAAAAAAAAGTAAATCCTCGTGTTATAGTGCCTTGATATTATGTTTGTCTGTTTAGGATTTCAAAATGAATCTTAAATTTAAAAAATATGCAATATTATGCCGTAATAGTATATTAAAGTACGAGTTTTATAAGGCATGATTTTGTCGCACGAGTTCAAGTTTAGAAAACGAGCCGCAGGCGAGTTTTCTAATGAACGAGTGCGACAAAAAGCCTTATGAAACGAGTCCTTTTACTGTTTTTCTATTTTGCATTATAAATTGATAATAAATACTTAATAAAAATCTCATTAAAAATGTTGAGTTTTATTTTTATATGAAGTTGGTCACATTGACATACGATTGACATTTGACGAATTCAAAATTCAAATTCGGCTATTTAAATTGTTTAAACAATATATTTCATAATATAGTCTCTGTAAACTGTAAAAAATGAGTGATACTGAGACAAATTTATCTTGTACGCCACCACAACTGCGTGAATATGCGGATAACGCCGTCATAAATTTATTACCGAAAAAATCAAAGCAGATATGAAAAATGCTACCATCAATTTGAACTATGGGGCTGTACAGAATAATGTCAACACAATATCTGAAAACATTTTATGGCATATTTTGATTACAAGGTAAAAATAAGAAATCTTCTACCTTATGGTCTATGTATTCCATGCTTCGTTCTTGCTTTTCCATTTATAAAAATACAGACATATCAAAATAATATTAAATTACAGGCCTATTTAAAACGATTCTCTGAGGGATACGAGGCTAAGAAATCTAAAATTTTATGCATTGAAGATATTAATAAATTTATGAGAAGAAGGTTCTGACGCATTGTATTTAGCAATAAAGGTACGATATTATTTGCAAAATGTTAATTTTTATGTAATGGATTTAATTTTAGATCGTTTTAATAATGGGTTACCACAGGTGTCTGTAGACGAGATGAATTAACAAATATGTCCATACATGATTAGAATTTAAGAGTGATATTATTTTGGTGACAGTACCTAAAACAAAAAATAATATCGTAAGAGTTTTTGCAATTACGGATGAAAGATGGATTACTTTAATTAAAAAATAATGTCGCCGTGCGACCAAAAAAATATTAATCATTCAAGATTCTTCCTTACATATCGCAATGGTTATTGTATATTCGTGCCCGATTGGAATTAATACGATTGGCAAAATGCCTAAATTAATAGCTGATTTTCTTAAATTTGCCCAATTCAGAGCTTTATACTGGACATTGCTTCAGACGTTCTAGTGCTACACACTTAGGCAGACGCAGGCAGTGATTTGCTGACTATAAAACGTCATGGTGGATGGAAGTCATCTGCGTAGCTGAGGGTTACATCGAAACATCTATGAAAAGTAAGTGGCTGTAGCGCACAACTTATCAGGGCCAAGTACATCTGGTCATTCTAGAGTTATATCATCGAATGATTCTCAATCACAAGAGTCTACCATTAAGCCAATAACATAACTCAGCAAAACATTTGTTACGAAGAATTTGCCTGGCATAACCATACTCATGCTAAGATACTTGTTCCGTCAGTGTAAAATGTATACAGTAATTCCACGTTTCATAACAATAACAATGTAAACTAAATTTGTATAGAATTTTTGATTAAAGTATTTACAATTTACATGCATTAAACGTCAATTTTGCTTTCTGTCATAATGTATTCAATACAGCCAACCTATAGAAATGAAAAAAGGCGTATCACAATGAAGCACTTTTCGATACGCAAAAGCGTGTTACAATTGCGTTTTTATGAACGCAAAATAGAAAAAATTGTATTAAAAGTTTCAACTATAAAATAAACGCGATCTAAAATAGTTCAAAAGCAATAAAGAAAAAAATAGGAAGCTTTAAAATTGAAATTAAAGTTTATTAAAAAAAAAAATAAACGTATTATTTACATATCTATATGTCGGCGAATATAAATAATTACTGTAGGCAGTCACATTTTTTAAGTTTAACATATTGATGCTGAGCTTACCCATCATTTTTGAAGGAATTTATTAGGAGTTGTGATAGAAAAAAATAAATGTATTTTTGTCTTTAAAGGAAGTGGCTTTTAAGTAAATATCTTTAATGACAGATAAGTTATCTTTACAACATTCCTATCTTACGACCAGGAATGCAAATAGGCATTAGTTTAAAAACTAAATTATCAGGAAGTTAATGAATAGAATAGATAGCCACATGATTTGTCTCGGCTGTCTTGTAATAACAATAAACGTAATACCTCCTCATTAAACGCAAAACCATCTCATTAAAAAACAAATTAATAAAGCCGAATACTTAAGAGGCAGAACGGATAATTATAAAAGCGCTCGGAAGCAACGAGGCGTTGCCCAGAATTTCACGACGAAAATGGTGTATAATTGAAAATTCGAACATCTCTAAAGGAACGAAGGAAAAAAAAAATAACGTAGGCGGAAAAATTACCCGAAATCCACTTCAGTCTTGGAACGCGCCTGGAGAGCTGTTTCTAATTAAAAAAAATATAAATACGGTGGATGAGAATTGTCGGGTTGAATGAAACCGAGTTTTAAAAGAGAAGTTTTCGAATAAGAAACGCCAAACGTGGTTAATAATTGGACCTTAATGCAGATTTAATTATTTTCCTTAACTAATTCCTTCCTTGAGGTAATTATTGCAAAAGCCGTAATAAATAAAGATTATTTGAGCAAAAAATTGTGTAAGGCTTCATAAAAAATATATATTATGGAAAATTTCATTCTTCGTATTTTCTGGAAACCAAAGGCTTTTTTGTGTTTTAATTTGGGAGAAAAAAAATACTTTTGCTAAGTTAAATTTATCATTTTTTACTGTTTATTGAAATTTAATTAAGATTGCAAGCTTTTTACAGTATAAAATAATTAACGAATTACTGTGTTTCTGCTAATAACTGTAACAATCAAGAAAAAAAATTTCCCAAGAAAGATTTACCTCACGCAGGATTCGAACCTACAGACTCTCGTTTACCGAATGAGCGCTCTACCAATTTGTGCTAGCCAGACATGTGTTATTAGCAGAAATACATTAATTCGTTAATTAATTTGAATTGATCTGCAGAAACAAAATAGGCAACCAATTCAATTCTACTTCTTTGCCAAAAGAAAAACTGTTTTACAATAGGATAAGGCATTATCGCCAATATGGTATTCTTACACTGTACACATCTTACGTCATTTCGTGTCAACTTCTGAAGTAGTAAGTTTATCAATCATATATTAAAGGCATCGAAAAATATTGTCTTTAAAATTAAAAATATAAAATGTATGTCATTTTGACAATTCATTCCTGAAGAAAAGGGATTGTTGTGACTTTTCTGTTGCAGATTTTTGAACTTTGCCCAAAGCTTCGAAAATTGCTTTCTTTTTTTGAAGGTAAATGCTCCACATCGTTGTTTCGACAAGTTTTAGTTGCTTGGAGGTTAGCTGTTGCATGCAAAAGCAAAACTTTTGCTTCGGAAGAATTATAACCCTGCAGCGTTTTAGTTTTTTTTTTCTTCAGGGTACTTGAGCTAGGTGCTCATTGTATCATCCCTATTAAATCTCTTACTTCCACTCGAGCAGCTTGGTGTTCTCTATAAAGTCCAGTAAATTGCCCAGTGGAAACTTGAGAACCTTCGAGGGCTCCAATAAATGTTTCTGCCTGAGTAATTTCAATTCCTCACATGTGCAGATTACATGTAAACTCGTCTCTTCCTGTAGTTCGCATCTTCTGCATCACGGTTCGCTTACTCTGTTGTATATATGCCTTTTCAGGAGGCAGTGCCCAGTTACCAACCCAGTAATGGTTTTAAGAAATGTACTAAAATTTTCATAGTCGGGTGAATAATGGTTAATATCTTGAAAACGACTAGGAATGAGCATAGGAATTTTTTATACCTATCGACGGAGAATTTATTTCTGCATTGAGTGGTATAATTAGGAATATAGTATTACATTTGAAAAAAGTGAATTTTCTAAGGTTAAATATATCCGAATTGACAATTGATTTGTGAACACTCTGGATACAATTTAGTGTTTCTTTTGACTGAATTTGGTACGGACAATCATTTTTCTTGGATACTAGTAAAATAACATCATTATCTTTAATGGTTTGCAAAATATGATAAGTTTTCGAAAGCGATGCAAACGTCAAAATTTTGACAAAATCGTAAATATCTCAAAAACAGTTGAATTTAGGGATAGAGAACATTAGTGAAAATTGTATTCAAACTAATCTGTAGAATTCATTGAGGTAAGAAAAAACATATGATTCCATTTAAAATAAGAAAATTGCTATCTAGTTCCGGTATAATGGTTTCCGAAAGTTAAAAATATTTTCACGTAATCCTTTAGGTGGGGTTTTGTTATTAATTTTTTTGTCGCATTAGTCTAGCTGCAATAGATCGCGAGAAAAAGATAGTGGACCAGTGGTCTGAAGCACCCTGTATATAATAAATATTGACTTACCAAGCGAGTACATAACCCTGTGCTCACCCCTCCCCACGCGCCTCAGACGTGAGAATATTCGAAGACGTCGTGAAGCACAACCATTTGCATGTTGTAACATAACCTAACTATTTATATTTATTTTAAAAACTCACTATTTTGATAATTCTATAGATAAAAATTTTAATAAACTTTGATATTAACTTCTTTAATTAATTTTACACCAATCAACTACTGTACATTTTAATATTGTAAACTCTCAAAAATATCTTTCTTTATATATAAAAATTTAGTCATACTAACAGGATTTTGTTGTTTTGTATTTACAGTTAATTTATAATAGATATTCAAGCACCTAAAGAAGGTATTTTTGCCGAAAGCGATAGTATAAGAAATTTATTTTTAAACGCAGTAAATAAAATATTTAACATTTCAATATAATTGGGAAGTATTTTTTTCTATTCCATTATCAATTATAGCTATCTATGATTTGTTAAGAACGCATTGGCTTTCAAACCTGACGACGTATCTAACACCAGACAGCTAAATAAGCAAATACCTTTTTTAATATGTATGGAAAATTATAACGCCATCTATTTTTCATTGTCGTAATGTATTTATGTATTTTCCAGTCGGTAATGTAGATAACCATAGTTATTACTATACTGCTGTATGCATAAATAATTACCCTCACGACCTGCTTGATGATTTTAATAGTTTGTCTTAAATATATGTATAAGTAATCTGTTAAAGTTATCATGCAGGTATAAGTATTATAGAGGTCTAGCAGACTATTTTTAATTTATTAAATAATTTATTTATTGAAATTAGTAATATGCTAGAAAATATGTTCTTTCCAATCCTTTTATTATATTTAATAATAAATATAATTTCCATAATACTACCAATCCAAAAACTTCCAATAACTCTATAATTTATTGATTGTCCCGATTTTTATTTCGCATATTTTGTTAACATTGTTGTTTTTATGGCGTTCTGTGGCTTTAACAAGAAGTAGTAACTGGTTATTTTAACCATGCCTGCTATATCATTTTTTTTTAAATCATTTAATATTAATTTCATTATAATACTGGAGTAGGAGTATGGACACATATGCATTTTTTTTTTTTGTAAAAATGTATATGTGTCCGTCTTGTGTGTTCAAAAATTTTTATTTTTTTTTAAATTTAACTTAATATAAGGAAAATAAGATGACTCAATTAAACAAATGTTTTAATTGAATAACGTGGATGACTGGAATAATTATACCTTTGAGAAAGACGAAAAGCCGTCCAAACGTAAGTATAATAGAGAAATGAATTAAGGAAATTAAAGATAATTTAGTGCCACTAGTCTAGTGTCAGTCTAGTTTTATTATTAAATTTATAATCCCAGATTTGGCCAAGAAAACAAAATTTATCAATACGATAAATGAATGTAACTAAAATTATAAGTAGGTGTTACCTTGTACTTTACTATTGTAGTTTTAGATTGTTGGTTAAGATTATTTGCTGGGTCTAAATCGGTATTCATGTGATAAATTTCTTTTTTCCTGATTTTTTATATTTATTGATATTTCTTTATATAGCTTTATTTTGTACCTATGTGAGAAGTAAGCTGGAATATGCGTGCTTAGTTTGGAATCCATTTTATAGAAGTCATATCGTACTGATCGAAAAAGTTCAACGTAAGTTCCTCAAATACTTATTTTATCGGCATGAGGGCATTTACCCCTGTAGGGGATTATGATTATGATGTACTGCTCCAAACATTCAATTTGAATCTCTGATATGCGACGGAAATTATCAGCATAAATTTTATATAATCTTATACACAACAACATTGATTGTGCTTACCTGTTGTCACAATTACAATTCTTGATACCACGAACTTCTGCGCGACTCAGTTCCACTTTTTATATACCAACTGTTACAATTAACTCTGCGTTTCATTCACCGCTATTAGTTATGACGCGTAATTTTAATATTATTTCACACCAATGCGACATCAACTACAGTTCACTACTTGAAATAACCGATGCATGTAGAATATATTTGGCTTAATTTTGGTTTGTGTATTATTTTTTTTTTTTTATTGGTATGTAATTTAGTATGTTAAGATACATTTGCTTTTTTTCCAATTTTCTTTATGTTATTTGCGGTCTGCACATTATATTTATAATTTTGTCCTTTATATGGATTGTAATCTGTTGGACAATAAAATTCTATTATTATTATTATTATTTATGCTCTTTTACTGACGCTTTTCTAATCGTGGCTTAAGCTATACGAACATGTATTGAAAATAGATTATATGTATTATTATTATTATTGTTTTGATAATTGCATGTTGTGTAATCCATCATAAATGTCTTCATCGAAAGAATTATTATTTTGTCAGCGTGAGCAAAACACGCGACGTATAGAACATGCGCATAATGTCACATGTTCGAGTTATTAATTTTCTTTCCTTCTCCCTAGTTTGACCCAGAAAACGCGGTCAGCCCGCGATAATTTAATTCAGTGGTAGATCCATTAACCGGTCGACCTCATCGTCATAGCCATCTTCGACCGACAACGCCAATTAGTAACACGAACCCCATGTTTATCCGCTCCGCACGCACATGTATTCCTCCATTATCACCCCGATATACAATATGAGTGTCATTGAAAATGCGTAGATGTACAAAACTATAGAGAAGGGTTTAGCCAGTATAGGTATACCCCTATCTAAAGTATCGATCTGGCAGCACGCAGGCTGTGTTGCTGTACATATACGTACACAACTTCCATGTTCTGCAGCTACATAATTTACGTGCATCTGATCGTTCGGATCCCCGATGTACTGCGTCGTCGGACGCATTGATGTGCTCTATTAAGGTTTCCTACAAACACGCGATGCCTTCGTTAGGGCGTTTGTAGTCGCACAGGACATCCGGTAGATGAAGTAAGGGGACTGCATTGAAGGCAAATGGTATAGACACATTATGTTTTCATCAGGAAATATAGTTTATGAATTTTGCCTTTTGCACTTGATTCACGATAGAAAATTACCGGTTTGATGAAGTAGGTTTCTATTTTGGATGTTTGGCTAATTTCCTAGATGAAATTACCCAAGCCGAAAAACGATGATGCATATGAAATTTACTATTTTAAATACTTTCCTGATTAGAGTAGACCATTCTTTTTTTAATCGTTGGTGACAGTGCATAATCACTTTGACATTTTGTACTTGGCGGACATATATTAGGATCGTCAAAAAACTATAGATGATCACTATCCAGAACTACTACAACATACTAGGAACTTAAAAAAATACATCGACATTTCAACCGAATACTTTTGTTAACATATACAGGTGTTTTGAAACATCGTTTAAAGATTTTAAGGGCATGTAGTACGATCGAAAATAAGGTTAAAAGTCATAATAAACATATGTTCACAAATCAATCGTTTACGAGATAACAGCGAGTGTTCCTAGTAGTACATGGATATAAAATATCCCAGTAAACAGGTGCTTATCAGCTATTGTTTTATGACAGTTTAATTTGACGTTTTGTGCAATTTGTAGCAATTACAATGGTTGCGTATTCTAATGCTGAAATGAGCAATATGGTGTTCATGTACGGTCGTGCTAATGGGAATTCTTTAAAAGCACGTCGCTTCTATGCTGAAACGTTTCCTGATCGCCAACTGCCTTCGCATGTGATGTTTCAGACGGTGTTTCAACGACTAAGAGAAACTGGTTCGTTTGAGAAGCGGTCTTCTGATATAGGACGGCAGAGAATAGCATGTACTCCACAGATAGAAGATCGAATTTTGAATATTATTGATGAAAATCCCGAAACTAGTGTTAGAAGAATTTCGACTCAAGTGGGTGTAAGCAGCAATCTTGTTTGGAGAACTGTTCATGAGCAACTCCTATACCCCCACCATATCCAACGGGTACAAGCCCTTACTGCTCCGGATTATCAAGCGAGAAGGGCTTTCCTGTGAGTGTTTTTGCGAACAGCTGCTGATCGGCCAGATTTCGCTGATAACATCCTTTTCACTGATGAAGCTGGTTTTACTAAAAATGGAATATTTAATTTCCACAACAATCACGTTTGGTGTGACGAGAATCCTCATGCTACCGTTGAAGCCAGCTACCAGCAACGTTTCTCTCTAAACATCTGGTTAGACATGATAGCGGAACGGTTGTTAGGACCGATTGTTTTGCCACAACGCTTAACAGGTCCTGCATACCTCGAGTTCTTGGAAAATACTTTACCTGAACTTTTGGAAGATTTACCTATAAATCTAAGACTGAACCTCTGGTTTATGCAAGATGGAGCTTCACCACACTGTACGCGTGCTGTTAGGGAACATCTTAACAATGAATTTCCTGGGAGATGGATAGGGTGAGCAGGTCCCATTGCTTCGCCTCCAAGGTCTCCCGATCTAAACCCGTTGGACTTTAGTATCTGGGGTTATTTGAAAAGTTTAATGTACGCAACACCGTAAACGATCTTCCAGAGTTGCGCCAATGAATAGAACACTATTGCCAGATAAAACGAGAAAAACCCTTGTTTTTTGAAAGAGTGCGCGCTTCCTTTAAAAGCAGATGTAGATCTTGTGCCGAAATGGAAGGAACATCTTCTTTAGTTATAATCTATTTTATGTTAAAATGCAATAACATCTTAATAAAAACCGCTAAAGCAAACTTATTCTGCAATTGCGATAAAATCGCTGTTATCTCGTAAACAGTTAATTTGTGGACATATGTTTATTATGACTTTTAACCTTATTTTCGATCGTACTACATGCCCTTAAAATCTCTAAACGATGTTTCAAAACACCCTGTATAATTTTATCAAATAATATTCAATTAATAAAAATGATCTAAGCTACACATCAAATTTTAGAATTCAATTGTTAATGATAATCGGAAAAAAAATGTTAAATGAACACGTGCATTTTGAAAATTTTATGTAAAAAACTTGGCAACGTTGCATTCGAAATTTGAAACGAACGTATGTATTTGTAGCATTCATTACAACAAATCAGCATGTCTAAAAAGCGAGTGTGGTTTCATTTGAAAATTAAGTCGAGTACGGTCCTGGACACGTGAACGTGAAAATATTTTTAGAAACGTGCCCTTCTTTTCGTCATGTAGGATGCCACATTGAAAAATCTTTTATGAGAGATGTTAAATATAAGGCTGCTTCAGAGAGAAAATATTTTCCTAATCTCTGCAAGGGGCGATTTTACTTAGCTTATCCGCGGCTATGCCTTTCCCAAATTTCTAACAATTTGAGGTGGGAAGTTGGCAAATGAACAACCTGTACATAAACTGTCTTGAACGTATTTTTAAGCACCTAAGTATACACACTTAAATTTAACGAGAAACAAGTGCTGGAGCAATCATCTTGACAGCCAGAACTTTATCATAATTATACGTCAACATCGAAAAGGAACTGGAGTTTTTTTTTTTTTTACCGTTCCGCCCCTGTAATTACAAAAGACGTGTAACCACTTACGTACAACATGTAACCGTATATACGTTTTTCCATCTTTATATTAACCCGCGAAGTGTAACGAGAATGCAAAAGAACTTTACAAGCCGAATACCTGGCTGTCATTATCTGGTATACATGTTTGCGTATGTACATACTTTCAGAGATGTATACTTATGTCTATGTAAGTACAACATACTTATATGTATGTTTGTTTGAACACGTATAATTCTGGAAATACACTTCAGAAACACGCACAGGCCGAGTGTCAGCAATTACCGTACTATTAGCAATTCAAATTAATTAACCAAGCCGGTATACGCTGGCGTCACGTATAGTTAAGTAGATGCATTTCGTTCGTTTTTGTCTACTCTCCCATTTTTTTTCTTTCTTTCTTTTAAATTGAATGTACTGCGAAATTACGAAGAATTAATGTCGAGAATACACGCAGCAATTAAGTGAATACTTTAAATGGTCGCGTTCCAGCTGAAGTAGATAGCAGATATCTGCTCTTGAATTACTGTATGGGATACTGAGGTAACGTGTATAAAGCTGTGGCATTCTACATTATATCGATTGATACTAAATATGGTCTATCTGATGCCGGTGCGTATAATAAAATTTGTTCTGAACTATACCTAAAGGCCATATGCATTGAAAATCTCTTTCAGATATATGAGACGTTATCATATAAAGATTATAAATTTTGTTCAAGTTTGGTTGGCGCTATACAGTTTAGGAGAGACACCACTTGAGGAACTTATAATTTATAATTTAAATAGAAATGACAGTTTCAATTGACTTTTTATAAAGTTTGTATGTAGGTAAATAATTTTTGAATAAAAACAAAAGGAAAAATGTTTTCTACTAATTTATGTAGGATCGAGTTCGGCACCATTCAGTGAGCCCCCTACATTATAACAAATCTTATTAATAGAGACCAGAGTATATGCAAAGTGCATATATTTTATTTTTTGCATATATTTAATTATAGTCTATATGTAGACGAATTTCACTAATTGAAGTTAATTAGTGATTGCATATATTACATATTTAGGCATTTCTATACATATTTTTACAAAAATTGCATATATTGCATATTTAAGCTTTTTCTTATCCTTTCTATTAGTAAAAATTCCTAATGTAGATCGACAACCGACAATTCTCAAAACGATAAATCTTTTACATTGGTTTCTCTAATACTTTTTTTCCAAGAACTGCACGTGTTTAATTTCGCCTAGCAGAAGGGATGTGGTAAATTAGTTTTATTATTATTAATTCCCAAATAAACTATTCATTCATTGAATACCTTTAAACGAAACAGCATGTAATTGTGTTACGTTTTTAAATACTATGCGTACATACAATGAGTATAGCGAACAACATTTCTTTATGATTTAAGCCATATCCTGAACTGGTAAAGGATGGCGACAAAATATTTTGTCGAGCTTGCAGTAAACTGGTAAGTTTAATTTTACTAAAAGCTTTACAATTGTTTTTAAATTCTTTAACTTTTGATATAAAATGACAATTGTTGTTGTAGATGTTTTCTGAGAGAAAATACTTGATTGATCAACACGCTAAACTCCATCACGTATTGGAAAATGTGAAAAAACTAAAGCGATCCGCATGTGTGCAGCAATCTATACGTCAATGTGTAGCATCAACTTCACGAAACTCAGAACAAGAAGAATATAATACGGATCTGTGTAACGCATTAATTTCGTCTAACATACTATTAGCAAGATTAAACAATGTTAATTTGAAATCATTTCTGCAAAAATATTGCAAACATAATATACCTGACCTAAAAGTACCTTACGAAAAAATTATGTCACATCTTGTTACTAGCAAACAATAACAGAAATTCAACAATTGGTAGGGAATAATTTTATTTATATCATGGTAGATGAAAGTACGGATAAGTGTGGCCGTTATATTGCCCATTTGTTAATAGGAATTCTTCATGAAGATATTGTAGGTAAATCATATTTAATTTATTGTAAAGAACTTCAAAAAACAAATAATGTGACAATTGCCCAATTCGTTCAAGAAGGTTTATCAAATTTCTTTTTACCTGGAAGTATACCTTGTGAAAAAAATTTACTAATGTTGTCCGACGCTGCACCATACATGATAAAAGTCGCGCAAAATTTAAAATTTTTTTATAGTAACATTATTCATACCACTTGTTTAGCTCTTGGGTTCAATCGTGTAGCCGAAAACATCAGGAATCAATTCCCTTTGATTAATGATTTAATTAGCAATGTCAAAAAAGTATTTTTAAAAGCACCTTTACGAATCCAATTTTATAAGGAGCGACTTCCCGGTGTTAAGTTGCCTCCTGAACCGATTATTACGAGATGGGGTACATGGTTAGAGGCTGCAATTTTTTTCGCCGATAATTTTGAGGGAATAAAAAATGTAATTATTGAAATCACTGCTGACTGCATTGCTCTAGAAAATTGTAAAAAGATAGTAACATCAACAGAATTGCTACGAAACCTTTTTATATATGTATTAAGCTTTAATTAATTAAATTATAGCTTTGTTTCGAGTTCCATTCGTAAACTAGAAACGCAAGGGATGTCGCTCTCGGAATCAGTCGAAATAGTAGACGAATTTGATATGCTATGTAAGAAGGTTAAGAGTACAATAGGTAATTCTATATACGATAAATTTAAAATAGCGATAAATAAAAATGCGGGGTATTTGAAATTGAAAAAAGTTAAGAAAATTTTGGAAGATGAAACAGTAAACAATTTCGACTTTAATTTTAGTTTAGAATATACTTATTGCAAAGTTAAAAAATGCACCAATTACATCTGTGGATGTTGAAAGGAGCTTTTCTATTTCGAAACATATGTATTCTGATAGAATACAAAACTTTCTTTTACACAATTTTGAAAAACATTTAATTATAAATTGTTTTTAGAAATATGTTGTGAAAAGATTTTGTGCAATAAAGTTAATGTTTAAATTTCTGCTCTTATTTATTTTATGTAAAAATTTTTGCATATTATAGCAATTTTTTTGCATATATGTCCCAGGTTTATGCATATTTTCTCAAAAATCGATGCATATATATGTGCATATATTTCAGTTTTTCTTTGCATATAATCCGGTCTCTAGTCATCATATTCATTTAAGTTAATATTTTGGAAGAAGTAGAACTTCGTTAGTATAAAAAAAACTTCCCGTAAGTGTGTTGCTTCATTGTATACTCAAATAAATACGTGTCATTCGCTGTATTTTCTATTTCTACGGCTAGATTTATCCCAGTTAGGTACGCGTACATATACATACTATTCATCATCTACTAAATCAGCTAATTCCATCAATTAGTTCTTAATGCGCTCCGTAAATTACATAAATACGGCGTTTCCCGTCTAATTAAAACGTTAATCGAATGAATCCGCTTCATCAGATTAATATGCCCGACATCGCTGATGCGGCTATACATAGCGTACACACCTCCTAATAGTCCATAAAGTTATAATTAATTTTTAAGTTAAATTATTCAGAGAACTTTTATCTCCGGGAAAAATACATTTTACGTCAGATTACGCGATTACTCGTCGGGATACCGTGAAACTCGCTGAAAACGGAATTCGGACCGGAATTACGACCGCGACTCCGAAAATTCTCGTCTTTTATATCGTTTTAAATTTAACTCGTCCGCAACGCTCCGGTTTGTCACCGCGCTTCGCGCAATTAATTCCTCTTCCTTCGCCTGCGGCGGTCGGCGCGTCCGCGGAAACGGCAGGCGTGGGCGGTTGGTTGTACGTAGTTAGCGATAGTGGTGGAAGTGGTGGTGGTTTTGGGGAATGTGCGCGCGCACTTTCGCATCAGCCGACGCTAGTGGTAGAAGCGCCCAGTTCATAAAGCGACGGCTGATGAGTTCGCCGGCACCCTTGTCGCACAACCCGACGTAATTTAATGGAATCCCAGCCTCTCTCTCCCTCCTCCTCCTCCTACTGGTCTCTCTCGCTGTTCCATTTCCCATTCTATTCGTGTATTTCCGCATATTCAAACTTTAACTCCAGTGGCGTCACGCAAAGGCGGTTGTAATATTTATAATATTCTCTTTAACTGCTTATTATATTCGAATTCTGTCTTATATCTCTAACTAGATATAATTGCAACATACATAGAATTTAGTGAGATGTGTATCCACATTCTTAACCTAAAATCGCCGCACTAAAGTAATTATTTCAAAACTTTTTTTAAAACTATGTTAAAAGTATACTTACTTCTATCTTGAAGCATTCCTATTTCCCCCATCTCATGATCCAAAAATTATTAATTATTATTAAAAGGCATACGATATTTATATTTTCTCGTAAATACCTATAGGCATTTAAGATTGTCCAAATAAATCTACTGTTGTATTGTCCCTCGTTGGGCGCCAAATGTAGTGTTGTGCTTTACATCCTCTATTCTTTATTTACTTGAAAGTCTTCGATGTTTTGTAATATTTTTTTTTTATTTTACCATTTTTTTCTTACTTAGTACAAAAGTAGGGCGCACAGGTTTTTTTTTTTGTTTATGAAATGCATGTTCTGAGAGAAAAAAAAATAACGAAGATTATTTTTTAAGAACGTTGATCCAGCATCACGATCAATTTTTTTTTTGTTGTAAAAAGTGGTTTGTAGGACATCATCAACATAACGCGCAGTAGTCACAGCGCTTCGAACAACGAGAAGTGGTGATCGGCTAGCACAGGCAGTAGATAGGGGAGGGTTGGACAAAATAAGGTACTTAACAAATAAATATTCATTTCGCACGAACTGAACATAATTATATGTCAACTTTTTAAGGAACCAGTGTCTCGTCTTTTTGCTTGAAACCGACAATAAGGAAACATATTTTTAACGAATAGAACCGGAGATAATTGGTTTTTATTTGATTTATGTTAAATACCCCGTTTTATCAAACCAGTTTGATAAAACAGAGTAGTATATTTTGAAACAGATCTATTGTAAAGATTTTAGAAACAAACTATTCACAAAAATCACATGTATATGGTTCATTGTCCACATCGTCCATACCAGCTCACTCTTCATGAGCCCATCCATTACATCTAAAGCACTTTATCCAACCTTCCTCAAATTTTGAATTTGAAAAAAGCTCATTGCAGTAAATGCAAGCTGTGTTACTATCTTCATCTTCTGACGAAGACTCACAGACCTGTGCTGCAACAGCTTTCTTCGATTTCTTTTTCTTCTCCTCATTTCTATCTGCAGAAACAGCAGAATTGCGTCTAGAGCTAGATCCCGTAGGATGCTTTCGCTTGACAGTCTTTCCTTTTTGACAAGATGAAATCAGTTCTTCCTTGTAAGGAGAACTTGTTAGTATGGCCGTTTTTCCTTTTCTTCTTCCGTTGGCTCTTTCTCTTCTTTCCCCTCTGGGGACTGCTTTTATGTCTTTTGGAGAGACTTGGAAAGCTGAAGTGGAAGATGCAGGGTCATTCGATTGGGCAAATCGTAACGTGCAGGGATCAGAACCTGTCCTCTTCTGTAACTCGGAAACTAAATTTGGAAATTCTGAAGAAGCCTTTCCTTCTATAGGGTGCCATAATGGTTCCTAAGAACAAGAGGAAACCTTGTTGAAACACCATAATAATGGAATAATACTAACAGTAATAATATATTCTTGAATTAGGCCTATGTATATGAAAATAAAGCAGAAAGTTGAATCGCAATTTTAAGTCCTTTGGATACAACGGGGTACCACCCTGTTCTGTCTAACTTAGAAGTACCCTGTTTTATCACACTACGTCATTTTATAAAGATATTCACTTCGACAGGAAAATAACGACATATTTAGTTTGAAACAGATATCATTGTGTACAGAAAATGGGATTTAATTTATATAATACTTGCTTTGAAATCATCAAATGATTGTCTTCCAGGTATAATCACGAATGTCGGAGCCAAAAATTACAGCACAACACACTAACAATAGCTTTTTTAAATCCAGAGTACACACGCATGCGCAACCCTGGTTGCTACTATTGTTCGAAAGGCGGTAAGAAGCTAACAAAGAAGTTAGTGTGTTGCTCGGTAGATGGCAACATACACCAAACGAGAAAAATGCAGTATGCTGTTTTATCAGACTACTCTGTTTTGTCCAACCCTCCCCTACTGAGCTGCACTAGTTCTTTAGCCTTCTTTTTTGATGGGCCTTACCATGAGATTGGCTGGTTGTATTATTTCAGTGTTCTTTTTATTCCTGTTTGACCCAACTTCATACCTGCTAGTGTTAGGCGTGTATATGAAGCAGATGGCGCCTTTCTCTCTAACTCATCAGCTTTTTCGTTTCCTTCGATTGCTGAATGTCCGAGCACTCACAGCAACATAACTTTATTGCTTTATCTGCTTATTTTCATAAGCCCTCTGATTAATTTCAGTTGCATAATGCAGTATTGCGTGTATTGCTCTGCTTGAAAAACCGTGACATATTTTTCTAGTGGAAGGGTGATCCATAGAGAAGTTAGTATAGAGCCGAATCTTATGTATATAGAAACGTTCGCGTGCATTCACGCGATCTAATGAGCTTTGCGGGTACTGTTTACAAAATTACCGCTTTTATTTAATTTAAATCGGTTTTATTTTATATATCAAGAAAAGTAGGGTATATGTATATGCATACAACTTAAGTAATAATATTCACTTAGATGCATAATGTTCTTTATCTAAATTATTTCCATGTGAATATTATTACTTAAGTTGTATGATTCTACTTATATTTTTGTGTATTTTATTTACTTTGTTGCTAATGACCTGTATAATAACTCACAAATGTATTGTATTGACCCGTGTTGGTTTGATCAGCGAGAAATAAGTAAATATTAAATAAACGTGCAAAAAATAAAACTTCCATTAAGTTTCTGTTAATACCTACATATATTTAAAAGTTGCTGTTATAAGAAGTATGTTGACATATGTTTGATGTAATAAGAACAAAAAAAAACACTGCAGATAAAAGTAAATAATGAAATAACAGTAAAACACTCAAAACTTAACACGATTACCAATAAACGAATTTAAAATAAAGAAATAACAAAAATAATAACTACGGAAATCTGGTACGCACTCTAAAACAGAATAGATTAAAAACAACTGGCCATAACCGCCATAGCCACGGACGAACTATCCTCTCCAACTATCTCCCTCAGTAATAATGTATACCAACCACAAAATAATTTATTCTGTGATGCCAATACACATATAGTTATTACACAAATATTACTAAACATTTGCAACATTTGCTTTCCTTGTCTGACACCGCTGGGACTTTTGACCAGATTTAAGTTACTACCCCATGAGGTGATCTTTGTGTTTCTCACCCCCTTGGAGATTCCATTCCCGTTTTCGATTTTTGAGCCGTCTGTAAACCAGATCAATTCTCCGAAGTGGTTGTCTGTGGTTGGATTTATTCCAGCTTATCCGATCTGTGATTTCCACTTCAAAAGATGAAAAGATGTCTGATATCATCTCCAAAAGCGAGGGCTATAGAAAAAGTAACGTAAGAACTCCAATTATTAATCTTGGATAAGTTGGTAAAAATTTCGAAAATCGTAAAACTGTTTGCATTGCCATAAAAGTAATAGAAATATCTTCCAAATGAGCTTCTAAATGAAATTACTTCCTATTTAAAATTTTAAAGATAGCTACGCCCTCTATTTTACATCAGAAGCCATGTGCGTATCTCTATAGGCAAAAAATCACAAATTATCTCTAATTTCACTTGGTTTTTGTTTCATTGCTCTATCTCATACCATTCAAAAGTTATCAGGGGGGGGGACCATTTACGACCTCACTGTATAAATTTGATTCTTTTAAAGCAACATCCATCACGCATGCTGAGCTTCCCACGTCAAAAAAAAGATGAAAGAAAAAGTATTACAATTTTACAAAGCATATATATCACCTTTATATTTCCACCGACAGTCAAAAAAACCTGTTTATTACCAATTTGCACTCCTGCCAATTTCCCATAACCCGCCGCTGTGTTTTATTGGCGACCCCTCGACCCCTGTAACCGCCCCCGCAGTCGCACACCGTCAGCATTGTTGGCCACGAGCGTGGCGTACAGACCACAGTATTGATTTGCCCAATTCTCCTTTTCAAACCTGCCCTCTACCACTCTCCTCCAAACCCCGCTCTCTTTACTACTTCCAGTTCACAACGGACGCCGCCGTAGCGTTCTCTGTCTTCCGTTCGGCGGTCTCCTTCTGGCGTAGCGCGCATCACGATTGCCGTCCCCGCAACCCCTCCCCTATAACCAATCCAGCGTGGCACGGATCATCAAGCACGTTGGCTTCCGTTCGGCAGATGGGTACCGTCACACCACCCTTCGATATGCTTCCGGAAATTCTCCAGATTGCTTTATTACGTGGTTGCAACGTTGTAATATTTGACCTAGTGAGCCGGGTGCAATTGAAAAATGATTCTGTTACGTGTATACGGTTTTTGAACGAATGGACGGCTTTTTGCATCATTATTACAACCCTCCTAATATCCGATTACAAAGGATTTGCAAAGCATTCTGAAATGACCTTCAGATTTGACAGTCATTGTCAATAGCTTAAGCTAAGATATGCATTTCTTCATGAAAGTTTTTGCTTATTCTAAAACCCACAAATAATACTTTGACTTTGAAAATAATTGTCTTAGTAATGGATGAAATAGCAGCTTTATTATATTAGTGCTACAGACATTGGAGGCTTCTATTTTCATCACTATTCGTTTCCATTTTTTGCTGTTTCTTCGCACTTATTTATGCCTAGCTCCCTTATGTCGGCTTTCACTCCCTCAATCCACTTTTTCTTTGGTCTTCCTCTTTTCCTTTTCGCACCTTTCCCTTCATAAAATACTTTTTTTTAACACCTCTTTATTCGGGAATTCGGCACCGAACCAAAAATGGGTCCTGGAACAATGAAAGAAATCATTGTTCACATGAAATAATGCGTTAAAATTGGTCCAAAGAACGAATTTATCAAATCAATGAAAAATATTTTATTAAATCACGACGAAATTTATTAAGTAATAAATAGAGTTGGGCAAATTTTCCGGCGCGGCAGGTACGTATTCAGAACGTGCGCTCCAACTCATGTACTCCAATAAGGCAGATGAACCGTAGAGTTGCAAGTCAGGAACAATAGTGCCTGTTTTTCTTACAAAATGTAAAAAAAAATTTTTTATCTAAATATGTAGTAATATAAAATGCGAATGCTTTGCAAGGTGGCCCGTTTTGTTCGCCTGCTTTGTCCGATTTAGTCCCCAAGGAAAATTTGCACAACTCCATTAATATGATATGTTTTACAAATGCATACTAAATTACAATAATACGATTGATTTGCTTTATTCATATTACATTGTTTGAGGCCCGCGTCGCAATACGTATCTGCTCCACCGGACAATTGCCCAACTCTAGTAATAAATCATTCATTGTATTAATGAAACCAAAATAATTGATCTGCTCAAAAAAAATATGTTATTGTTGTAACGAACACCAGTTTTTGTTTTAACAACTTTATTTGGTTTACTGCTATCTGTTCATTCTTACAATAATTTGCAAACCATTGAACTAACGAAGAAAGTATCATTTAATACTTTATTGTACTTATATCGTGAAAAATTTTACGAAAATTGTACGTAAAAATAACAGTATATATTCCTATTATTAACAACATTATTTATTGAGAATATAGTTACCATAACAAATATCCATGCACTTATAACGTAGAATGATTTCTTATAATAATGAAAACTAATTTATTTTCACTAATTAACCTTGTTATTACTTAATCAAAGGTTTTAAACAATATTTTATCATAACAATGACACATTTCCTGCTGTCGATGAAAATCCACTCAATGAATGTAACTTATTGATATTACGTTTAGCATTTTTCTCAGTGGGGACGCCCTAACCTTCTGATTCTTTGTGTTCGTATGTTTTGCGTTATTTTCGCTTTTTTTCACAGATCCATTACCTCTCTGTTTGTGCGTTTTCTCCATTGACCTTCTGTTATTCTTATACAGTAATGCGCACACTGCTACGTTAATTTACGGAACGGGGAATATGGGTAGCAGCATGGCTAGCGTAGTCGCATACTACAACACCCTGGCTAGCGAGAAAGTGCGGTGAACTTATTCACATACAACGCAAAGCATTTGACATATGAATTCTTCAATTTTATTGTTATTTGTCCCTATTTCATGCCATAAAAGTAAATAAAATACAACGTAAATAGTATGCTTTTAATAAAACGAAAATTTAGATAAAAATATTAAATATCTTTAAAATAATGCCAAAAAATAAATAAAACTAAAGGTGTCTCCTGCATTATAAAATAACGTAAATATCTCCTGATTAAAACGAAACTTAAAAAATATTCAGAATTAGCCAAAAGAAATACATAAAAGTAATAATTCAAAGAACTAATTTAACTTTAAATACTCGAATCGGCCTCCTCCTATTTCCAAACAAAGAGCTACTCAATTATAGAAATCCCGCCTAACATTGCCCAGTACGTCTGGTGTAATTGATTCTAAACAATTAGTAATTTTTAATTGTAATTCCTTTAAATTGTTGACCCGTTTCTCTTCAAATGAGTAAATTTTTGATTTTACATAGCCCCAAGGAAAAAATCATTCGGGGATAATTCAAGTGATCTAGCTGGCCAACTAATTGTTCCTTGTTTCGAAATGATTCGATCACCGAAAGCGGCTCTAAGATATTGTCGTGCCATTATACTTAACCTAAAAGCATACATTTTCTAATTCAACATTTGGTATTCTGCGCAAAGAGGGAATAACATTGTTTTCCAACAACTCAAGGTATTTTTGTCTGTTTAACGCCCCGTTTATAAAAAAGGGACCAATGATATTATTTCCCAGTATACCAACCCACACATTTAACTTTTGAGGGTATTGTGTATGGGCGGTATACGTAACATGTCGATTAGTACGTGACCAATATCGCACTTGCACAGGATTATGTGCACCATGCAAAGGAAATGTTGACTCCCCTGTGAATAGAATATTTATTATAAAGTCTTCGTTTTGTGCAAATTTTTCGATAATATTTAGGCAAAACTGAATTCTCTCGTGCATGATTCGAGTTTTTATTTAGTATTTTCCTCAAACATTTTCTTTCCTAAATTTCTAATTTTTCATCCGTACCCATATTTATTTCACTGGCATACAGCACAACCCCTTTTATGATATATCGTTTCGTGAGCTCTAATTCTGCTTTAAGACTTGATTCACTGTCGATCTCCCACGTCTGAAACCTGTTTGATACTCACCCACCTCTTCGTCTTTTCCGTATCAACCTCGCAACTATTTTGTATACAATGTCTAAAAGTGTCTACAATTACTTCGTAATTTTTGCATCATATCTTATCACCTTTCTTGTAAATTGGGTAAATAGGTGCGCTACTCCAATCTTCATTATTTTTTCTTTCTGTACACTTAGTTTCTGTTGCAATTTCTGTCCTCCTTGTTTTAATACTTCTACAGTAATTCAATTTTCTCCCGATGCACTTTTATTCCATTTTATCTCTTCTATAAATTCAAATATTTCTTGTTGTGTGGGTTCTTCTACTTATTTTTACAATTCATTAAAGTGTCTTGCCCATAAATCTAATTTCTTTTTTGTATCTCCTACTAGAAAATCTGGGTTTCTGCAGTAATTTTTTTCTTCTGGAATACGTGCTTTTTTCGGGATAGAAATTTTCTATATTTGTTTGTTGGCGTAGTGCTTTTCTATTTTACTTAATTGGTTCTTTAGAACCAATTATGACCACGATTATATTGGATATGCATGTTTCTAACTCTGGTCCATATTTATACTGACAATTCAAAAATAAAAAAAGCCAAAAGGCAATACTTATATCTACCCAGAAGCTAATAAAGATGGAAAACTATACTACATATGTAGTTATTAAATTCATTGATGAGACGTAATAAAAATAACAGTACCGTACTTAGCAGATTTTGTATATTTTTGATAACCGTTATGCAACAGATCAATAAAATGTAAATAACATGACCTAAAGAAAATACATCTTAAGTACTTGGCCGCAATTATTTTTTACCACCACATCATAATTGGCGTTTTCTTATTTTCCAATAATATTGATCCTAATAATCTAGAGAATGCTGAAAAATCTATCTATCATAAAATAAACCGAGTTCATTTTGTAGGAACTGAGTGAATGAACTTTAGTGGAGTATTTATATTCCAATCTCTTTTTTACTATATCGACTAAGGATCTGTTTAGCGGTATCAGATGATATCTTATTTCTATCCGCCCATCACTAGTTAGATGTATATGGAAGAAAACAAACTTCCTTAAACGACTCGACCATCAATACTCTCACCACAAATCATTAGCTTCCATTTATCGTTAAATATATTTCTTGGGCGTTACTATGAAAGTCACTGTTGTTTATTTTTAAGCAAAATATTTAAATGTTTCTATATATGAAAAAAAGCGAGTACTTTTTTTTTCAGCGTTAATACAATTTCCAAATAATCCAACATTATAATACATTAATATGCAAAAGAGTAGATACACGTAATATGATTTAGTGCCTTTCAGCACGAATGAATTGAAATTTCGTGTTCATATGTATCGTATAATTAAAGACGGATATGCAAATTACACTGCCAATAATTATTGTAATTGGCCAACGTACTGGAGTCGGTTCAGTTCATGTGACCTAATTAATTATAGCGCATAAATTGCGGGCATATAATGCCCACACTGATATCATGATACCGTGCTGTTGTGAATAATGCATTATAATAAGCTTGGGTATTAATTGATAATTAATTGGAAACAACTGCTACAATTAGAGCTCTTAAAAGCGGTAAATATCTGGGATTGTATTTTCGTTTATGTCCATTTTAAAGCAGACCAGAAAATGATCTAAATTATAAACAAGTAAGCTTTCAATACAGCACGGACCATTCGTGGCATGCGCTCTGTTAATTTTGTCAGAGTTTCCTAGGAAATATTGTTCCATTCAGCTTGGAGAAGTCACTACAGGTGTTCTTTCGAAGTTGGGCACACTTTCCTTACTCGTCTGTGCAGCTCATCCCACAGTAATTCGAAGGGATTCAAATCCGAACTCTGTGAAGACCAAGGCATAATTTCCAAAACTTTATCCTCTACTTCAGACGTGAGATAATCTTTGCAGATGCGTGCTGTGTATTTGGGGTCGTTATTATGCGCAAACACGAAGTTCTCCCCAATCAACCGCATCCTGACATTACAGCGTGTTAATCCAATATGCGTCTATAATTTTCTTTGCGCATAATGCCGTCAATTTTTACGAAGGTCGTGACAGACCTGGGCGATTCCGGTCTTCGAATATTCCGGTATCTCGATAGCGACGAATAATGTAATGGACTGTTGATTTTGTCACTTCTAATTTTTCTACTATGACACCCACAGAATGTCCTTTCTCAAGTCATGTGACAATTGCCGATTTGTTTTCTACACTTATTGGTTTTTTTTTAATACTATTTTCACAAACACCACAATTGAACAACCTTATCGTAACTAGTTTACTAATAGAATAATTCACAACAAGTACAATATCAATTATTCCCTGCTATTGGGTTAAATTTGAATTTTCTTTTTAATAGTTAAATACTTTGTTGTGTATATGTTTATAGTAGAAATTTCTACAATAATGATAAAAATATTAAATATTGAAAAAAATGGATTTTTTAAAATTATACCAGTTGTCCTAACTTCAATAACCGATAGTGTGGCCCCATATTTTTTTTTTTGCTCAAAGAAAAAAATCAGGGCTGAAAGGGTTAACTTATCTGGGATAAGCAACTACTTGCTGGTTAGTCGTTGTAATTTTTTATCAGGACGGTGTCACCCTAACATAGAATAGGTGATGATTACGTTATTTCGGTAACTACTTACTGTATTTTTTCCAATTGTCAGAACCAAAATCCCTTAAAACAATAAGGTAAAAAATAACCCAGTGGTTTATTTTCTCAATTCTAAATCCTTATTTTAGTTACGCATTTAATATTATTATTAAAAGTATTTTAATTTTTTTGCTTAATGTGTTTCTTGTATTTTAATCATTTAGTTTTATGAATATCACATTGGCTATGAAGATGGTAATATACCGAAACCGGTAAGCCGAAAATAAAAGGTTTTAGAATTGAGAAATAAACCACTGGTTTAGCTTTTACCTTATTATTATCACCTCAATTTGGACTTCAATGTGAATACCTCAAAACAGTGTTGTAAAAATAAAACAATAATAAAAAATACAATGTTTTAACATCTATGCTTTTTTTTTCACTATTTTACAAGGTTTTTTTTAAAACAACGCAATCCTAGTTGACAGGTAACATTATCGTTCTTATTCATAAAATCATCCTAATATAAAAATTCTTATTTTCCCCATTGAGAAAGCAAATTTTGAATGTAGTAATTCTCTATGTTATAGTTAATATACGTCATTACAAAACAAATGATTTGTTTGAACTAAATCCTAGTAGGTCTGATAATTAAGAATATTTAAATACTCGGGACTTCTCATTTGTTTCGAGAACCCATCAGTGATTATAATACATTAGACTAGAGCAAATAAAATCGTATTATTTCCCCAATTTTAAGTATTTAAATACACCTAAATGTGATTTCGGTTTACGCCTATATGAGTGTAACTTAATCATCATAAGTGAACCTTTGAACCCAACCCTATATGTATATATAAATTACACTGTAGATAAATTTTAAATTTGGTTCTTCATTATTGTCACAACTACCAAACAATATGGGCCGCTACCCTTATGATTGATGGTGTTTATTTTGTCATAATTCTTAAAAATATAGTTAATTTTTTTATATATATGCGTATTATTTGAAGTGTGCCAATATGGTGGTGAATTATAAACTATTTACGGTGGAGCAGAGAAGTGCTGTGATATGCGTGTTGGATGAAGACGGGTATTCCGCTGAGAATATCGCAAAACGTCTTGGTGTAACTAACAAAAGCGTCGTCCAAACTTTGGAGAGATATAAAAATATTAAAACGTGTAAAGAAAGGAAGAGCAAGCGATCAAAGACAGATAGTATTTCGGTAAGTTTCAGCAATAATCGTGGGCGACTTTGTTACTCGTTATTTTCGTTGCAATATTACAATAATGGTAATTTTAATGCTTAAATGTTATTTTAAACTAAGAAAGAAGAAAGAGTAATGGTTATAATACCGATATAACTTTAAATGGACAACTTGTAACATTACTATTTGGTTTGTATTGGTACAAGTAAGTATCTTTAGTATCTTTACAATGGTAATGCAAAAGAATTAAAAATAACTTTTGATTCTACTGCTTACCACTGTATCCATAAGAAACATTAAAAATATTAGGGGCAACTAGTTTGTAGCTAATATTACAAAATTATATTGTGTCATTATAGCAAACATTATAATTTTTACGATGGTATTAGGATGAATATTTCTAAGTAAACTTAGAAATTTTGTACATTATTCAAGGACGAAAAAAAATTCTACGGTATATAATATTAAAGTACTGTAACACTTGACAAAAAATAAATATCATGTATAATTATTTATAGGTATGGGGTCCTATATTTTCAGGGATTTGTGTGTAAAAGTATATATTATTTAATGAACATTACATTAGTTACCATAATCGGTTTTGACTGAAAATCGATTATTCACAGTTTTACTAAAATCGATAATAACAACACCGTTTGTTTAAAAATGTGTTCTTTATTGTAATCTATATACAAAAACTAAAACACTCGACTGCTATATCGAACAAATAACAAACCACATAAAAACAACTTTACATGTCTGGATTCTAGATATATTGGGTTTGAATATAACGCATGTACAGCTCCTCTCACAAAAAGGTTAACAGTCTGAATCACGATTGTTTGATTATATATTCTCAGGTTGAACTGTGTTTATTCCAGGTAATTTTATTCATGCCAGCCGAAGAGTAGCCCACATACGTAATGTTGACTCGTATTTGATAAATTCATATCTTATGTCCGTTATTCATTTGGTAAATTGTCTATGAAAGTTGTTTTGACGACCTTGATTTATTATTATTAGTTTTCAAATAAGTGTATCCATTCAGTTTAAGGCGCAACAAGTTTGCGGCAAAAACCACAAAAGGAAGCATTTGTTTGTTTATGTGATATTCGCCTCTTATAACATATGTATAAACATATTTTTCATTGAAACCTCACATAACGAAGTACAGTTACGGACAAATGTCATACGCATATTCTTTCATAATAACATTAATAAAACATTTCAATTAAACTTTAATTTTTTTTTATTATCTCTCAATACTTTCCTAAATAAAGCTTTTCATCGCTTTTTTACAACATAATACTGAAAAATAAATTGGAATTAACTCTTGTCTGCGATTGTATATCTCGACAATAATATTAGGTCTCTCTTATATTTTTAATAGTAAAAAAATTGGAACACTGAATAGTTGAAATGAAAGCAGTAGGTGTTGCAGAAATCAAGGCATCCTTATAAATCTGATGATGCCATTGGTACATATGGGAACAATTTTGTGTTCTAGCACGATAACTGTCCCGTGCAGAAATCGCAAATTGTGCAAAAATGGATACGTTCCGCAAACATTTATATAACAAGTATTGACCTGGCCTCTAAATAGTCCGGACTTAAGTCCTATTGAAAATGTTTGAGCTGCATTAAAGCAGAATATATATTTATACATATATAAAGACTTCATTCCAGAAAATGCAGATAAACTATGAGAAACTTCTAGGAAGTAATCGAAAATAATGGGGACTGGAGACATTGGATGTTTCAAGATTGAAGAAATGAATTTGTGCAAAAGTTATAATTAGATAAAACAATAAAATAAATTTATAGTGAGAACATTTTATTATTACAGTATCACATGTGTATATGTATGATACGTTACTAGCAAAGTATGTCCTTGCTTTTACTATTGAAAACTATATATTCTATTTATATTCAAATTCACTTATTGCTAAATATTACAATTAAAAATTATGAAAATGAATGAAAGAAACTTGTTTATCCACTATATTCCATATTGGCCGTATATATTCGAAATAAGGTATTCTAATAAATCAATAAGAACATTCAGAAACAGAAAATCTATTTTACCAAGGAATACCATGTGATTCAAAATTATTGTCGTAAGAAAAACACTGTTTTCCGGAAAAAAATTATCTATACTTATTACCAATTTAATGAGCGAAGTTAGCTACATACAAATTTCATCCATTAAATGAATTTTCTTGACATTTAGCGACATTGGCGTGCGTGTTGTAGTATCTTTCGATTATTTATCTTATAATTTTTTTCAAATCGTTTATATTTACATCTAGTATCACCAACAATAGTATTTCTGAATGTTGTAAGAAAATAATAATAATAAATTTATCTGTGGTAATAGCTCAACAAACAGGGAAAAATCAATATTAACATTAAGTGAAATAGTTTTAATTACATTAATGTAAATATTTATACATTTGTATAATTTTATAGGCTTATCATTGCACTTCAGCGCAATCTGCTGTCAAAAGAAAGTTACATTTTCATCCCTATAAAGTTTCTACGGTACAGGAATTATTACCATTAGATCACGATAGGCGATTGGAATATTGTCATTGGTTTAATAACAATTTAAGGGACGATGACTTGCTAAACAAATCATTTTTCTCGGATGAAGCCTGGTTTTATCTAACAGACTATATCAATTTACAAAACTATTGTATCTGGTTTGCAGAAAATCCACACGAATTTCGAGAAACGCAATTGCATCCCGTAAAAGTTGGAGTTTGGTTAGCTATGTCCAGGCAACGAATAATAGGCCAATTTTTCTCGAGGAAACTGTAACAGCCCAACGTTACCAACAGATGTTGGAATTGTTTATTGCAGAGTTACAAGAAATGAGCTTGAAGCAGGTTATTTTCAGCACGATAATGCTCCAGCACATACTGCTCGACAAACCTGCCAATATCTTCAACAGTTTTTGCTGACAGGTTCGTTAGAGCACAAAGATGGCCACCAGATCGCCTGATCAACCCCATTAGATACTTCATGTTCGGCTATCTAAAAAATAGGTCTATAGAACCGCATGCATACCATAGAAGAACTGAGAGATGCAGTTTTGTCACTTAATAATTATACTAATTGTATGTTATAATTTAAAGTAATAAATAAATTTAGTTAAACACCAGTTAGTACTGAATTGTAAAATCATAATTTAGTAAAGTTAAATTAATTACATTTCATTTTTACAAGCAGAAACACCAATCCATCGTTTATATAATGCGAGTTCAAATATAGGTTACGTTTTTCCTTATTTATAACAGATCCGTTTACTTTCTTAAGTTCCAACACTGACTTAGTTCAAACCTTCATTACAAACACGCGGCATATACCTACACCCTGTTACTATCTATAGGAGCGGAATTGACAATCATTTTGAATCTCTGTGTACATAAAAATATTATTTCAACGCCTGCTTGTTTATATCTTAATAACAAAAACTAAATTATAAAAACAAGAAATCCTGTGTCGGATAAATACACAACGAATCATACATAACATCTGTTTACACCGATAAGACGCAGTCGTAGTAAAAGCTATAGTCCATCCTAAATGCGTACGCCGCATACATTTTCGCGTAGGTCGTTAACTTTTTCTTGGTAGGAGCTGTACTTAACTGGTTAACTTGTTTATTGCCTGGCATATCTAACAGCATTTTAGCAAAACACTTTATAAATCATTTTCAAAATAAATATAAAATTAAAGACATTATCTGCCTACATTACAATATTTTATCTTATATTTAAATATTGCTCGTACTTGTTGCTGTGCGCTAGTTTATGATTTGCATAATTACAAATTTTAGAATACTGAAAACAATACACCATCAATTTTTAATGATCACTCAGAATTGCAGTAGACAAAGTAATATCTAAAATGTATATAGGTATCCATTATAAAACGTATTAATCTTCTATAATTGTCGTCCTCTGTATAATATTCCAGTAATTTTACTTATTCTATTTATCAAAGCAATCGCTCGTAATAAGCAGATAATTATACTTGTAAACAACCTATTACACTATATAAAGCCTCATAATCCCTGATATTACCGAGTCCATTATCGATCGCCGGTGAATGGAGTTCGTTAATTATCGAAGCATGTAATGAATCTTCTCGACATTAAAAATAATAAAATCGAACGGCTTTCAAGATCACTTATATATACACCGTGCGTACACTCTCTAATATAACGCCTTATTAAGATTACGAATGCAAGTCACATTATTATAAACGTCTAAATATGATTAAGGTTGATCCTCAAACTCATAAAGTGGAACGTCCAGCGTTGTTGCGGTCGCAATTTATATATTATAGCGTATAATGGGTCTATTTTGAAGTTCGTGCTCGAATGAATTATTAGTATGCCGGACGGACATACATAACTGTGGGCGGTGGTTTCTTCACTCTTCAGAGGCAGTTGTAATAGATTCATGTCGGCGAATAGAATGGAATAGAGTCATATACAGCGCCCGAGAACATAATTTCTATTCGTATTGATAATTTACATAAGTGGATAAACCGTACTTACTTATTATTTAATTCTTATTAAATACGCATGCATAAGTATATGAGCACATGATAATTACGGTAAGATAATATGTATCTATTAGGTATAAGTGAATATAATTTTATTCTCAACAATCTGGTCTCTAGTTTATATTAACCATCTTTTTTAAATGACTTAAACTGTCATTTTTGATTTTTATTCTACGTTGATAGAATATCCTTTTTATTTAAAAGGAATTACATGAAAGTTTTTGCGTTTTCTGTAGGGCCAACATCTTTTTGATGTTACCTCGAAAAGGAATATTTTTCGAGGCCCCACGTTGGGCGCCAAACTTGTAAGGGGTTGTTGTTCTCGCTCCCGATTGTGGATTGAATGTGTTTTTGTTAATTACACTGCGTGACACGATTTTCGTACCTGAAAAACTGATTACTATTATGGTTTTCAATTAGTTACAATATGTAAGCAGTGGATGTTTTTTGTTTCTATCACGTCTTGTTCTTGAAGTATACACTGATGGCATTAGATAGGCTATGCCGATTCTGGCACAAAATCTTTCAATTTTCAATGGGGGTAGAGTTCACATTTTATCCCCTCATAGATACAATATGCATATTTACATGTCACTTTATGCTCGTAGCGACAGATTGAAATATTCTACCTGATATACATACCGGGTGTCCAGCCTAAGATGCAACGGTCCATAGCCGATTTATTATTGCTTTTATGGAAAAATGTTTCGAATAAATGTTGGCTCGAATCATATTCTACACATTTTAAAATTAGTTTCAGTAATGGCAAACTTCCGGTTGTACCGGAAGTAGATACTTTATTATTTTAAATGGAACACCCTGTATATTACTGTATTTTTGGATTCCTTGTTAAATTTAAATAACAATACGTTAGGTATACATTGGAGCTAAGTTGTACCGTTTCCGAATTACATGACGTTTTTTCGAAAAAAATGACATTTACAATGTCTGCTGTGTTTGGAAATATCTTCGAAAATACGAAAGTTAGGAAGATGCGGTTTTCAGTTTTCGCTTAATCATGAAACAGCACACGTCTTTTATTTTAAAATTGTTGCGTTTACATTACAGAATTATTAAATAGGGCTCTGTAATTTTCGAACTCTAAAATCATGGATAACTTGATTTTTTTAAATTGAATGGTATAGCAATTTTTACATAAATGGATATAAAATTTAATTTTCTTTCGATTTTATACGAGTGTCATTGTGTCTATCTCCAAAGGTTTTGGAGATATTCGCGATTTTTCAGTTTTTCATGATAGATACGTATTGCGAAGCGCCGGCTACCTTCCCCTCGCATTTCACCAGGCTTGGGACTAATTAACAAAACAAAATAAGTTTTGTCGTTAGTTTTAATTTCTTGTCATTAATTTAATCGAAGTATTGATAATTAAATAAAGCAACGTGTATATTTTTTAAGTTTTTTACCAATAATTATTAGTTCCCGTACCCAAAAAACAGTACGTGATAGAAAAAAAGTACATAGGTGTTCTTATTAAGCGATTTGTATAAATAAATAAACAGGAAAAATTTAAGTGGGTACTTCATTTTTTTTTTTAATTTGTAACGTAGTGTTATCTTAGATGTGAAGAAATCTAACTCTAATACACAGATACTCACGTGACGTTTGACAATACCTTACTTTTTCAATTGAATGATAAATTAGTAAAACAATTATATAATATACATCAATCAAACTATCTATTTAGCTTCACGTTAGACGCCAAACTTGTAAGGAGTTATTGTTCTCACTCGAGATTATAGATTGAATGTGTGAGTCTTAATTAGATTAATTAATTAATTAGATTATATAATATACATCAAACTACCTAATTGACCCCACATTGGGCGCCAAACTTGTAAGGAGTTGTTGTTCTCACTCGAGATTGTAGATTGAATGTGTGAGTCTTAATTACATTAGACACAGAGAAATCTAACTTACTGATACAGAGATACATACGTGAGGTTTGACAAGAAGACTTTATTATTATTATACATCAAACTATCTACTTGGCCCCAGGTTGGGCGCTCAACTTGTAAGGGGTTGAAGTGAAATTTAACTTTCTGATACAGAGATACACACGTGAGGTTTGACAAGACTTTATTTTTTCAACTGAAATACAACTTACTAAACGATTATATAATATACATCAAACTACCTAGTTGACCCCACATTGGGCGCCAAACTTATAAGTGGTTCTTTTTCTCGTTCGCAATTGTAAATTAAATCTGTTTTTGTTAATTATCTTAGACATAAAGAAATCTAACTCTGATACACAGATACTCACGTGACGTTTGACAATATTTTTTTCAACTGAATGACAACTTACTAAAACAATTAATCAATTAAATTAATTAAAAATTTAATATTTTAGTTTTATTTTTATTTAAAATTAATCGGTTTGTTTTGCACCACTCTGCCATATCTTGCAATGTGCGCGTTATCATAAATGAAAGGTCCGCAGAATTTTCACCCGTTACTATTACCGTTACATCAGCAGCAAACAAAATCGTGTGACCATAATTAAAGTATTGCGGTAGATCGTTTATTAATAATAAGAATAATAGGGGGCCTAACACCGACCCTTGAGCTGCTCCCATGTCACACGCATATTCTACCATTCGAAAAAGATGCCAACCAATCCAGCGGCACGCCCCTAAAACCCATGGAATACAATTTTTCAGCCAATATATTCAAGTCAACACAGTCAAAAGCGCGCGTTAAATCGAAAATTATGCCAGCTACGTATTTATTTGCGTCTCTATTATGATTTCTAAGCTCTGAAATAGTGCTATTTCCGTGGAACGTTTCCTAGTAAATCCGTGTTGTTCCGAACATAAAAGATTATGATGTTCTATAAATTTCACCATTTGATCATATGCAACGCGTTCTATGACATTAGATATTGAACTCAGCAAGGATACTGATCTGTAATTCTCCATGTTAGCAAGATCTTGATTTTTAAACACAGGTATAACTGTTGCTTCTTCTGCTTCTAGAATTTATGTAAGAATTAAAATCCGAGAAGGAGTTGTTTTTATTGAAAAACAGAGGTAATTATTTATTTTTATGCAACGGTTAAGAGAGTTTTAGTTTTTTATTTTAGAAATATTATGCGATATTATTTATGTCTGCCCCACATTGGGCGCCAAAAAATTATGCTGTCCACCTTATTAAAATGCCTAACTGTGCTGTACTCAAATGAGTACAAACGGGTTAATGTGCAAATTAGAAAAAAATAACATAAAGAACTTGTTTCCTACCACTTTTCTAGATTCGTCCTTTGGAAAACTGTGAGCAAGCGCTTAGTTTTTCAAATTTGGACTCGTTTGATAAAATTGCACATATGAAACTAGTTCTTTAACCTTATACATGCCGCACCTCAAAAGGTATGGAGAAAATATTCTTTTGATTTTAGTTTTTATTTTCTCTTTTTTTCTAGTCACTAGACAGCTAAACAAAGAGGTAACATCTGGATCCCAAATGGGATCAATGGTATGTCACTAAAAGGTTAATATACTAATTTTCAGTTATGTTCCACAAATATTCACACACTTTTTCCGCAAACGTCACTTACTTTTTTCATGGTAAGATGGATAACATTATAAAAAAAAATTCTCGCATTCGTGACATGGTACTTCGAAGGAACCTCCCATAATAAACCACTTCGAAACGGCTAATAGTTGAGCTATAAAATTTATTATTGCCCTATGCGTTGTAATAAAATGACTATCAAAATTTACGACTTCAAGACTATCGATTTTTATAACATATAATATATAATATTATATGCCGGGAAAATTCTGTAATGTTTCATGGGAAACCAGAGAGCTAGATACAAACAGTAGCGCATTTTACGGAGGTGGATTTGAGATGGATTGCGTAATTCCACGCGCAAGAATATCGGATAATGCAGATGAGAGCAGGCACGAACGCCGATTAATTCGGTCGTATGATTTATTTATTCGTCGATCGCACGATAGCCCGAGCATGGTTTAACCGTCACGAGGCAGGCAGTTCCTTTCACACAAAAGCATGATAAATGACTGAAATTTGAACGGATATTTTCTCCCTAGTAGAACGGATGTTTTGTTTTGTGATATGAATATATTAAATTTTTGGTATTGTTTACGACTGAAGAAAGTGCTTCTTTGAATTCAAATATTAAGAGAATTCACCTTTGTATTTATGTATAGCTCGTATTTTTTTCGTAATTTTACGCAAAACGATACGACACATGTGTAGTAAACGTCATTAACTGAGTTTGTGTATTGCTTATGTTAACGAATCATGGATGTAATGTACGCATAACCTCAAAAACCAGTACATCTTTCATCACTTATCAATTCCATGGGAAAAGTCGTTATTTTATTGTACCGGAAGTGCGCTATAAAAAAACTTACATTTGACTGACAAGGGAACACCGGCGGGTGTCCCCCTCCGATTTCGATTAAACGTAACAGATCGAAAGAGTACCTTAAAATAAGAGACACGTATTTTTTTTTATCGCCGTATCCGCACGATTTTGGGATACAGCCCCCTCCAAAGTTTGGACGATTTTTCAATTTTTGCAAATATTTCCTAAATTATAACAGATATTAAATTTTCTTCTTAACATAACTTGCAGCATATTGCATTTGCCCTAAGGGGTGGCGTCGTCCGTATTCGCAAAAAGTTAATGACGGGGGACAGGGTACCCCGTACCCCCCATTTTTTTTATATTTTTTATTTTTCTTATTCATCAAAAGAAGGCCGATTTTACATAGAATACGATGATGTATAACAAGTTTAGAAAATTCATAATTATAAAAATAGAAAAATAATAATAAAGCTTCAAAATTAATAAACTTGTCTATTGATATAAATCAAATGAACTATAACAGAAAAGTTTTTATCCTTAACATAATTTCTAGCATAGTACATGGTCTCAAGGTAGATATCTTCATAAAAAGCTAATAACGGGGGACGGGGTACCCCATACCCCCGCATTTTTTTAATAATAAGTTTATTCATTATTCATCAAAAAAAGATCGCATTTACATAGAAAACAATGGTAATAAATTTGGAGGATTAATAATAAAAATAATTGTAATAATAATAATATAGCACATTAACAACAATTATTTGTTATCGTTACTCCGCTGCTCTCCTTACTTAAATATTTCTTAATTTAGAATTGTATCTACTTGACAAGCTATGGTCAACCCTTTCTATGCCTACTAACTTATACTATATACTATACGAAACTTTTATCGATGGTAGCAATATAAATCGTTTTATCAACTGCAGTTAGTAACTGCGTTTTATATATTTCCTTAATAAAATGTTATTCATTCTTAGAATACCATAATCCTTTAGTGCGTATATATGAACAAATTTGCTACACAGGACGAAGGATTAAATAATACATACATATATATTTTTAATTTATTTCAAGTTTTTCGTGCAATGTAGGTGTACAATGTAAGTATTCAATGGAGCATAAATATAACTAATGTGTTTGTAACGATTATAACATTTCGGAAACAATAGAACAGAATTAGAAAAACATTATAATGCTTATAAATGTTTAAATACATGACATACTGTAATGCGATTATTGGTATATATGTATTGCAATAGCGAACAAGATTAATATACATACAGTAATTAAGCTATGTAAGTATTACAGTAGTGATAGTCTGTGTAAAAGTGTTTAAAACATAGATTTTGTTTGCACCATGAACACCGCACAACAGCTGGTTTATTGCAAATACTACACAAGGGTGTAGACTCCGCATCTTTGTTAAAACAAAACTCTACAGGATTTTTAAAGGGCCCAGGTCTTTCTTCAACGTATCCACTCTTATACCACGAATACTTGAATACGTCGAAAAATCTTGGGGAAGAAAACTGATTATGGGTTAGGGATTACAACTTAATAATATTATTTCTCTGATGTAAATCTATGTCGTAGTTCGTAAGAATCACTATATCCGAAAAAGTTCTAACAAAATTTGTCCACAGTCCACATTTAGTTGATAAAACGATTTATATTGCTACCACCGATAAAAGTTTCGTATAGTATATAGTATAAGTTAGTAGGCATAGAAAGGGTTGACCATAACTTGTCGAGTAGATACAATTCTAAATTAAGAAATATTTAAGTAAGGAGAGCAGCGGAGTAACGATAACAAATAATTGTTGTTAATGTACTACATTATTATTATTACAATTATTTTTATTATTAATCCTCCAAATTTATTACCATTGTTTTCTATGTAAATGCGATCTTTTTTTGATGAATAATGAATAAACTTATTATTAAAAAAATGCGGGGGTATGGGGTACCCCGTCCCCCGTTATTAGCTTTTTATGAAGATATCTACCTTGAGACCATGTATTATGCTAGAAATTATGTTAAGAATAAAAACTTATTTCTGTTATAGTTCATTTGATTTATATCAATAGACAAGTTTATTAATTTTGAAGCTTTATTATTGTTTTTCTATTTTTACAATTATTAATTTTCTAAACTTGTTATACATCATCGTATTCTATGTAAAATCGGCCTTCTTTTGATGAATAAGAAAAAGAAAAAATGTAAAAAAAATGGGGGGTACGGGGTACCCTGTCCCCCGTTATTAACTTTTTGCGAATACAGACGACGCCATCCTTAGGGCCATGCAATATGCTGCAAATTATGTTAAGAAGAAAATTTAATGTCTGTTATAATTTAGGAAATATTTGCAAAAATTGAAAAATCGTCCAAACTTTGGAGGTGGCTGTACCCCAAAATCGTGCGGATACGCCGGTAAAAAAAAATACGTGTCTCTTATTTTAAGGTACTCTTTCGATCTGTTAAGTTTCATCGAAATCGGAGGGGGACACCCGCCGGTGTTCCCTTGTGAGAATCTTGAATAACCATGACTGATTCTTTGCAATATGTATCACAAACTGTCAAGCTTAAAAAATACGTAACCTAAAATTATTCGATACAACATATGAAGTACACACTCACAAATGATGTGTAAAAATACAATAGCTTCCTACTTTCAACAGCCAATGAGAATTGAGAACTTTTATTAGATTTATGAGTTTTGTCAAATTTCCGATTAAATGTAAATAAAAGATAATTCAGGAAAAAAAAGAAGTAACTGACAGCTGTTCCAAAGTCGTAGATTTGTATCAATGATGATCTGGAAACAGACCTGATAGAGAGATAGATCATGTTTTTTTTTGCGATTACAGCGCAATCTGTTACGAATCGAAAAACAATTTCAAACAAAAACTACATACTTGATGGCGTAGAATTCGAATCTGCAATACAAAATGGGGGTTTCCATTTAAGATTTCAAAGTTCTCCCCCCTCCTACTCTAGGAGGTGAGGTGGGGATCGAGTTCGGCACCATTCAGTGAGCCCCCTACATTAATAACAAATCTTATTAAGATCTTTTTTTGATTTGATGCAGTGTTTTAGAGATATTCCGTTGTCTCAAGATAAAAAACTCACCTATATAAGTAGATAGTTTGATGTATATTATATAATTGCTTTGGTAAGTTATCATGCAGTTGAAAAAATAAAGTATTGTCAAACGCTAGGTGTGTAATTGTGTATCAAAAAGTTAAATTCACTTTCAATCTACAATCTCGAGTGATAACAACAACCTTACAAGTTGAGCGCCCAACGTGGGGCCAAGTAGATAGTTTAATGTATATATTATATAATTGTTTTAGTACAGTCATTTGGGGTAACTTTGCACCAATAATAATAGTTTTTTAAGTTTTTTCAAGAAACTACACATCTAATACCTTTAAAATTATTTTTAAGTATATAAAGTAATTCATTTTACACATATTTCAATAGTTATTTTATATAATTCGTCTATTTATATATTTTTAAGAGGCAAAAAAGTGATGGTCTAAAGTTATCTACATGACTTGGGTAACTTTACACCACTTTTACAATTTACATTCTTTTGGCCACATTAATCGATATTTTATTATTGGGGTAACTCTGGACCACACTTTAATGTTCATATTAACATTCTACAGCAGCATAATCTCGTTATAAATGCTGCAACTATATCAAAAATAACTTACCTACAAATGTCGATCCTAGCATACGAAATGTGAAAGGTAATTTTAGAGCATAATTATCTATTTAAGGAATATAAAACCGATTTAGTTTTACCTACTAAATTATACAATTATTGATGTCCACGAATGCAGTACATAGAGGCCCGTTTTGACAAATTAGAGTTTTTGGTAAGCATTAAACGACCTCTTTGTAGAGAAAGCAGCTAAGATTTGATGTGTAAAATATAAGAAAAGTAAAAATAAAACATCTTTCCCCACCATGGGCGGGTGTAACCCGAAGAAGGCAACTCGGCCAGAAAGATCTATTGTATCCTCATGTCAATTTTAGCCCTCTCAGTCAGGTTGTACCCTATCAAAAACGTTCGCAATCTGGCTGAGAGCTCACATAGCAACTGTCTTTCCCCGGCAACAAAAACTGACATATGAGCTACCACATGTCGATTCTGGACCTAAGAACGGCAGCTCGCTGACGCCCATTTCGGCCTGGAAAATGGTGAAGGAGGCCCCTTCCAGGCATCCACATGTGCTGCTTGTGCGTTTACGCGTTTTCGAGGCATCGACAAACCAGCGGGACGGCCCCCCAATTTGGTTTGTGGATGTACGCTATTGTAGTTTTCATGCTGGAGATATCTACGCTGTATCCTCCAGAGAAGCTGAAAACGGGCAAGATCTTATCCGCCTTTATGGACAGTGGTATTGTCTGTTCAATGTAGTTGAAGATACTGATGTGGTGAAAGCCCAAGAATGGTGGCCAATCCATAGCAGCCGTCGGCGTCGAGGACATGGCTCCCGTGATGCACAAACAGGCAATCCTTTGGACTTTACTAAGCGCACTTATAGCATACCATAGATTTGCTTTGTGCCACTAGACTAGCGAGGCGTTAGTACCGTACTATAACATTTGTGTACAGCCAGTGTACCATTGCAGACTTTAGCCCCCCGTTTTACCGAACATGCCTCTACAAGACCAGAAGTTTGTTAAGCTTCCTCCTCCATGTGAACGGAACCATAGTCGTTTTACTAGAGTTGACATTAAGACCTGCTCTTATACACCACCTCTCTGCAAAAGCCTGAGTACCACCTGCATCCTTTCGGATACCACGCAATCAAATTTCCCGCAGACAAGAATGGTAATGTCATTCGGCATAACATTACACCGAATGGGATAACATTGTGCCGCTTGGGGTAACTTTCAACCGGTCCAATGTTACCCTAATTTACTCCAATACACAACACGAATTAAATTTTCGGTTATTCACAAATTTAATGTGTTACTTTCATCACAAATGTATTGAAGCATAAAACCGCATGCAATAAAATTAATTTCTTTTGCATCACTTACGTCTTTTTGAATGTTTTTCTTACTTGACGCACTAATTGAAGTATGAATGTGATTGAAACATGTCCGAAGCAGTTTCAAAACAGAGCCATATTTAAGTTTACAAACAATGTAGTCTTTCTACTATTTTGCATAAGATGGCAGTAGCGTATTGAAATTCGTTATAACTTAGATAAACATGGTAGTATAGATTTCTCTAAGAAATATTTAATTCCTAAGATTTCTAGTGTTAGTGGTGCAAAGTTACCCTAATATACTAAGTTACCCCAACTGACTGTAAGTTGTTTGTTGTATTTTACATTTGTATTTTGTATCCAGTGTTACTGGCCCAAACAATATGAAAATAAACTAAACTAAACTAACATCCATACGGTATGTACGATAATACGTATTCAATTAAATCACTCTCCTTGGTTAGACTTGTCTGAATTAATTCGCTTTATCGAATACATGAGCGCATCCAATGAATTTGATTCGGACACGCGTTGTTTATTCTGTGTATGCTGTCAGGGGGTGCGTCGGCCGAGACCTGAGGTCTATCTGCGGCGCGAACTATAAATGCACATCCGATCCACTGACGACCTATGTATGTGTCACGTTGCGGTTATTCATTTGTCAAGGGTTGGCGAGGAGGAGGAGGAGGCCGTTAAATTGCCGTTTGTGCTTTGCCACGCTGCAGATACGCCGCATGTGTGTGTTTGCGTGGTTGTCGTGCGCGTAACCTGGAAATCTACCGCCTGTATAATACGGCTTGCTCAGCTAATGGAACCTTAGATGCCGGTCATTATGTGCAGACGTGTGTAATTATTTCTTGTCATTTACGTTAGCGAACGAAGTAGTGCGGTCATTAATAGCAACTTCGGGCCATGTTCAGACTATACATATTGCATATTATTAGAATAACCAGCCAGTATAAGTTTTTCATATTCGTTTGATGATACTCACCTGTCATTAAAATTGCATGCTTGCAATATTTACCTCGTTTGTTATTGCTGTCCAATTTTGGTAGTTGAGGATTATGCTTCTGTATTTCTGTGTATATATTTATGTGTATCACGTAGGTATACAGGGTCTTAGGTAAACATGCGGCAAAAATTCAAGGGATTATTCCTTGGCCTATTCCAAGAATATTTTGTCTTATGATGATTTTTGAAAAACCCCTTTGTTTCAAAGATACAGGGCGAACAAGATGTGCGACAGTAACGACATTTTATTATCAAAAAGTACATGTAAAGTTGCTCAATCTACAGTAAATGTTCGAAATGGCTTCCTCCAGCCTGGATACAAGCATTCAATCTTCTCGTCATTGACTGTCGAACTCTTTCAAACACACCACGATCGTTTCTAATTGAGTTACACCCAGCAATTATCCGATTTCGCAAATCGGCCAAATTCTCCATTGGAGTAAACTATTGACTTCAGAGATGCCCAGAAGAAATAATCTAGGGAGTTTAAATCTGGGGATCGAACAGGCCATGCGTGTGGCCCACCTCGACCAATCCAGTGATCTCCGTATTTTGCTGTTAAAAAATTACGAGCAACCAAACTGAAATGTGGTGGTGCACCATCGTGCATAAACCACATTGCAATTCTTGTCGCGTATGGTATATCTTCCAGAAACTCAGGCAGCGTTGTTTCCAAAAAGTTGCGGTACACCACGCTAGTAAGTCTTCCTGGTAAAAATACCGGCCCAATTAGATAGTCACCCACAATTCCAACCCAAACATTCAACGAGAACTGATGCTGAAAACGATCTTCAAATACCTCATGCGGATTTTCATCTGCCCACAGATGGTTATTATGAAAATTCTTTATTGCATTTCTTGAGAACCTGGCTTCATCGGTAAAAAGAATCTGTGTCAGGAATAGAGGGATGCGAACTAATGCTTGCAATATCCATTGACATAATGCAATACGTGGACGAAAAATCAGCAGGTAGTAGTGCCTGAACGCGTTGAATGTGGTATAGACACAACAAATTGTCCTTAAGAATTTTCCAAACTGTCCAATGACTTACATTCAAAGTATTTGCAATTTTTCGCGTAAAACTACCAGGATCTTCCTCTATCATCTCCAGCACATTCTGTTCCAATTGTACCGTTCTTGCATTCATTGATCTTCCTGGCCCTCCACTAACTATTAAAGACATGTCAAACAGCCAAAGGTCACTCAATCTAAACAAATCCAACCGATGAGACATATTCAAATGAAATCCACTACTAGATAAAACAGCCGTTTCATGTGATCGAGATCGACAAAATAACAACACATTATAAACAATTTTTTGTACTTGATAAACTCATTGGCGTACACCGTACTTTTATTTACATTAATAATTTCAACGAATATCGAATATGGTTGTCGCAAATTTCGTTCGCCCTGTATCTTCGAAACAAAGGGGTGTTTTCAAAAATCATCATAGGACAAAATATTCTTAGAATAAGCCAAGGAATAACCTTGAATTTTTGCCGTATGTATAAATAATATAACGTATTAGTAGTATTGCATAATTTATATTTCAAAACCAGACAAAATGAGACAGGATGGACTAAAGGTCAATAAGTCTGATGTCATTTATGTTGGAGACCTTAGAAAAACAGCTAAACAAACTCATAAGGGATGATATATTACTATACCGGCCACTACATCAAGGCCAATATGCATATGAAGCAAGAAAATCTACATAGAGTCTTCCATGAGTTCCTACAGAGGGCTGGGCATGCTCTACAAACCAAGCAAGCGCTTTTATGTACATTCCGCATGATCGACAACCATCATGGGGGAAACATTCGTGGCTAGGTTTGAAAGAGAATGTCCGTAGGGTGGAGTTTTGAGAACCTGCTAGTAACTATGTCATTCTAACCTAGGGTAAATTCAACAGCTAGTGCGGGACAAAATGCAGAACGCTGTATAAGTTGTACAAGCATGCACCAAGAAGGAGGGTCTAAATTATTCTAAATATCAGTCCTTCCAAAACGACCACAATAGGATTCCTTTTTATTAAGGGACCGTCAAAAAAGAAGACCAAAGAACCTCTACTGCTCAGTGTAGCAGTCATCTTCACACCGTAAGATCTCAACTCTTAACTGTACACTGAAAGAATACGTACAGAAAAACGGAATCAGTACTAAAGAAACCAACTGCAGACCAGCGTTGGGCAAGATAGGAGAAGTGAATAAATTTCTACAGCGACTAGATACACTCGTGTTTATTCGCGCCTTGAGTGGGAGCAGTGTTAACTAGTGATTTATTGAGAGCCGACAAAACACGAGTATGTATAATCGCTGTAGAAATTTATTCATTTCCCCTAGCTTGCCAAACACTGCTGCAGACTCTGTAATGAGATGCCACGGAATGCATAGAACACTCTCTGTGTGAATTCGTTGCCCTAGGCGCAATTTTTGGCCAGAAATGAACTCAAAGATTTACTTCGATCACCCAGCCAGAGACCTGGACAGATTAGTGCCTGTGTAAGAATTCGAAATTCCATCCTTATAGTGCGAGAATTTAAATTCATTTTATTAATACGTAGTTGATAGGTACCGTGGCATTTGCTGAGTAGCGTCTACCTAACAGGAAATAATAATCTATTATCGTTAAAGATTCGCGTAATTAAAATAATATGGTATTACTTTGTATGTTATCTGCTTCTTTGTTTATTGTATGTTACATTTACTGTTCAGCAGTTCCCACGTTCTTCTCAAGTAGGGCATCTGAAAGAAAAATAACGCCTTCGGTCATACTTGCGCCCTTCTGTAAAGAGAAGCGAAACTAGTTATCGGTGCGAAATGACGTCACGATCAAAGTTTATAAAAACCCTTAACATAGCTGTTTTCAATTAATTAGTCCGCGGTCCTTCAATTTAGCTTCAGGAATAAGCTCGCGTTCCCTTCGTCGGGCGTTTCTAAAACTTAAAACTTCTCTTTTTAGAATTTGTAATCAAAATACGCTTTAAAAAATCGAGAACAGGAAGCAAAAGCTTACCTCGAGAGGTGTTTAGTGATTTTGTGTTAAAACTTCCAATATCCCAGTACCCTGGTACTAGGATATTGGAATGGCTGGTATAAGTTAATGGGTAAAAGAGATGAGAGACTAAATACAAAAAGCCAAGAGGCTGCAGTATTTCCGGAGACTCCATGTCAGACGGCTTCCACAACAAAAAAAAGTATTGTTTAATAGGTATATCACTTAAATAGTTCGTGTACATTTTGATAATGACAAAACTTACAACTTGGTCGAGGTGATGTAGTACTCAAGACACGTCCTAGTGACGTTAATTTCAGTTCATATACATCATATACTATGTCGCAAATGAAAGATTTATTATTCGTATAGACGATAACCACGTGTTTGTGTTACGTAATAATTACGTGATATTGATTAATAATTTGTGCTGCAACATCAAACAAATCTATTTCCATCTCGTTTACTTTAATTGCACATCGCAAAAGACGTTAACTTTGGCGTCGTTCGTCATTATCACCAGTTTATGACCAGTTAATGACGTCAATTTCTGGACTGGGTCATCTGTTAAGGTAAATGCTGTGATATCCTGGTTGGTCTTTACTTACTACTGCTGCGCAACATTCTAAGTTTGACATACACAATACTCCTGCCGCTTCAAATATCTTCTATTTTTGATCACATTAATTTATTTTATACACGTATTTTCCTTGGTTTCAGGAAGTGACTGATGTATGCGTCGGCACCAGCGTTGGTACCATAACAGAGCCGGACTGCTTAGGGCCGTGTGAGCCGGGTACCAGTGTGACGCTCGAAGGAATTGTTTGGCACGAAACGGAAGGAGGTTCGTATTTGCTGTTATATATAACATAACTAAATTGTTAATTTGTTATAACTAAATCGAATTAATAACTCTATTAACTTAGCGCGGCCGGGTACGAAGTAATATCTACAAAAACGTTTAACACTGAATGTAATTACAAAAGACAACCCCGCGATCATGTAAAATCAATAACTTATGAAATCGATCGATATAATTTCCGTAACGTACTTTCGTAAAGTATGGTACGAAACTATGATACATATTTAGTTCTCAATCCTTGCATTTTAACGGTACGAGTATAGGTGCACAAACTTCATACAGAAACTGGAAGTGTGTTTTCTCTATTTCGTTTGCGTACGACTTTCACATTCCTACCTTACGAAACACCAAGGTACCACAAAGTTTACTTTCGATCGCTGAAGGGGGTGCATTCGTATGTACTATTTGAACAATTTTGGTCGATCTTCATCTGCTTATTTAGTAGTTATTGATGTATATTCGAAATGGATTTCGGTTTGATGATCCGACGCCGCGGAATTCCCGCTTCTAGTTTTGTTGCATTAGAGCGTCGGCCTATGGCTGATCTTGTGTGACTTATTACGTTGGAGCGTCGGCCTTCGTCTGCACCTCGCCTAATTTCCGCTTCCCCTTTCGTTACACTAGAGCGTCGGTCAACGGCTGATCTTTTTTGACCTCCGTTTGTTACCGTTTATTACGTTAGAGCGTCGGCCTATGGCTGATCTTGTGTGACTTCCGCTTATTACGTTGGAGCGTCGGCCTTCGTCTGCACCTCACCTAATTTCCGCTTCCCTTTCGTTACACTAGAGCGTCGGCCAACGGCTGATCTTTTGTGACCTCCGTTTGTTACCGTTTATTACGTCGAGTGCCGGCCTTCGGTTGATCTCACGTAATCTCCGTTTTTTCCCCAACGCAAATTCATACGTCAATTTGTATCGCGAATTTCATTTTAATTACTATTTTCCGCGAATTAAAAGTCACACATAACGAAATTGAACATACGCGCGTATTTTCTAGTTTATTTTCCATCCGTTATGTTAAATGTTTAAGACATGTTTTATCCCGTAAGCAATTAGAATCATGGGCGTCAAACCGTTTATTTCATGTTATCATTTTCTCTGTACGTATTTGCAATATTATTGCCGAGTTTAATTTAATATTCACACGACAGTACATGTGCATAATTATTTATATATTTGTATCTAAATATAGATTCACTTGTTTACTTACGTCTGTGCACCTTTTTTTTGTCCAACTGTTATTTTACGAAATAAACACTCTTGTATTTAAAACATTTATTATTTCACTATATCACAGAAACTTATGTATACACTGGTCATGAACCCTGATGTCCTTCCGACATTAACGCTACCTCATTAGGGTTAATTTCAAATAATAATTATTGTAGTGTCGAAACACGATAACACTATCAGTCAACTGTTTAGGAACGCTACTACCAGCGCTATCGTTTGCAATTTCCTTCGCAAATCGTCATCGACTGTTCATAGGCAACTATTTCTGTGTATTGGAGGATAGGTGACACAGGAAGTTCTCCTATCAGTTGTTCAAACCGCGAAATATTTAAGTTAAGATTAGATTTAATTACGCCCCCCACGAAGACATTCCAATGGTAGAATCCCCAAACTCCTGATACCATATGGTCAAATATTTCTATTTTTACGCTCTGGAAGTTCATGGAATTTTTCTTCTTTAAACTTAAGTTGGCAGCATAAGTTGACTTATTTAATGGCGTGTGTGTGACCGCATACCCTTCGTTTGGCAAGATTGTGACAGCAAAATGTCAATCCAATTTAAATCAATGTCATATTGACAAGTACGAAATTCAATATTGCCCAAAATGATTCTAAATAACTTGTTTGCTTCGTTAAAAATCGAACTATTCAGTTTTTTAAAGTTGTATTAGTTATTTATGTTGTATAATTATTTGGTTAATAGTTTTATACCATTTAAGTTTGATATAAACTAAATTATCATCAGCTGTGCCCTCCGTTACTATTATTTTGACATGTGAAGAAAGTAGTTCTCATGTTGTCAAACGTCATGTAGATGTCGCCACTTACCGGAATCTGGTATAACGTTCACTTCAATGTAAATTTGAATGATTCGACAGGCCGTATAAAGCAAATTTTCCAAGTCATCAAGCAGGTCGTGTTTTAAACAAATAACATTATGGCTTGCTAGAGAGTAAATTTAATTAATCATGTCGTATATATTATTGCAATTCGGGGTAATAAAACGTTTCGGTCAAATTAGGATGCAACGAATATCATATCATATCATATCATATCACTATTTATTGGCTCAATTGTATAAATATACAGATATTATAAATTGGCCAAAAAGACTAAATCATCCTGGAATGCTCTTCCATTAGCCTTGTGCTTTCTTGTAGCATTACATCGTCTTTTCATGAAAATACCGTGTACGTGTTCCTCCAGTGCACGGATTTTCTTAAGGCGTATCTCTTCGATGCTCAATTCTTCCTTGTTAGTAATTTCAACTTAATGAATATTTGGAGCAACGAGGTGTTAATGTTAAATCTTAATTTTAAAATCAAATTTAGAAAAAAATAAGTGAAGTTTTCGAAATTGCTGTTCTGCGGACGCCTTAGACTTCGAAGGAAAGTGATTATAAATAAATTCATTTAACTTTTCAGGGACGCCATGGTCACTGTAATTTTTACACAACATCCGAACGGGGAAACAATTTTATTATTAAAACACGATCATTTATCTTTCTTCAAGGTGTCCTGGTGGTGAATGTGACGTGGCGAGGGAAGACCTACGTGGGCACACTGTTAGATTGCACTAGACACGATTGGGCGCCACCTAGGTAAGCTGAAACCTTCACCTTTCGCCTATCCAGATATCCTCGTCCCCCTCCGACAATTTTTTTTTCCGCACCTGACAGGTTATTCGACGGTGGATTTATTTTGTGTTTCTCTTCCCGCTCGTCCGTCCGTGCAGATTCTGCGACTCCCCCACAAGTGACTTGGATACGCGTACACCAAAAGGTCGAGGTAAGCGCGGTCGTTCAGCTGCAAGTACGACACCCACCACTGACCTGAGCAACTTCACAGAGACCCGGTCATCGGTGCACAGTAAGCTGAGGAATGGAGGTGGTGGAGCCGGAGGTGCCGTTAAAGGTCGTCGAGGCGCCGCGGCGAACACCAACGGATCGGCACCGTCGACAGCGCCATCTTCTCCGACGCCCTTCGTACCGCCGCGAGTGGAGCCGTCGAATAAGCGAAAGAGTCGCGCCGGCGAGGAGGATTCCCCGCTTCCCGGTGGTAACAAGAAGTCCAAGGTCGCTCCACCACCCACGCCATCCGCCCCCTGTGGCAGCCCCCCGCCGTCGCCCGTCTTACTCGAATGCCCGGAGCCGAACTGTTCGAAGAAGTACAAGCACATCAACGGGTTGAAGTATCATCAGTCGCACGCGCACGGATCCGCGGACGACGAAGACACCAAAGACGTGACGTCGATGTCCGAGAACGACGAGAGTAGCAATATTGAGGCGCCGAGTCCGGCGACGCCGGTCAAGTCGCCGGAGAAGAGTCAGGACAGTCCGTCCACGCCGCAGAAGAAGGAGGAATTGCCGTTGATGTTGAGAAATTCCGGCCTGTTGGACGTGTCCAGCCAGCCGGCCACTCCTAGGAGTACGCCGCCATCGCCGGCGACGCCGCAGAGTATACAAGACTTGACCAATTCGGCCGGATCGCCAACGGTTCCTCTCGTAGAGACGACCACGAAGAGCGTCGTAAAACCGGGTGTTCTGAGATACACGTCCCCTGAGGAATACCCCGTGACCTTCCCGTCGAATAAACCTCAGCAAGTTACTGGTCAGTGGCTGTTAATAATATACTAAAAAAAGCTCATCATAAGAGAAAACACAAATTTAAGTTTAGTTTTTAGCCTTTTAAGGCCGATTCACAGTATCGATCGGTGAAGTCTCGGTCAGGTCACGGTCAGATCAAATATTGATTTGATATATACAGTGACCGGCAGAAAATGTGCAGCATATGGGAATTTTTTTGTCTTTGAATTTTGTAAATATTTTTCTTACAGTTTGCCTCTGCATGTCTTGAAACTAAAATAATACTCATCAAATCTGTCGAAAATTTAATTGTATACGAGGGAAGGTCAAAAATATGAAAGTACCGTAAGAGTAAAATATCTCAGTTTTTGAATTTAGAACATTATTTTATTAATAAATATTGTTCCAAATTCAACGCTATATCCAAATATGAAGTTTCGCTTAATTGAACAAAAAATGAGATTTAATCGTTTTTTTCGGAATTACCTGTATACAAAATTTGGATTGAGATCATACAACGTCATATCCTATTCTTGCATGATTTGTGAGAGAAAATCATGCATGCTATGCCAAATTAGTTAGTTTAAAATTCTTATATCCTTGAAAACTTTAAAATGGGATTATTATTTTTGCTGCACACCATGATTTGTTTTCAAATGATACAAAATAATTACATCTAACTAAAATTTTGTGACTTATAATCACTTTAACTTCGTCTTTCTTTTTAAATAGGTCCAAATGTTAATCACCACATGTAGAACAAAAAATAAAACGCAATGCATTTACAATAATGTCAACAGCATATATTTATTGGTGTAAAGAATAAACATAAACTTCTACATGTCGCCCTCCGTCTTGTAAACATTTTGTCGATCTATTATTAAATTCCCTTGCAACGCTCCGTAAAAAAAAAAAAAACAAGATTAATTTCCGCGATACATTGTTTAATTACATTTTCTAAGTGGTCAATACCTCTAAATGGTCGAAATTTGTAAACTTTATTTTTTATGTAACCCCAAAAAAAGAAATCCATTGGGGAAAGGTTTGGCGATCTTGGAGGCCGGGGATTTTCCGTATAGCGGCCGATCTATTTGTTCGGAAATCGTTGATTTAGCCATTCTCTTACTCGCAAGGTGGAATGGATGCATCATCTTGTTGAAAATAGAGATTTGCTCTTAAATTTAAGGATAATTCATCTAAAACTTCACTAAACTCGTTTTGTAAAAATTGTAAATATTTAGTCGTACTCAAATTCTCTCAAAAGAAGAATGGCCCCACGATGTGAGTATTTGTTATACCACACCAAGCGTTAACTTTAAACGAATATTGGTTTTTACACTCGACTATAAAATTCAGATTGTGATCAGCCCACCACCTGCAATTTTGAAAGTTGCCTCATCTGTAAATGATATTCGCTTTTCATACATCATCCTCCTTCATGCCCTGGAACCATAAGCAAAATTCCATCCTAGCATATAGATCTCGTTCTTGAAGAATATGAATAAATTTAGATTTATACGGCAAATACTTGTTTTTCTTTAAAATTTTTCTAATTGATTTTTCCGAAATACCGGCTTCTTCTATTTCCGACAATGGCATGGTAGGAAATTCAGATACAAATGCTAAAACATTAAAACTATTTTCTTTTGCACACACTTATTCGATGCGATTGTTTGCATTTATTTCCCACCGAACCAGTTTGCTTAATTTTTTTCACAATTCTTAAAACAGTGGAGTTATGTATATTGCTATTATGCCTATTGTTAAAAATATTTGCTGTTTCGCGATAGGTATAATAATTTTCGCCATGTATCATAACTATTTTTATTTTTTCTTTCAGCATTCATCATTTTGTCAGCAAAACTAAATGTCTCAATGACAGTTATTTAATTTACTTGTTTGTCATGTACTCATTGCTACTTTGATTATTACAATATGTAATTCAGAACTCTAAAAAAATAATGGATGTACGTATATGCGTGCACAATTTTTTATAGTTCTAGTATAGGTATGGTATGTACCAATAAAGAAGCATTTAGTAGTATTTTTGGAAAAAAAAAAGCCATTGAAAAGTTGATCTATGTTGTAATTATTTTGTATCATTTGAAAACAAATCAAGGTGTGCAGCAAAAATAATAATCCCAGTTTAAAGTTTTCCTTTTCAAGGCTATAAATTTTTTTAAAGTAACTAATTTGGCATAGCATGCATGACTTTCTCTCGTAAATTATACACAGAATAGGATATGACTGCTGTATGATCTCAATAAATTTTGTATATAGGATAATTCTGAAAAAACGATTAAATCTCATTTTTCGCTAAAATTAATCGAAACTTTATATTTGGATGTAGCGTTGAATTTGGAACAATATTTATTAATAAAATAATGTTTTAAACTCAAAAACTAAGATACTTTACTCTTAGCGTAAATCTCATTTTTTGTTAAAATTAAGCGAAACTTCATATTTGAATATAGCATTGAATTTGAAACAACATCTATTAATAAAAGAATCTTCTAAACCCAAAAGCTGACGTACTTTACTCTTAGCGTAGTTTTAATATTTTTAACCTTCCCTCGTATATAATTAAATTTTCGACAGATGTGATGAGTGTTATTTTAATTTCAAGACATGCAGAGGTAATTTGTAAGCAAAGAGATTTACTAACTACTTTCTGCCGGTCACTGTATATAAATATAATACTGGTGGGCATTATCGATATTTTCAACTATCAACAGTTATCGATAGTCCACTATCCCACTATATTTATCGATAGTCGACTATCGATAGTTTTCGATAGTCAACTATCGATAGTGCCCACCACTAAATATTACATTACATTACAATATATAGGGCGCACGGTCAAGTGATTGTCAAACAATATAAATTGCATGTAACAATATGACCTTTTCCGAGACTGTAATGTTTGGGAACTAATTGCTTTGCTAAAAGAAAGTAGATTTTGAACAAAGAAAAGAGAATGTTTAAAACAAATCATTACTTATGATAATATTTCCAGGCGCCCCACTATCGTCAACGGTACCGTTAACCTCAGTACGGCCCGTTGTCAACGTTTCTTCCATCACATCAGAACAGCAACTAAACCAAGCGTCCGAAGTCGCACCACCCCCGCCGACATTCGGCGGACAATTGCAGCAACAACAAACGATGCCTTCCCAAACGTTCACCCAACCGCCCACGCTGCTCATCCCCACCCAGAATCCCGTGAATAATCAGTCCCAATCGCAGCCGAGCCCCCACCCGCCCCAAAGTCCCAAACCCGTTTCCAATCTGACGCCGTTCAAAGTCAAACCTACTGCCTCCCTGATGCCGGACGACAAGAAGGGTCCCAAACAGTTGCCGACCAACTTCAAGAAGAAGAGTCGAAAATCTCCCGCTTCCAGTCCGGATCCACCGCAAGCCAACGAACAGCCGGTCTTCGGCATGGAACCGCCCGGCTCCAGGGACGAAGTGCAAAGTCCGGCGTACTCAGACATATCCGACGATGGCGCGCCGGTTATCGAATCGGACGTCGATAAGAATAAACTGAGCGATAAAAAGACTGAACCCGGCCAACAGATGCCTCAACACATGTCGCAATACTATTATTATAGTCAGCCGCCGTATATGGTGCCTTCCGTTCAGGATGGCGGTAAGAGTAAAGAGACGGAGAAACAGCCGGAAAAGGTTATAGAAAAGGAACCCAAAAAAGATAATACGGAATACCAACAAAAAGTTTTACCGCAACACTATTATCCTTACGGATATATGCCGACTTATCCGTACAACGTCGATCCATCCTACGGGCAAGTACCTGTCATTCCCGATGAGAAAATCAAAGAGGAAAGAGTCAAGGATAATCCCAGTCCGATCGAGCAGAACGTCAAGCAAAACGCCCCTATTCCCAACCCGATACAGGTGCCTAATCCGGGGAAAGTGAAGACGGAACCGGTCAAAGAGAAACACCAAAACGAGAATCACCAGATATTGAAGGAAAGTATAGAGATGAAGAATCAGATGAGTTACAACGTGTACTCCAGACAGCAACAGCATCAATCGCAAAGGGAGGAAGACGTCAGGCGATATTTCGTCTATCAAGATAGGAGGAAAGAACAACAACAAGCGCAGCAGCAGCAACAACAACAGCAGCAGCAACAAGTTGAGAAGAATATGCAACCAAGCAAGGTGAGTGCTAACTAAGATATTTTCGGTAAGACTTCCGTAAGAGGAACGCTGATTTGGTGATTTATATGCATATTAACTGAAACAGCATGTGTTCCTGAATGTAAAATAGCTATTCATTTTTTGAGCAAATGGAAAGAAAGTATTAAAAACAGTGTTCGAAAAGTGCTATTTCGAGGTTATGTGCGAGGCGTTTTTGACGGATTTAACATATGGTAGTACAGATATGGAAGAAAAAGTTACTAAAAGTGCCCAAATTTTAAATAAAACGCGCCAAGTACAAACTTATTTGTTAAGTTAATGGGAATCAATTGTAAATTACTAATCAGCGGTTCGATACAATATCCTGAAATTTGTTTGTTTTAAAGTATTTGTTTATTTTTAACACTACAATTGTAAGAATTATTATAAGTTGTCACATTTCTCATTATCGGTTTCTTATAATTGGTTGGTGTATCGGATAGAAATAAATTCATATTTCATATAGATGATTCGTAGGAAGTTTACATATAAACTGTATTGTATAGTTGAAGTTATAATTATAACAGAATTATTTTAAATAAATGAATTTGTCAATGTAATAAGGTGTGGAGTTCTTTCTCCTTTCTTAGTGCCTCTAAAACAATAATATATACAAAATAACTAAGTATCCCATATTTTAATTTAATATATAGACTAATTTTGCTTTGTTTCACATTTAAAACCGAATTATAAAAAGACGATATAGAAACAACTGCTTTATTCAATTTTATTAAATAAAATCTTTAAATCACATTAATGTAATGAATTTGTTTGATTTTAAACATTTAATTTGAATTACACTATACATATCATAAAATGTCTTTGTTATTGGTCACATTACCTATATTTATTTTTATGTTTTTAAGATCCCATGATATAACTGGTGTTATATTATCCTAAGTACTCTGAATCGTTTTCTATGAGCCTAAGTATCCAGTGATTTTTGTCGTGACTCTGCCGATCACAGTTTCTCTTCCTTCAGCAAAACCTCCACTTGAATATCGCAATAACAATCACCATACAACTTCCATTCCAATTCAATTTTCCCATAAAAGGAGGGTTCCCATTTCCTACCTGAAGATTTCTTTCCTTGCAATAATGTGTGTACATCGAAACTTGAGTAGACAGTAGACAACGGATACACAGTCATGTAGACAGGGCTAGAGACATCAAAAAAAAATCCTCTTACTTTTTTTTTTTAGATTAACTTTAATGCTTTCTAAAATTTTGATCCATAATAACGCCGAAATATTTTATTTCTTCCACAGGTTCTGATTTTTCCTGATTAACTTGTATCTTAATTCTGTTTTTCACTCCGGTTGTAGTGTATATTTATATATATTGGGACTTTCTATTTCAACCTTCGTATTCTGTTACTTAAATGACTCAAAAACCAGTCCCTAACTACACCAGATACACCTATTGCTTCCAGTTTTTCTATAAATATATGTATACCTATCCAAGGGCTTACGAAAATAACGAAAAAACTGGCCATATAATTAGATTTTTGTCTAATTCTCTTAACCATTTATCACACAGATCCATAATAAATGCCTCGCATGAAAGTCCTTCCTTAAAACCTGATCGATGTTTACTTTTTATGTTATTTTTACTACAGCAATCATTGAGCTGATTTTTTCAATACTTTTTCCTACACTCAGAACTATTCTACTAATTAACCAACCCTTGTTCTTTTAAAATTGAACCCCTAATCCGTGTATCTCTTGACATACTTCAAGAAACAACATCCGCAAAGTTTCATCTACGATCTTATAGATCAACTTCTTTCTTAAACCTCTTCTCCTTGCAATGCAACAGATAACTATTGTGAGGGAACGGCTATCCATTTTAACTGAACGGCTAGCCGTTCCATCGCAACCGAAGCGTATTAAAATTTGGTCCGCTAAGTAATGGGCAATCTTAAATGAAACAGAAGACGCCAAGTGAGTATGGTTAAAGTCAAAAGTATGAGTGATAGGGATAAAATGTAATTTGGGATCAGTATGCTAATTTCTGCCGGATCAACATCTAAAATATGCTATAAAAGTCTCCTTACGCCACCAAATCACCGTACAACTCTTTTCAGGCGGTGTTTTTCGTATAACATTGCAAATCGTTATAACAATCTACCAATGCGTTTCAAGACTCTCAGTAAATCCTCTTTTGGTAAACATGTATATCTTTTTCTTCTAGATCACCAATGACTTATACGCGTATCTTTCATTATTATTATTTGTAACATTAATTTGCTTTTACTCGGTTTTTTTTTTTTTTTTTTTTTAAGTACTTATGTTGTGTGCTCTTGTTTTGTTTTATATAATATGTTTGGGGTTAATGACAGAGCATTCATATGAATTTTATGATTGAACTTCTGCCCTATTCTAATTATAATATGTTGTAGTTCAATGTAATCTTAATAAAGACACATTTATTATTATTTATTTATTATTTTGGCTCACAAATCTCAGAATTATTCTACTAATTAACCAATTAACTAACTAAAGAAAGATCTTTTAAAATAAATATAAAATATTATTATTATTAAAATAGAGGCGGTAATCCGTGTATCTTTGTGACGTTCCTCTAGAAACGATATCCACAGAGCTTCATCATAAATCGGTTTCTTTCTCGAACGTCTTTCTGTTGCGATACATCTGCTAATTATTGCAACGAAACGGCTATCTATTTTAATTAAACGGCTATTTGTTGCATCGCAATGTGTAGCCATTCTGATAACTGTTCCATTGCAACAGAAAAGTTTTCAATTTTACTACGCTTCATAATCGGCAATCTTAAATGAAAGAGAAGACGCCGAGTGGGCGTGCTTAACGTGAAGGGTAGGGGTGGTGGGGGTAAAATGTAATTTCGTATCACTCGAATTTGGCTCAGAACTTTCATAACTTTTCGATTATTATAGTACTTACATTGAAACATCTACCTATTAATATATTTGAACGTCACTTCCTTTTCAGGTACCTTCTCAGAGTCCGAATTTGAAACACAAAGACAAAAGCGAGGATAAAAGGATAAAGATATAAAACAGGAAGGCGTAAAACCGACGATGGAAACCCAAGGCCCGCCACCGCCACCCACATCGCAATACACTTACATCCATCCGAGCTACATGCAATCGCCGCACTACGGCGCCTTGCACTTCGATCCCAATCACCCGTCTACAGGGGATTGATGGTACCGGGCTTACAGCAGCAATCCGTACCTCCATCCTCAGATACCGAGATACCACGCGCCGGAAGATCTGTCGAGAGCGCCGCCCCCAACCAAAGCGCTGGACATGCTCCAACACCACGCCCAGTATTACTCCACGCACAAAATCCACGAACTCCAAGAGCGAGCGATAAAATCGCCCACGCCGAAGACGTCGGTCGCTAGTTCCAGTCCATCGGCGAACAGCGGCGTGCAGAATAACCAGCAGATGGGCGTTCAGCAAGCGCCCGGTCCCCCCGCTTCGCAACAATCGAACAATACGACGCCGGTTAGTGGCGGTAAACAGACTTCTAACGAAAATAAAGAATCTCGGTCGCCCCCACCGCAAAGACACGTCCACACGCACCATCATACGCACGTGGGTCTCGGATATCCCATGTATCCTGCCCCATACGGAGGTACGTAGGATTTAATTAAGAGAATTCCCCCGATCAAATATATCGATTCGACTCGTGTGAGATAAATGTGTATATTATACTTTTATATAGTGCGATTTTCGGAATTTATAGATTATAGCTTTCGATTGTATATACTCATAGACTTTTTTTTTGTAAATTAGTGTTATTTAATTACTTATGCGATCTATTTTTTATATATATTATAAGAGTGGAGGATGAAATTTATTTGTCACCTACCTGAGGATGCATACCGAAATGTTGTCGCTTGTCACCCCTTAAACTTATTTCGTCTCTCTAACATTTCGGTATACACGCAGAGAATTCTTGTTGTATATAGAGCAGTTGTGTTAAGTGCGTTCTGTTAACGTTTTTGTATATATCTTATCTAATTCTGAGGATTTTAAAAGGAATTGAGACAAAATATGCAGTTTGAGAAGACGTATGCGTTCAATAAACCCCGCTTGAAATCACACTGCAAAACTATTATAAATTATCGAAAGAAATGACGTAATACGTAATCCGTAACGTACATGTTGTTCTTTTATCTTTTGCTTATTTATATTCAAATCTTATCATAATTTAATGTGCTAATGCAATTTTACAATTGAAGATACGAGTGGATGAAGGTGCTATGTCTTTTTTGCATGAATCAAGGTGTTTTGTACCCATCTTTCACATAGCACCATCGAAAATTCCAGAAATTCAAGTACACTAGAGTCTTGTGAACGTATGAAGGGGTTATGTTACACTACTTTTGAGAAAAAATACATAAAAAAAAAACCTTAATTTCTGAAAAAGCTTGATTTTGTAACATAACACTTTCATCCGCTCGTGTCTTCAATTCAATCTATTGATGATTGCTCCCTCTCCCTCATTGCATAACGCTATCCAATTCTTGTTCTGAAAATAATAATAATGGCCTTTATTTCATAACGAGTCACATTGCTGCATGACAACACAAAATGAACTAGCGTCAAAATGCAAGACAAAAAAAATTGCGAAATTAAGATTATATCATAAAAAAAAATTGTCTATATCATATAGCCCTAAATCTATTTATTAGGAATCGTTTAAACGTACTATCTGTAGATGTTAAAGTTTTTATATAATTCGGTATACAGAAAATAGGCAAAAAATAAAAATTAATGGTTATGATGTTCATTTTTGTTTGCTACGAGATTTACAAATGGAAAGCAAAACTTCCACCTTTTAGACCGATTTATAAACAAAATAGAAAGAAATGTTCATCAATTAGGCATTTAATAAAACATTTAAAAAAGGCGCTATTAAAAACGCCTTTTTTAAATGTTTGATAAACTTATTATTATATTTTGGTATATAAAATTGTAAAAATATATTGACATGACTTGAAGTATATGTTAAAAAAATAATAATTTTGCTTTGTAAAATATGTATCGTTTTAAAGTTTTTTTTTTGTTTTTTATAAATTTTTAATGAACAAAAACTTCTAAAAAAACTGGCACACGCTATTTTCCTAAACTTTATGAATTATTTCTATAACTACATCTAAAAAAATACATTTTTTTGTTACAAATAAAAAAATAATTTTTATTTCATATAAAAATTGCTTTGTAAAATGTATCGATTTTTTTGTTTTTTTTTTATAAATTTTTAATAAAAAAAATCTACAAAACAGACAATATTTTACTAAATAAATTATTTCTATGAGTAAATGTAAAAGAACAAATATTTTTTACAAATAAAAACATTTTTGTTGGATATAAAAATTGCATTATAAAATATGTGGCGATTTAATTTTTTTATATTTTTTATAATTTTTTAATAAGAAAACTTCTAAAAACAGACACATAGTATTTTACTAAATTTTCTTACTACTTTCTATAACCAAAACTAAAAGAAAATATATTTTTTTCACAAATCATTTTTCTAAAAATTTAAATCATTCATCATCGTTTTTTTATATTTAACCAAAAAATCAAAATCGACACACATTTTAAAAAGCGATCTTTCTAGAAAACAAATTAAACAGATAATAGAATACAATACTTTTATTATCTACAAAAACAAAATTTCATACATGTATATCAAGTCATGCGATATACTTTTTAATTTTATATGAATATAACAGAACAAGATCACAATGTCTTATACATAAATAGATTTTAGTAAACACTAAAAAAAAAAAATATATCAAAATATCAATAGATAGGTATTTTAATTTTGGTAAAGATAAAATGAACAGATTTTAAAATATACACGAATGATTTTTAATAATATAATGGATATTGTATGTAAGCACACATATTTGGAAAAGGAACATCGAATACCAGCGATAAATTAAAACTCTGCCTGATCGACTGTGCGTGCTTCCGTATTTATTTTATTGGGTAATCGTAATTTTAAGGACATACAGGATACAAGTTTGTGATCTTTTACGAAACAAATTACGACTCACATTATAGTGTACAGATGTATGAATTTAGTATAAATATTTCTGGTGTATTAATTTGTAAAATGTTCATTACCTAATTTATAAATCAGGCTATACAGCAAATCACAGCTCATGTTTACAATCATGAATAAATTATATCAATTAGACCGTTCTCATAGAAATTCTATTATTATAGCATGAATTTTCATTAGCACTGTTGTATTAGTGTGTATGGTTTTGTCCTTCAACAAATATCTTAATTAATTAATAGAATCAGGAGACACTTCTTGAAACTTCATCGTAAACAGCAATAGAAAATATTAAAAGTTTTAAGTTGCAAAAAATAATTTATTGTGCTACTATAATATTGCTTCTCCACGCTGTGGCTCCATCAAGTGGACGATCTTAGAATGAATTGGGGTGAAAATTTCTATTTAACCATAAAATCGCGTTTATAACTAATACAAATATATTTGTTTCAAAAAATTACGCTCTTTTTTTTGAGAATAATGTTATAAACATAAGTTTCTTTAAAACAACATCAATAGAAATTGAATGTTCCGACAAATTTAACTTTTTATTTTAAAATAAAACTTTTGGGAACAATATTTATAAATTAACAATTGAAGTGGTAACACATAATTGTTTTAAAAAAATGCAATTTCTTAAAAATGTTTATTAAGTATTTATAAATTGTATCAAAAAGTATTGAGCTATAGAATTATATGAAAACGTAATAAAATTTAACAGTTAAAAATAAGTGCAGAAACAAGTCATGACACCAACAAAAAAACCAAAAACTAAAAAAAATTACCCATAAAACCGATAATAAACGTACATTTTCATTGTATGCCAAAAAGATTTTTAGAAGCATATTTTATTGAAAAAAGGAATTATTGCAATTACGAAATCGCAGTCAATATTAAACTCTTAACCTTAGGAATCAGTTAGAATGGTTGTTATTTATTTATGACATTTTTTTTTTTAAAAGCTAATAATCAACTTCTAGGATATTTTATTTACTACAATTAATTTTACATGACAATACTTTGATACATATACAAAGTGTTTCTCAAATATTACAGAAATACAGACGTCCACGCATAATTACGACTTTTTTTTTGTATATTTTATGTAAATGCTGACATCAAGAGTTTAGAGTAGCGCCATCTGATGTCATTGTCCCGAGTTTTGAATGATTAATATGTTTCTGCAACAAACATTATTCGGCAAAAAAATTCATAACACGTCAATGAAGAAGCCGTTCTCAGAACTGAAAGTTAGAACAAAGCTTATATGGATTTTAAGGGGAAAATTAAAATTCGTAAATTTCGTAATGGAATATCGAGATAATCTGTTAGGTATTTTAATTAAGAGCGAAATTTTGTTGATGTCAGTAGTGATTGCAAGTGGGTTTAATAAAAGAAATTACACGTTCGAACTGCTAGCCGCTTTTCTCGTAGAACCAACGTTTACTAACTAATTTCGAATCTTTAAAGAATGTAACATTAAAAATGACGTTCTATTTTGCAGCTGCTGTATTGGCCAGTCAGCAAGCAGCAGCGGTGACGGTGATTAATCCATATCCTCCAAAATGAGCCATACATGCACAGTAATGGCAAAATGTGTAGAGACGCAAGCATTCCAAATAGTAAGTGTCAAGTAGTAGTGTGCACGCTGCTGATCATCCAAAGGACTTTGTTTTTACCCACCGCTACTAAGCCGACGATTTGTATATTATCCTGATAATTATTATAACTTGGTTAAATGAATTTTTTTTTAAATAATTGTAAATAGTGTAAAGACGCAGAAAACCAAACGTGAATGATGGTCTTTTCAAAGTCATGATGAATATAGGTAAATATATACAATAACAATAAAATTATTATTATTATTATAACATTATTATTATATAAAGATACTTTGTAGTAGACTGAATCTTTTGACCTCGTTAGGGTATTGTATGTAATTTTTTTAATGTAAAATTCAAGCAGAAGACAAAACAAAAAAAACTGTCATCATTTATTAACTGTTTAATAGACATAAATATAAAATCTATATATTAATGCATAACAAATATATATATTGACAAGAGAAGAAAAGGAAATACAGATGAATTAGTTGATATGTATTTTGTTTTACGATTTTAACGGCATCCCAGTTTTAGTGGGGTGTTTATTTATATATAATTGATTAAGGAAATCGTTCTTATTTTTTACTTAAACAACTGCAGTCTGTACATTTTGTAATATTCTCTGAATTGTACATACACACACACACACACACAAACACGCAGACGTTAATGTTTTACCCTCTCTATTATAATGTTTCGAAATGCGTATTTGAAAAAAAAAATTAAAACAAATAATTTTTAAGTAGTTTTAATGTTTTTTGTTTTTTTTTGTCGATTCGTATTATTCCTTATTTGAGATGTCTTTCATAATCTAAGATTTTCTTTTTTTTAAAAAACGAAAAAGAACTGCATGTATAAAACACGCATGAATGAACTTCGTCGTGTCTGTTTTGTTCTATCGACGTATAAAAATAGTATGTGCGAAAATAGAGTACGTGATTTTTTAAATCTAGATAGGGGAGTCGTGTAAATTGCGCCTATACGACTTGCCTATATTTTAAACTATACACTGTGTTCCCTTCTCGAAATGTTGACAGATTATTTTTTGTATTTTGTAGAAAATTACCTTTTGTACAGGCTACGAGAGGCTTTAATGTAAAATTGCTTAATAAAAAGTAATTAAATCTAGTATTATTTTATTATTCTCCTACCTTTCATTATATTTTTTTTTCTGCAATTCTCTATTTTAATACAGTAAATAATTACTATTGCCCGGAACATTTAGCAGAATTTTAGGTTATAGGTTAGTAATATCGGATTGGGCCAGTGAATACAGGCTGATTCAAATTAAGTGCGCACCATATTGCTATCTCTATCATTATTGAGTCTAGAAAATAGGTTAAATTAGCAAGGTATTAGTGTCTTTAACGCTGATTAATATGCAATATACGAATTGCAGGACGCATTTCCATGAAATTTTGATTTTTTTAAAATTGAACACCCTGTATATTGTCAAAAAAAGTAGAAGATATTTTAATTTGTGATGCAAAAGCTTTAATACAATATTGTCTTAAAACGAATAATAAAGAAGTTATGGTGGTTTTTAATTGATGCTAAAGATATGTAAACTTTATAGTAGGCTTCTTTCACTTTAAGTCAAAACAAGTAGTATGTTGTTTGAAACTGTCAAAAACGCACTGAGCCTAAATCTTTTACACGTTTAATTATTAAAAAAAGCGGGTTATATCATTTTTGTGTTATGTTCTTTACTTCTAAATGCAAACAATATCTCACCACGGCATTTTCTCATTTGGAGAAATGCGATATGCCGGAAGCATACATTGTATGGGGCAAAAATTCAATAAGGACTGTCAATGCTTTTGCATACACATACTGTCGAATATTATGCAGAACAGTATCCTTTACGACAGCAGTCAGATCGGCGTTACTTTCGAAAACTTTACAGACAATTTAGGCAACACGATTGCTTATTTAAGAAGAAAGAAAAATACCATTATCAACGAGGAGGTAGAAATTACAGTGTTAGCATATTTTGAAGCCCATCGCGAATTTTCCATTGGAGATAAGTTACGCGTTAGAGAATTTTAAAAAAGCATAAGTATAATGGAAGGATCGAACATTCTTCTCAACAAATTTAAAACTATAAGTGGTCTGATGTTAGCGATCGCAATACAGATTTTCTGTTACCTAATTTTGCATTTTACCCCATAATTTTTAATTTTAATGGTTAATTAGCAAAATAATAAATCTACACAAGTAAATGTCAGTACAAAAACTTGGTAATCTTTGATCAGCTAGAGTCTGATTTTATCCCGCTGTACAACGGTTGCACCAACGAAGAGTAAGACATGAAGAGTCACTTACTATTGGCATCTTTGATGTTGTGTTACCCGAAAAATTGGCTTCAATATTTTTAACACCAAATACCTCGGCTTTTTTCTTTAATTAGCAAACATAAAGAACATCTAAGATAGAGGAGTCCAATCTGAACTCAATATGACGGCTATTTTTTATTAAGTCTCGGGATTATAGTCGATTGTATGTACACTGACCAACAAATTTAATGTCGATTATAACACAATGACTATCAAAACTGCTCATCATTTAAACAGGCGCACGTTCGGCTGCCATCAGCTTATGCAGGTAGGTAGGAGGTTTATTGGTGCACCTGGATGTAACACCCGGCAATTAAAACAATCAAATACGAAAATTCCCTGTAGACGACATTAAATTTGTCGGGCAGTGTACATCTTCTGGCGAATTTACATGATGTAATAAAAAAAAGATTACTTATTTATTATATTATTAAATAACAAAATTAGCAAGTTTGCAAAACCCGTTTACGAAAATAGCTTAAAAGCACGTTTCGTAAGGCATATAGACACAAAAAACGTGCCTTGTGAATCTATTTTTTCTTTTATAAACTGTATAATTATGATATAAATTTAAGAAACATAGAAATATATATCATCACAAGTACGAGCCATATTAATCTATCTACAAGTTTTACAAACAATAACTTTTCCACACTTTGCATTTGTGTTTTTTCAATGAGGTTAGATCCATCTGTTGAGGCACCATTCATCATAACTGTTGTCTGTAATATGTAAAGTTTACAATAGTGTAAAAAATTCCTTTCTATTTATTACTTATACTATGCAGACGTTTTAGTTTGTCGTCTTTCATCATATTCTTAAAAGTCAATATTATATTATATAGTAATATTCTTTGATAAAAATTTTAATTACAATACTTACAATACACATAAATTTACAAGATTATAGTTGTTTCACAAATACTTTTTGTTAAAGGTCTTTGTCAAAGAACAGTGTAATATCTATACCTTACTTACTCAACATTGAACACAAAATTACCAATGATTTTGCATTAGATTACTAGTTACTTTGATGTCTTTCTGTTGAAGTTACTAAAAATAATTGTGGGAAATTTAATTTTTGCTACTAGGGTCATCTGTACATGCTCAATTTTAAAGTTACTTGGGGTGCATTCAGATATCTACTCTGAATTACTATATGACATCAATTTGACGTAAATAGTTAGTACATGACCAATCACAGGTTGTCGTATGTGTCCAATTGACGTTACAGAGCAACTTGGAGTAGATATTTACGCGTAATAGTAGAGATACTTAAAAAATTGTAGATCTAAAACGTAAGGGCAGTATTAATGATGTGGCATATGCATCATTTTGACTATATACAGCACGCGCCAGAATTTACTATGCAAATAAGACAAACATTTTTTTTAAACATTAAAGCCTATTTTAGCGGTGAACTCTTATTCAAGAGCAAGCTAAATACAAAAATATAATTTAAATGTTGACGAAGTTACTAAATTATTACAGAACTATGTGCTATAAGCCTTACCTCAAGAGATCTGTCAAAAAATAACAAAACATCTGCTACTTTACTTCCAATAACGTAATCAATGATCAACGCACTCCAGCCATACTTGATGAGAGGGGATTTGATTAAGTTATTTAGAGCTAGCGTCACAATCAATTCGATCATGCACAAGATTAAAGAATATCCAGCGAATATCACTGAAATCGGAACTGTAAATATAGTTGTTCGCGACGAGACTGTTGATACTTACAAATATTTGGCGGTTTGTCACTCACGCTCGGTAATTGAAGAGATAAAAGTCCAATAAATAGGATATGAAATAGGATATTAAGTGAAACTAAGTAAATCCTTACATCTCTGCTAACATTAATCCATAAGACGAGTAAATTTATTATTAAGATTACTGAAATAAACATAGTTTTAGTAATTATTACAGTGTAATTTAAATTTGAATTTAGCGCCGAAAATAACGGAATGTGGATTTTGTTCTGAATTCTGTCAGTTTAAAACTGTTGGGGATTTTCTTAGGTTATGTTAGTTTCTGTTTGTTGTGATGTGTTTAGTGTTTTAATAAAGAAAATATTGTTAAAAATGAGCCCCGAAATAAAAATATGAGAATCCCGTATCATAAGATGCGAATGTCACAGCGTTGCATCTATTATTGAGGACTACTAACCTACCTGTATGACGTTTCTTAGTTGCGATGCTTATATAACCTATATTAACTTACCTATGGAAGGTACTAAGATAGTCGCTACGTAAATAGAAGGATTCCTCTGAATTTCGAAATTAAAACCCAGTACAGGATACGTGTCGTTCGGGCAACATTGATAAATGCCAGGATCTCTGCTTGCTCCGGTTTTCAACAAACTCCAAGCGCTCTCTTGCAAGTTCTCCTGTGTGATTGCGGGCTCGGCGAATCGAATGTCTATCTCTTCGCCGAGGTGAACCCAAGAGGACACCCACAGGTTACATTTCTGCACGTCGAATGGAAATTTACGAAGATCTGCGACGCATAAGGCCGCATGCTTAGCTGGCGGAACGCAATACACTTCTCCTGTGCTCTGGACGACGCAGTCTGTGGCCGTGTTGAGTATTTTCTGAACGTGTTCTTGGTCGTCTCTGTTGAATGAATTTGCCTTGTCAGAGCGTGAAGCGCGTATGTGATGATTAAAATTATAAATGTTTTCTTTCACCATCCTTCAACTCCGATAATCACGTTCGAAAAAGAGCGCTGCTCTAGAGCGAACAGCTGATCATTCATTTTCGAGCGTACTGTCATTATTGAACTTCCAGCCCATCAATTGAGTAAGAAATTTACTACTAATTTTATTTACCCGAGGATAGCAGGTACTTTATCTATCTATTATCTCAGTGTTTGTTAGTGTGGCTGAAGGTACTTGCAGAAAATTAAAATTTTATTTTAAGAATGTATTTTTATATAAAAAAAAAATAAATAAAAAATGTTATAAAAGTGTAAAAAGGCACAAAAAAAACACTCAATCAAATGAAAACAAAGAAAAATGTGCCTGCAAAAAAATATTGATATATTATGGTTTATTACGATTAATTGTCTCTTTATGTACTTTCAAACATAGCTGTCAAATATGTATACTACAATGTTTGACAGGTCGTTACTTTATTTCTTAAATGTCAATGCTTTTGCATACATTTAGTTCCTTCAGTAAGTACCAATTTCCATAATTTAATTGTCTTTTTATGTACTGTCAAACATAGCTGTCAAATATGTATACTACAACGTTTGACAGGTAGTTACTTTATTTCTTAAATGTCAATGCTTTTGCATACATTTAGTTCCTTCAGTAAGTACCAATTTCCATAATTTAATTGTCTATTTATGTACTGTCAAACATAGCTGTCAAATATGTATACTACAACATTTGACAGGTAATTACTTTATTTCTTAAATGTCAATGCTTTTGCATACATTTGGTTCCTTCAGTAAGTACCAATTTCATTTTACGCAGTATTGCGTAAAAAGTGCTTTACGCACACTTTTGAGTGCATGAAGTTGCCAATTGTGCAATACGAGTCTAAAAAATTAATAATTCTAGAAAATTAGTATGAGTGTGGTACTTCTGAAGAGCAAATACAGCAAAATATGAAGGATCTACCGTTTCTGGAAGAAGAGAAACATTTTTTTCCTTTTTTAAATCTTTAGATATACCTTTTTTACTGGAATAATCTTTATTCTTAGTGACTTATATGTTAATTTAAAATAACATTCACAACGTCAAAGTGTGACCATATAGAGAGGGCTGACTGTATTATAATATTTAAAGAACGGATATTACGTCATTCAAGGCACTTTTGACATCAAAAACCATATTGCCAATTTCCTCATTCTCAAAATATAAACAAACTATTAGGATCAAGCATCACTGTCAAGCAATAGTACCAATCAGCGCAAAAAAGCATCCACAACTATCAAAAGTTAACATTAAATTTAAATTGATGTGTTGCAATTAGGATAAAACAATTGGAATTATTTTCAAGGACATTTCCGACTAAAGTTATTTTGGTAACGATTTCTAATTAAAACGATCACACTAGTGATGCGACGAGTCCGTGATTTTGAGAGAATCGAGTAACTCGTACTCGATTGCTAAAAGAATCAATTCCATACTCGAGCATGTAGACTCGATTCTAGTGCGCGAGTAAACAAGCTCCAGTACGTAGATTCACTCAATAATTCGGGTCTGTATAATGTAATGTAATTCAAAATAGTTATATATATTGTAAAAGCATTCATAAAAAGGGCATTTATAAAAGGTTTACGATAACTTACATACGGCCTACGAGGTAGATTTAAGTATTTGAATCGAATTCGAGTCCATAAATTCTAGTTTAATCGGGTCTACGATTTCGAGTCTGGAATGGATTCTAAAATCGATTCTGCAATTTCGAGTGGGAAATCGAGTACTCAAAACTAAGATCTCATTACCGAAAATTCGAGTACGTAGCGAATGGTGTTCTGGTATAACGATTACTGTCAAAAATCGAGTAGATCGAGTTGGAAACTCGACTGGTCGCATCACTAGATCACACTTACCTATTGATCAATGATAAATCTGGCGTCCATATTTCGTTTGCTTTGAAGTGCGTATAATGTACACCATCGTAGTCAGATTCATTCCATCTTAAATGATCGTCAAACCATTTCTACAAGCAAAGTACTTGATTTAATACGTAATTTAATTGGTATCTCGAATCGAATGTTTTTAGAATAGAATCGGGCTACCACTTTTTTCGTTTAAAAGAAAAGTCTTAAGCAACTGTAGGTAACCGGGTTTTTTGGTTATGAAATTAGTATTTAAAAAAAAGATGCATATTTTTTTAATTGATTTTACTCTCACAGGTGAAATGTATATATACAATAATGTAATTTGTAGTAAGCCGTGTTAGATATTCTGAATTGGTAGTATTTTTGAAGGTTCAAGAGTTGCATTAAGTGCTTAATAAAAATCAAAAAATAGTCTAAAACTTTATGTACGAACAAAGCTCGTGTATATATACAATAATGTAATTTGTAGTAAACCTTGTTAGATATTCTGAATTGGTAATATTTTTGAAGGTTCAAGAGTTGCATTAAGTATGCTTAATAAAAGTCAAAGAATCGTCTAAAACTTTATGTACGAACAAAGCTAGTGTTACTTATTGTATAGTTTAATACAATGTGATAATTTATTGATTAATGGATATCAATTTTTATTTTCTTTATTGCTCATTGTAAACCCAAGGATTGGGGGATTCACTAGATTTATGGTAAATTTACCGTCAAATTTATCATAGTCGACCGTAGTCTGGTTAAAATAGTCATTTTTTATAATAAGTTCTAATTTTGTTATTTGTCTCCTTTACTTTCTATTAATTATGCTATTTATTTATTGTTTGTTTTTTTTTTTTATAGGAATATTTGGAAAACACATGCAAGCTTCTACATTTTCAAGTAAATTGTTTATCGTTTGTTACTTTCAGGTAAAATATATATTTTTTCCGTGTTAAATTAAAGTATTAATTCCTCTATTAAAAAAAATTCAAAACTAAAATAAAGGGCACAATTTAAATTTGTAAAATATAAAACACGTCAATGCATCAACGACGAACATAACAGAAAAATATTTTTTATAACCTCGAAAGTCCATAATCATGATTGTTAACAATTAAAATATTAAAAATATTAACTTCACAGAATTGTTCGAGGAAACGAAAAATTATTATCAATTTCATAATTTCGATTTATTTATTTCGACTAAAACGTCGTGCAGTTATGCCTTGCAGTAAACTAGGACGCTCGATTGATTTATTATGCTTTTAATTGTAGAGATACAGTACATATGCAGCATATCTATGGGTCTATTAAATTTCATGCTGAGAGGCGTTCATATTTTATAGGTGGTATTATCGTATATTTACAATTGTTTCTCCGCATATATAGATATGAGTTTAAAAATCTCAACTACGAGAAAATATACAGGGTGTTCCAGATCACTCGAGCAAGTTAATGCAAAGAAAAAAATTAATAACAAAACCCTCATTTATATCATTTAAAAGTATTTTAATATTTCTTTACGGCTGAAAGTTGAAAACTACTTTCCTATTATGAATGTAATGATATACATTATTTTGCTTAATAAATTCTTCACGCATTATTTAAATCTCTATATTCAATCGTCAATACATAATCGTAATTCAGACCCACTAGATTATTGTTTAATATAATTGGTCAAGTATTTATTTAATGTGCCAAAGCTATTGGCAAACATTAAATGACTTATTAATTTAACCTTTCAATAGATGTTTAGTGTATATTGAAAGGCTAAACGCATGAATTACATTACCGTATTCCAGGATTGGTTTAATAATTTTGGTACATTAAATAAATAGACGACCGATTTTATTAAACAATAAAATGGCATAATAAGAAATGATTTTTTTTTACTTACCGTAGGTAACCAACTATTCATTACTAAGGTATTCGAATGCATATCCTGCAATAAGAAATTATCTTAAAATCATTTTAAAAAGCATGAAACAATCGGAAGGGATTTACTTACATATCTAAACGATTGTATCATCATTCTGATAGTAACCTTTATCGCTTCTTTGTGGTTGACTCTCGGTCGAAGAGTAGGATCATAATCACACAGCAGGTCATATTTTAGGCGATGGTGGATTTGCTTAGACGATTTTCCACAAGTCTCTTCATCGGATGCTATATAAGATGTGCGTTAAATAGTAAAAAACCAGTAATTTTGTTCTTACCGTAAATTGAATTAAAGAATAATATAAGCGTTAAAAATTGAATGAGTGCCATTCTGACTTCAACGATTAATGGTAGTGTCAATGGAAGTATATCGAATTTATAAGGAAACCAATACCGAATACGCCCAAAGTCTTAATGACAAACGCACCCTATATTAATCATATCGTATAATACTAATAGTGTTATTTGTCCTTTTTCAATTAGAGTATTTGAGTGAGGTCAATACCCATCCATAGGGCGTTAACGGAATGTACCATGCATTTGGTTGCGTGCATATGTATGTATACAGCGTGTCCCACATCTATTTTCCCACGCATTTTACTCGGAAACTAATAAGAGATAAAAAGTTAAAGCAGTAAAATCCAGTGCAAATGAGACGACATTGTACAATTACCCCAAAAAATTATGATCGCGGTTGGTAAAACGAATTCGTAGACGTAATTCTAACATATCTACTTTAAATGCAATGCCATCGTAATCTGCGACGCAATGAACTATCGTCTCAAAAGATAATACCCTTTACGGTGCCCGACAAAGATGCCGCCCAGAGTTAAAGCTTTTGTAGTTGCCGGCAAAGGATTTTATACGATAATTCTGATTTCTAATTCTCTTGTTTACATCGAAATTTTATTTCAATCAGCTGTTCATATTTTTTTTCTTATATTTGAATTATCATTAACTTTATTTCTCTTTAGTTACCTGGGTGCGTTATATTAGTATTGATAATAAACATATTTATACAATAATTTATTTTTGTAGGTAGTTTTAGTTTAAATTGTATTATTTCAGTTATAATAGGGTATATATAACTTACTATTACATGAATAAATAAATGTCTCTAACTTTGCAAATAATATCAATGCAAATGTACTTGTTTAGTTATTTACAATAGATATACTATATCAAAAGCGAGAATATTGAAAAAGATGCGGTTTACTTGTTTATTTCTCATTCATTTGAAGGGACGAACTTTCTATGGAAAAATCCCTAGAAGAACAAAATAAAATTATAACTTTACTACTTTAGATACTTTTTGTAATAATAGGTTTACCAAAACAATTTCATGTATGGTCTTATTCATATTTTTCGTTTTACTATTAAGTCGAATCATCTTAATTTTTAAAAGTTTAAAATTCAAAACATCTAATCCACATTTTATGCAAACATTCCAACAAATGTATTTCGATTTGTTCCGTCATAAAAAGCAATAGGAATAAAACATTAAAAAAGAATAACTATTTTTTTTAATAACTATTAATAATTCTTAATAAAAAATAAGATTTTTCCATATTTTCTAAACTTTTTCAATAAAAATTGCCATTTGGCATTTATGCCTGATAGATTATTTATTTATACATCCATATTAAGAGATTTTCATAAAACTAAACCTTGAACAGTTTTTTGTAACTGAAGTAATGGTTTCAGTAAATTTATTTCTTCAAATAATTATACAAGAACACATTTTAAATATTTGTACACATTATGCCATCTGGTCACGTGCAAGTAATCGATGGTTAAAATAAACAACAAAGGAAAGATATTTTGATGAAAATTTATTCTTAGCTGATAGTGTAAATTATGTTTTTTCTTTCTTGAGATTTCTTGAGCGGCTTTTTTTGCACAATTTAATGAAAAATTTACTAAATTAAATCATTTTTTAACGTTTCGACAATTTTTTTATTGTCTTCTTCAGAAGGTATCAATGCCTTTTTACATTAAAAAATTAACAACACAACACAAACATTTTAAAATTTTACATTAAAATTTACATTTTTTAAAATTAATTAAAATGTTAATTCTGATACTTTACGAAGAAGAAATAAAAAAAAAAAATTGTCGAAACGTTAAGAAAAATGATTTAATTTAGCAAATTTTTCATTAAATTGTGCAAAAAAAGCCGCTATCTCAGGAAAGAAAAAACATAAAGGAAAGATATATATGCCGAAAATCGTTTCGAAAGTTAATCCCCTTGATGTTAGCCGACAAAGATGCCGAAATATGTTCAGCTAGATTTACATTCGCAGTGTTTTGCTTTACAGTTTCCGCAGAAGAATTCAATAACAAATTAATTCTTAGAATCTACACACGCGCAATGGCTGGTAGATTAAAGGAGATGTGTCTTTCTTCATGTTTCCTTATGGCTTATTTTCCCTATGTCATCTTTTTTTGAGTCGATAGGACATCAAATTCTGCCATAATAACACACCCCGTATAAATAGCCTTTCACCCCCCTCTCCCACTTTATTTTTTTTTAAATTGCACCCCTAATTTTTTTCGCAAGTTTTCGGTAGCTACTAAGCTTACAAATACAGTCATATGTATTTTATTATTATTATATGAAATGTTCTCAAAAAGTAGTTCCGAAAGATGTATGTAGTGAGAGCATAAATGCTGGACTGAAGTGTGCCGCTCCCATGAAGTATGATTTGGCATCCCTTCTAATGTCAAACCAACCCATATGATTACAACAACAATATACGAAACATGATACATATTAGTAGCGGTTTCCACTACACAAAATGGCGACTGCTCCATTGTATGTTATGGATGTAGCGCAAATGTAGCTTTGCATTTTTGAGATGAATTTTCAAAGTTTACAAACCGTTTGGGAGCAGCTACGTACTCTGAACGCGACCAATAACAGGAAAGCCAATGAACAAATGTTAATTATGCAATATGACAGAAACAGAAAGCAATTTTGATAACATTAGAAGAACAATAAGTCTCAAACACGCGTTATTATTGATTATTACAAGTATAATATACCAAAATCATCTACTTATGATCTACTTTGAGAAATAAAACAGAAATCTATATTTTGATTCAATATTTTATTCTTTTCAAATAATATGTTCAAAATGCCGACCATTTTCCATTAGTCAATGTTCATACCTACGAAGAAGCTCTGTTGTATAGGCTTTTCTTATCGTCTCTGGAGAAATATCTTGGCAGGCTTCACATATTTTGTTTTGTTAGTCCAAAACATATTAACTGGTCTTTCGGCATGAACAACCTGTTTTAAATATCCCCACAGCAAAAAAAATCTAGGGGTGTCATATCTGGTGAGCATGCGAGCCACTTAATTGGTCCCCTATTTCCAATCCAGTTCTGATGAAACTGTGCATCCAAATACTGACTAACTATGTGAGTCACCATCCTGTTGCCATCACATTGTACTTCTCTCGACCAAACGAATATCTTGAAGAACTAGTAATGAATTTCTTAAAAATTCTCTATACCTTTCCCCCGTGAGAGTACCCTGATAGAAGAAAGGTCCAATTAAATGGCCATTGAATAAGAAAATTCAGAATTCTAATTTTTTTCTATCCATGGAAACTTCTAATGAACAGCTACTGTCAGAAGCCGTGTATATTATACAACAGTGAACAGTATCACTGTACAACCTCTAGTAAACCTTAAGCTATTCACTTATTAGAATAATGGTAGTTTGTATAAAAGTGCTCAAAACACAGATTTTGTTTGCACCACGAACAGGGAACAATTGCGGATTCATTATAAATACTACACAAGGATGTAAACCTTGCATCATTGGCAGAACAAAACTCTACAAGATTTTTAAAGAGCCCAGGTCTTTCAACCACATATCCGCTCTTATACCACGAGTATTTGGAAACATCGGAAGATCTTGGTGAAGAAATCTGATTGTGCAGGAGAATTTATTGGAGTTATAAACAAACAAAAAATAGCAATACTCCCTCACTATTAGCTGCTTGCGAAGACAAGCGAAGACGTCACCTTTTAGACCAAGTAATCTGCTGTAAATTATGTTAAAAGGTTTTTTTATACCTGGCTTCCGCCATGTGCTCTTTTAATCTGTTGAATTTCATTGAAATCGAAATTAGACAGTTGCCGGCGTTCCCTTGCAGTACCATCACGAGTAATGGTTTTTAAAGATGTCCACATAGATTTTAGAAGTTCGACGAATGATTGAGAGGCGTATTCGGTGGTATCGTATTTCCGGCTGGATCTGATTTTATACCGGCTTTCAGTTGCGATCCGGGCAAACATGGGAACGCATATCTTTTCCCTGCTATTATTAATCCTCGTTGGTAAGCCTAGCCGTATTAGATTTTAATTGCACGAAAAGGGTAATTCAAAACCGTTCAAGTGCCTTCCCATGGCGACATCACCGATTGCGAGACGTCCTCTAAGCAGGTCCATTATCGTCTCAGGAATGACCTACTGTGCGATTACTATCGCGATATCCGTCCTAAGATGGAGCATAGAAATGCCACCGTAGTGGTAGTAAAGATGATCGTTCAATCTTTTACATACGTAAGTGATTAAAGCTTCCCGCGTGAATACGGAGAAGTACACATATAAAGCTATAAAAGGATTTTTTTTAGGAAATGTATTCTAACACGATAACAGTTAATAGCTGGATGCCAATCGTAAGTATTCTAGCCGATGAAAATCATATTTTAATTTGATTAATATTTAAAATAATTTTGATAAATATTAACAAGCAAGTATTAATCTAATGAATGCAACAATATGGTTACTTCAGAGACAATAAGTACCATCGAAGACAAAAGTCTTAAAATACTGAAGAAACTCCAATGATTCTATCTCTATTTATGTGAAACTTGAGTCAAGACTTTTGTCTTTTATAGTACCTAATATACTCAGCGACATTAGATCTGTTTACACCCAGAAGGAATAATTTGTTCAAGTGGATTTTTTTGCATTAAAATAACTATATTTTAAAGCATGTTACCTAGAGGACAAGACACCGGAGCACATCTTATGTGACTGTACGGCGCTTGCCCAACTTAGAGGTTCCATCCTGGGGGAGTTCTGGCCTAGCTTTGACGGCACCTCACATGCTACACTGCTCGAGTTCATTCTTCGCTTAGGTTGGCTTGAGTAGGCTGCGGGTGAGTGACTTCGCCTAGGGAATGTAGCACAAAGGGCCTACGTGCGCGTGGCCAACAATCCATCCAGAATCCAGACGGTGTTGGGTGTGTGTCGTGTATGGACAGAAGAAGGTAAAGGAACACGAAGAAACCAAATGGTCAATCGAGGCGTAGCACATAGTTTCATGATAGGCGCTTCAGGCAACTAATTCTACTTAGATCATTTTGCTAATACGTGTCAAATAGCTGACCAACGGTTTGGAGAAAGAGGTAGATGAAAGAGGTACATGACAATTATGACAGCAGTTGGTAAAACGAATTCATAGACGTAATTCTAACATATCCACTTTAAACGCAATGCCATCGTAATCCGCGACACAATGAACTATCGTCTCGAAAGATAATACCCTTTACGGTGCCCGGCGCCCGACAAAGATGCCGCCACCTTTTCGGCGATTTATATTCCCGGAATTAAAACCTTTGTGATTTTCACCAAAGAATTTTATATAATAATTCTGATTTTTAATTCTCTTGCTCACGTGGAAATTTTATTTCAATAAACTGTTCGTATTTTTTTTTCTGTATGTGTATATAACTTAAATGGTTTACTTGCTTATTTCTTATTCAATTGAAGAAGCAAACTTTTTATGGAACAAAATAATTATAATACTTTTTGTAATAATAGGTTTATCAAAAGAATTTCGTCTTCATGACTGTTAAGTCGAAGCATCTTAAAATTTTAAAGTTAAAACATCTAATCCACTTTTATGCAAAAATTGCAATAAATGTAATTTGATTTGTGCTATAAAAAGCAATAGAAATACATACTAAACATTAAGAAAGAATAACTGAACAATTTCTGTAAATAAAGTTAAAATTTTTTATCTTATACATCCAGATTAAGAAATTCTTACAAAACTAAAGTTTAAAACGTTTTTGTGTTGCAGGTAACTTCAACATATTCATTTCTTCAAATAATAACAACAAACTAGTGGTGGGCACTATCGATAGTGACTATCGATAACTATCGATAGTTTTGACTATCGATAACTACCGATAGTTTCGACTATCGATAGTTGACTATCGATAACTATCGATAGTTGACTATCGATAACTATCGATAGCTGACTATCGATAAGTATCGATAGTTGACTATCGATAACTATCGATAACTGTTGATAGTTGAAAATATCGGTAATGCCCACCAGTATTATAATTATATATAGTTTTACAACGCAGAGAGATGCTCAAATTCAATGTAAATACGACAAGTATCGTTTTTATGTGCTATTTATTTTCCCTTTCTGAGTAGCTTAAAGGTTTATTTATGTATTGTCTTGTTAGTTAAAAACGTTTGCGTTATCAATCATCAACTATTCGTTGAGTGGAACTAATTCTTTCTTTTGTAATATCCATAGTAGCAGGTATTGATAAAACCATGAAATACTAGTGTTAGAATTCTTATTAGTCTGGAATAAAAGAAAAAACACAAATAATAAATAACAAGAAACAAAACAAAATGTACTTCTGAGGACATATTAGTTGAGTAGAGTGGTGGGCATTATCGATGATGACTATCGACAGTTATAAGTATTGATAGTTGCCTGTTGAAACTATCGATAACTATCGATAGTCGACTATCGATAGTTATCGATAGTCAACTATCGATAGTCGACTATCGATAGTTATCGATAGTCAACTATCGATAGTTATCGATAGTTATCGATAGTCAACTATCGATAGTTATCGATAGTTAGCGATAGTTATCGATAGTTATCGATAGTTATCGATGGTCAACTATCGATAGTCGATTATCGATAACTATCGATAGTTGGTCCGACTATCGATAGTACTATCGATAGTTGAAAATACCGATAGTGCCCACCACTACAACAAACTTATTTCTGAATTTCTTAATACGGCATGGCAGGGCAATATTTTATTATATTCTATGCAAAACTTCCAATAAATGTAATTCGATTTGCCCGTCATAAAAAGTAATAGAATTAAAACATTAAGAAGGTATAACATTTCTTAACAAGGGTAACAACTTTTTTTTAAGTGTATATTTTTTTTTAATATACATAAATTGTCAGTCATCTGATATTTTATATATGCATATTAAGAAATTCTTATAAAACTAAACTTAAAACAGTCTTTTGTAATAGAAATAAGGACTTTAGAAAATGTTAATTCTTCTAATAATTACACAAGAACACATTCCTAAATCATTTTTCAAAACGGCACAGCGCGGCTACGTAATTAAATGCAGATCATATTTACAAACACTACGCGAGTAATCGATGGCTAACGAAGCAACAAAAGAAAGATACATATATATGCCGACAATCGCCCCGAAAGGTAATCCCCTTGATGTTTCGCGACAAGGTGCCGCAACCTTATCGGCTACAGATTTATTCCCAGAATTTGATAGTTTCCGGGGAAGAATTCAACGAAAAATTAATCCTCAGCATCTACCCATGCGCATTCGCTGGTAGATTAAAGGAGATGTATCTTTCCTTATGGCTTATTTTCATCATCTTTTTTTTTGAGTCGATAGTACATAATATTGCCGCATTCGAGCCTTTGGCCTTTTTTCATTACGTCCACGATTAGTGCTTCCTTTCACTGTGGACCACTGTCATCAACGCTTGAACGGGTGCCTAGAACGGCAAGATTGGAAGACAGAATGGCATAATGTCGTCTTCAGCGATGAATCGCGATTCTATCTAGGTATGCAGGATTGCCATAGAATCATATTGCCAAAAAAAGCAAGTTGAACAAATTATTCCTTATAGGTGTAACATTTCTAATGTTACTGAGTATATATATATAAACTAAAATGTTACTGTTAGGCATGGCAAGATGATCACCTCCAATGGAAACCTTCTGATTATAACGATATTGAGACTATGCACTTAAGTACAATGGATATATGGACACCCGATCTGTCACTTTACAACAGGTAAGCTATTACACTTTATGTAACAACTTTAATGACCTTAACCATAGATAACTTCATAACGAGTTCTTAAGAACATTTTTCATAGCTCTTGTATGACACTAATTCCTATATTAATATTGAAAATATGCGCTTCTTTAACCTAGCTGTAAAGTCGTGCCCACATACAGCAAGAGTGGTTAACTTTTTTGGGCATAAATGATCTAGTTTTTATCTTAAAAATTCGTCAGAGTATTCTATTCTTGTTCACGAATATTCTATGAATGTTCCAATAACATCCTTAATGGGAAATAAGAATATCCCTAGAATATTCCAAAAGGTGATTTTTTGTTTATTTGTAAGGATCCTTCAGCGGGCAAGGATAGCGGAAACAGGCATGTGATAGAGTAGATATAATACGAGATTTTAATTTAACAATATTTTAAAGACGGCAATGATGGAAAATATGGGAAAAGAAAGCATTTGTTGTATTCTGAAGGTGCACGATTTTAATGTGTAATAGGAAATGAATTTTTAAGTGTATTTTCTTAATTATTGTTTTTTAATACAAATTCACCATCAATAACATATAATAATGCAACAATAATTCTTAACAAGTTGAAAATATCATTTACATACATTCTCCATTATCATTTCAAGTTGAGAAAAGAGTTACTGTTGTTGTAAGCCAGGTCCCAAACTTGCTGCTAGTCACTGCTCCTCTTGGAATGGACTCGCCGGCGCTAGACACTGTAAATCCCTAGGGCTTCAACCGAAAGAGATAAGATTCCGTAAGACAGTCTTCATGAGCAGGGACAGATTGAGATTACTCACAAGAATCTTAACTGAACACTGCGCACTACATAAACACATGTACCGCATGGGGCTAGTGAACTCTCCCCTGTGCAGGAGGTGTGGGAGTGGGTAGGAAACTCCTGCTCACCTTCTTGTCAATTGCCCGGCAGTGGACGGGGAGAGGCAGACGTACTTTGGAGGTTATCAGTTCGACGAACCCAGAGTCTGTCAATTTACCTACGCTAGCGAATTGCACCCAACGTCCTCACTTTATTAATAAGTGCTTTAATTTTTCTTAAGCATATTTCATGTCTATTTCTAATTGTTCATTGACTGTGTCATTTTATAATCGAAAACAGATACCAACAAGAAGGCGTTCAACGGATGTTAGATTCAGGCGTAGACTGCATAGTACGATATACTGGGATGGTGAATTGTGTGCCTCCGGTCAGACACGATGCCATATGCAAAACTGATTTACGTTATTATCCTTACGATACGCAAAAATGCGTCCTCAGAATGGGATCATGGGTGCACAGCGGAGAGGAAATTGATTTTCAATTTCATAAAAAGCCAGTGGTTCTAGACACCAGCGTACCAAACGGAGAATGGAAGCTGTTAAACGTGACCGTCCGTAGGCAACCGGGAAATTATGAATGCTGTCCCAATAACACTTATCCATCTTTGATATTTGTATTTGCACTAGAGAGGCTGCCTTCGTACCACGAAGCAACTGTAATTATCCACGCATTAGGTGAGACTCTTATACAAAGGGCGCGCATGCGAGCTGACGATGGGTAGAGGAAAAAGCACAAGCAAGCAAAGATGGTTTCCTACCTCCACGTTCTGGTTGGGTAAGAGTCAAATGAAAAATGGCTTATTGTAATTGTATCACCAAAGTAGAAATTATTTGTGATGAAGCAATTGAATAGGTACTATACAGGGTGTTAGGTAAACATGCGGAAAAAATTCAAGGGATTATTCCTTGGCTTATTCTAGGAATATTTTGTCCTATGATGATTTTTGAAAAACCCCTTTGTTTCGAAGATACAGGGCGAACAAAATTTGCGACAACCATTATCAATATTCGTTGAAATTATTAACGTAAATAAAAGTATAGTGTACGTCAATGAGTTTATCAAGTATAAAAAATTGTTTACAATGCGTTGTTATTTTTTCGATGTCGATCACATGAAACGGCTGTTGTATCTAGTAGTGGATTTCATTTGAATACGTCGCATCGGTCGCATTTGTTTAGATTGAGTGACGTTTGGCTGTTTGACGTATCTTTAATAGTTAGTGAAATCCTCTATCATGATGTATACGAACGCCGAGATGACTGACATGCATTTCATGTATGGACTTGCTGATGGCAACTCATTAGAAGCTAGACGATTGTACATTGAACGATTTCCTACCCGTAATGTCCTCGAAAACATTCATCGACGTCTTCGTGAAACAGGCTCAATGAAACGAAGTAGAGGGCCAGGAAGATCGATGACTGCAAGAACGGTACAATTGGAACAAAATATGCTGGAGATGATAGAAGAAGATCCTGGTAGTTCTACGCGAAAAATTGCAAATACTTTGAATGTATGTCATTAGACAGTTTGGAAAATTGTTAAGGACAATTTGTTGCATCCATACCACATTCAACGCGTTCAGGCACTAATACCTGCTGATTTTCCTCCACCTATTGCATTATGTCAATGGATATTGCGAACATTAGTTCGCATCCCTCTATTCCTGACACAGATTCCTTTTACCGATGAAGCCAGTTTCTGAAGAAATGCAATAAGGAATTTTCATAATAGCCATGTGCGGGCAGATGAAAATCCGCATGAGGTATTTGAAGATCGTTTTCAACATCAGTTCTCGTTGAATGTTTGGTTTGGAATTGTGGGTAACTATCTGATTGGACCGGTATTTCTACCAGGAAGACTTACTGGCCTGGTGTACCGCAACTTTTTGGGAGCAACGCTGCCTGAGTTTCTGGAGGACGTACCATACCCGACAAGAATTGCAGTGTGGTTTATGCACGATGGTGCATCACCACATTTCAGTTTGGTTGCTCGTAATTTTTTAACAGCAACATACGGAAATCGCTGGATTGGTCGATGGCTCGATCCCCAGACTTAAACCCCCTAGATTATTTCTTCTGAGGATCTCTGAAGTCAATAGTTTACGCTACTCCAATGGAGAATTCGGACGATTTGCGAAATCGGATAATTGCTGGGTGTAACTTAATTAGAAACGACTCTGGTATGTTTGAAAGAGTTCGATAGTCAATGACGAGAAGATTATATGCTTGTATCCAAGCTGGAGGAAGTTATTTCGAACATTTATTGTAAATTGAGCAACTTTACATGTACTTTTTGATAATAAAATGTTGTTACTGTCGCAAATCTTGTTCGCCCTGAATCTTCGAAACAAAGGGCTTTTTCAAAAATTATCATAGGACAAAATATTCTTAGAATAGGCCAAGGAATAACCCTTTGAATTTTGAATTTTTGCCGCATGTTTACCTAACACTCTGTATATAACAGGGTTCGACGTGTCGAAGCAATATTTTCGATAGCTTCATATCTTCGGCAAACAGTAACTTTAATACAGCTCACCTGTTCACCACACAAACTACTTATAAAAATTAGAAACGACAATGTTCCCAAATTACCTACTTGCAGAACCTCTGAAGCGTGATATGGGTATTCCTGTTACTTATTAGGAATATCTGCTTCAATTTCTACTAATTCAAGTTCTTACATTGCAAAAATTTAATCACATTTTATTTTCCTCACACGCTTGAAGGCTTAATGAAATGCTCTGGCAACAAACCGGTTTTACAAAATTACGACTTCACTTGCAACTTTCCATCGATTAATAAAATCATCGCACCAAGAAAAAAATTATCGTTCAATAATAACCTACAAAAATACAAATATTTATTGAGGGCTTTTTTTAATATCTTCCGGACTACCATAATTAAATGGATGTAGCCCTTCCTACCAGTGTTGCCAACTCGTGGGAAATTTCCTGATTCGTGGGTTTGAAGTCGAAGGAAAAAAGGGAAATAGCATGGTATTCCTGGGAATTTTTTTTGCATAACTGCGTGCTAATGCATTTTAAAAGTGAAATATTTAATTAACAATAGAATTGCATATCGTGCAAACACGCCGTTAGAATACAAATGCATACTATTCTAGGTATCAGAAATTATCTACTAATAAATTATTTGTTTACGTTATTTATAGAATGGTGCGACTATACTAGCTCACTACTTTATTTTACTAGTATAGGACTGGATCCCAACCGTGTCATCAAGATGCGCAAGAGCATACCTTGTATATTTGCACTGTGGTATTTATTGTGTTTTAGTATTCGTGGGAATTTTGTTAAAAAAAAAACGGGAAATTTTGATAGTTCTCGTGGGAAATTCTATGCTTAAAGGTTAGGAACACTGCTTCCTACTATCCATCGTCAGATCGACAGCGTACACCCTATACATATGTTTAAGCCACAACAAAAATAGTACATACATAAATCTATTTTCTCTTTATAGTAATAGTAATACTTGTAATTTTTACGTTTTCTTTCAACGCTGCCGATAACGAGCGCATGTACTTGATCCTCCTCTCAATATTATTTCACTTCTTATTCATGCAAAATCTAACCTGGGAATTGCCGAAATCCGGGAACAATACTCCTAATATACGTAAGCATGTAATATAAATCATCTTTTATCCGATTCGTAAGTGTTATCACTTAATTTTAGTACTTTTCGCAAGAGATTCCCTAATCCTTTGCATGGTGCAGTTGATTACGACTTTAACGCTGAGGAACATGATCAGGACAACAGGAAATAACAATGGATGGGTTTCTGGAGCTGTCGGCACCCTTATTCAAAGTAGAATCGGTCAAACGATTTTAGTGTTTGATAACTCCGTAAAAGTAAGAACGAATACATTCCACTGTTTATGTTACGAAAAGTGTAATATCATGTTTTATACGTTTTACAGGCTGTGGGTGTAGTCAGAGGGATGAGGACGGTGCTAATATTATCGAAAAAACGGAAACTACCAATAATTTAGATTATATTATTTTTGCTAAGTTACTAGATAGGGTGCTGTGTATCATCTACATTATTATTTACATTTCTATGTATATTAAGTTTGTATCCTAAATATGGATTGCTTAATAAAATAAATTAATTATACCTTTGTGTCCCTGTTTGTTTAGCGTTTAAACGTTTTAGTTCGGATAATTCATGTTTGTTTAAAGAGCTTGCTTGCTCGCACAAAAAAAAAAAAGCTTGCATGTTTTTCATGCCTTTTTATTCACCTAAAAACAAATCATCACCATTGTAGGTTGTTACATATCGTAGGTATTATTATATTTAATATTTTGTGCGTGAAGCGTTTTGTTATTTAGTTATTTTATGTATCATAACGGAATGTTATTGTCAAAATGTCAAATGTAACTACTCACCTGTGTTTTTATGAATATGTGCATCTTTGTTTCTGTTCCGCTGTTGTTTGAGGAATAAAACACAAAAACCGACTGTTTGTTTCACTAATTGTAAGTTATTTTATATTGTCGCGTACAACATACAATCAAAAGTTTAGAACCTTGAGAAAGAAGACACACACACCGATGCTACTTTAGCTGCGTACGTTCGTGCAATGATTCAGAAACACGATTACTTCCTACCTATCCACTAGAATTTACGTATTTTTGAGATTCTCTTCGTTTATTGGTTAGCGAATCCTGGCACGCACGAAGGCAGTTTTTGTTAAGGGTTAATTTTAAATCGTTATAAGTTAGAAAAACGCACCCAACAATAAACAACAATTTAGCGCGAATTTACTACGGAGACTTGACAGCTGCCGGTAATAGCGGCAGCCGTACAGCCCGCTCATGCGGCGACGATTCGTCTCTTTTTAGTATCGTGATTTGTAACGAATCTTTTTTTTAGTTGTGCGTGAACTTCTATAAGCATGTTCATACGCCCTTCGGCATTAAGAATCGCAAAAAAATGAGGAATGCGAAAGATAGGTCCGCCTTGAAAACATATCGAGATATGTGACCGATTTTTTTTTCCGAATCGTCTTTCGTCGTGTGTGGAAAGTAGGGCTGAACTGTTCGTATGAACATTACATTCGTTTTGACAAACACTATAAAAACACAATCCGGTTTAAGACGAAATGTCGTGTGAACCATAGATAATAATAATAATAATAATAATATATGCCTTCATTACCACTAAACGATTGTTTTACAATGACAAAAAGGAAAAAGAAGCAATTAAGGTAAATCTCAGGGCGAGACTCAGAGTTATCTGCTACTAGCCCTGCTAATATATTCATAAAATATGTTTATGAATGCCTAATACCTAATTAAAAAAGGAAAAATCATATACAACAAATATGTATGTACGTTCAGCGCATGTAAAAATACTTAACAATTATTCAACACATTCCTACAATTTTTGCCTAAAAAATAATTAGATGGGCACACCGCACTTATCTTGAAATAGGGCCTTCCGCACACGAGATCTAAAGACAGAGACATTTAATAGTTTAAGGTCTTTAACAATAGAGTTGTATTTACTATAAATATTGTAGGAGTAAGAACGCTTAAACAGAGATGTCCTAAAGGTAGGAGGGATATCAAGCCCTAAATCTCGTGATAATAGGTGAATGTCGTCTAAATCTAATTTTTTAAATACAAATAGGCGGCGCACTTATACAAACGATTTTATGAAATAACATTAACATTTTCAGTTCACGTCTATTCCTCATATTTAACCAGCCAACATCTTTCAACTTATGCGATATATGTTGAACCTTCCTAATTCCATATATATAACGCAGACATGAATTTTGGATCATCTGAATACGATTGCACGTAATACTGTCTATAGCTGTATGGTAAATAGTAGAGCAATAAGTAAACTGTGACAGCACCAATGCTTCACATAGTTTGGACACAGAATATCGTAACAACCAGAATGCAAACTCTTTGTCGGCTCTTTTGATTTGAGTGGGCAAAATTTCGTGACCTTGATGTCAGTGTCTCGGGCGAGAAGTCAGAGTCGGCTTCGATAAAATTCCGTGTCTGACAGGACCTAACTGAAGTGAATTTCGAGAATATGATACATATCTACGATAAAATGAAAGAATACCGCTTATTTTTACAATTATTTTACTTTCTTTTCCATTATTTTCATATTTTATCGACTTGCACTTGATAACACTATTTAAATTAACATACGAATATAAACTTGAAGTCAGCGACGTGTGCCTAGTGCAAAGAGCGAACATAGCCGGAACCACAAGTTCTCGCCCGATTTAATGGCGGATCAAGCTGCGCGATGAGAATGCGCAAACCCTTCCCGCCAAGCCAAGTTGATGTTCTGGTTGTTAGATATTCTGTGGTAATAGCGTGAATGTCGGTCCTAAATCTAATTTTTAAATACAAATATGGCGGCGACTTATACAACACGATTTTATGAAATAACATTAACATTTTCAGTTCGCGTCTATTCCTCATATTTAATCAGCCAACATCTTTCAACTTATGCGATATATGTTGAACCTTCCTAATTCCATATATATAACGCAGACATGAATTTTGGATCCTCTGAATACGATTGCACGTAATACTGTCTATAGCTGTATGGTAAATAGTATAGCAGTAAGTAAACTGTGACAGCACCAATGCTTCACATAGTTTGGACTTGACATTAATAGGTAAGGAGGATCTATGTGAATAAAGTTTCCTTAAATTCATATAGGCACGTTTAATATATTTGGTTATTTGATCATTAAATCTAAAAGAGTTATCCATAGGCAAACCCAAATTATTTGGAGTTTGTACAATTGGCAACTGTAGTTTTAGATTTTCCGAACAATAATACTTTAGATTTCGAGGGATTTAAATGTAAGTCAAATTTAGCGGAAATGTCACTTAGGGATTCTAAATCATCATTAATACTATACAATGCATTACGCCAATTCGCTGGCTCAAAAGACAGATATAATTGTGTGTCATCAGCATAAATATGGTTGCGACAAAAGTTCAGCTGGTTAGTAAAAGAGGACGTATATATTGAAAAGAGAAGAGGTCCCAAAACAGAACCCTGCGGTACACCACCAGAAATACATAGAGGCAGCGATACAGTACTGCTTAAAACGACACTCTGCCGACGATCCGATAAATAACTTTTTATAAGCTAGTTACTATAGATAGGTATATTGCATATACTGTTTTGAGGCAGTAATGAGCCATCTGTAGGTGTGTTATCAAAGCTTATTAAAAACCGCCCGCTTATTTAAAGGTATACTAAAACATGCGGCTAGTTAAAGATTTTAATGATCAGACAGGGAGTCTATGTTGATCATTAAACATAGACGCCCTGGTGATGATGGCGAATATCATATACAGTATCGTGAAAAGTTGTTTTCTGTATACTTTCAAGCCTATACTCTACTTTTTTGCTAACCATGTGCTAACACAAATGACAATAGACGTCACCGACAATAGACACACGTTAAATATTGGGTAACCGTCGGTAAGATTGGCCTTCTTCCTTATCTACGACGTACGCGTCATGTGTCATTTGCCATCTATTGGTGTGTTATCGAACTAAAAATTCAATATCAGTAACTGCTATTAAACATAACCACCCATGGTATGATCATCATATCCTTTTTTGACGCATCGTGGTTAATTATGATTCGTTATATACGAAATATCATGTGAAACTGCTGTAAGGGCCTCCAATATATTACTGCGTAAAATCGCCACTCGCATAGGCAACTCAATAAGCCGTTAAGATACATGAAACTGTATATGAGATAATGGAAGACAGAAAATATTTGTTTTCTTTTTTTTAATAACAGTTGCTATTAATTTTAATAAAACTGTTGGATGCGCTATGTGTTTGTTTATTCTTACTAAATTTTAAACAAAAGAAAACTCAAATTGTAAGAATTACAGCATAAAAAGGCATATGTATAACATAGGCCTGGCAGATGATGCAACCTGCAGATACTGCCAAGAGGAGGAAGAAACACCAGTTCATGTGCTGTGCCAATGTGAAGGCCTGGCGAGGACAAGGTTTCTAATAATGGGGGAGGAGAACCCCACAGCTAGTAGCTACATAAAGAAGCCGCTCTCAAAGATGATAGGCCTAATCAAGAGGGCAAAATTAGAGAGCGTCCTCTAGGAAAAAGGGGATCACAATAGATCTGAAAAGGTCGCGGTGAATCAGGTCGATAGGCCACCCCTATCCTAATCTAATCTAATCTAATCTAATCTACAGCATAAAAAATGCTCAGAAGACTCACACAGCACACTTCGTTCGACAGATATCCACTGGATGTCCCAATCACCAAAACATGTCCATATCCATTACAAATGTTCCACATATATATCCATGGGATATTCGTTTTGGAGTTATTACAATTGTTTATAAAAATAATAGAAATATTATTGTCGCAATTTTAACATAAAAATTAATACCAAAATAAGCAAAATTCGCCTGTTTGGAAGTTATTGATAAGTACAGTATCAGATATCTTGTGGAGATCTATCCGATGTTATAGATTTTACAATAATCTAAAATTTCAGATTCGTTATAGAATTAACGTTATTTCTAAAAAAAGACGGTTGGATTTATTACTGGTATGAATATTAAGTAAAATTTAATAGCTATACTAAGCATGTGGTGGAAGTACTTGTACTTATAATCAACTTTAGGTCGAAACAATAAGGTCGAAAATCGCCTGGCCGAATGAAATCAATCAATCTAGAATTTGCTTGTCCACGTGCGCCGTGTTTATTTACCATGTTTATACTCAATTGTACATGTGACATCGAGTGTCGGTAAACAAGTTAAAAAGAGCCGTTGCCCTGTATGCATTTGCAGTTACGTTGGTATACCGAACAAGTAGGCTTCATCACGGCTTTGTTTATATTACGGTATAAGTAAAAGCCATGTTAGTTTACACAGAGTGTGAACACAAATTTTAATGTGGATCGTAATTCATAAATTTAATTAAAGTAAATAGTTGATACAAACAAAAATGCTCACAGACGCAAACAAACAAAACAAATGTAATTTAATACAGATAAATGGTTTGAAAAAGGTTTGTAAATAAACCGAAACGTAACCTGTATTGTCTCTTGAATTTATTCCCAGCCATATTCCAAGAAAAGAAGATAAAATTCATATTTGGGTTTGAGGTTAAGAGTTAAGATTGTTTTGAAGAAGGAGTTGTCGAGCAGCGAAGTGTTTGTATCAATTACAAATACTTAACCTCTTCTATTTTAATTAAACTTAATTTTTTTACAAAACAATTTGTATTGATAACAATACTTACGCATGCGCACACCATAACTTTAACCGATTTTGAATAGAAAATTTGTTGCAATAACTATTTTTAATGTCAAAGTAAAATTTAATATGACGTCAAATTGTCATTTACACGAGGAGTTTGAAAAGATCCAAGACTTCAACGACTTTGACACCAAAAAATTAAATACTTTGATCATGTCACACAGGCTTATAATCACGACACTATTTATTTATTACTATTAGATGTTTACTTGGTAGATATCCCAACTTAATATTTTATAGTGTTTGCTCTCTGCCGTAGTATTTGTGCCGAATATGCATGATTACTCTAGTGAAACAGGATAAGTGCCATCTTTGTGACAATGTCTGTAATACATAATACATTATATTTAATTTAGTATACTGCCATAATAATATTTATGAAAACTGAGTCTACCAAGGTTTGGGGAAAAAGCAATTGCATAAAATCAACTGCAATTTTGGTTGGTCAAAGCTTTATTCATTAATAATACCAAAGAAACAATTTTAACTCACTGTATAACGTTGTGAAATTCTTTGGGCGTATTCGCTACACATATAATATTTCCAACTTGATCTAATTTCGCACTGGCCTTCAGTAATGATTTGAACAAACATGAAGGTACACATCCTCTTATTCTTCTTATCGATGTTGGGTGGTAAGTTATTTACTAAATATATTTATATATTCGCAAAAGTAAACCTTTCAAGTGCCGTCCCATGGCGATCTCAATGACTGTATGAAATCCAGTCATCATGTCCATTTCGATCTCACCAATAGTCTATTGTGCGACTACGATCCCGAGATTCGCCCAAAATTGGATCACAAAAACGCTACCACAGTTTTTGTCAAAATGATTATTCAGTCATTTGCGTATGTGAGTAGCCATATAGAGTATAAAAATTCTTCGATGTGCGGTTACGGTGGGGTCTTTTTAGGACTTATATACTAATACCATAATAGTAAATAATTGGATGCCAATGGTACGTATAATAATTGATTAGTATAATTAAGGTTGTAGTACAAAAAAAACGAGCACATCAGGGTAACAATAGTCTCACGAAAAATTTATCATTAGTCATGGGTCGATGATCATCTTAAATGGACTCCATCCGACTATGACGATATAGAGCTAATACATCTAAGGGCAAGTGAGATTTGGACGCCGGATTTAGCACCTCATAACAAGTGAGTACACAAAGAAATCTACTTTGTTGAGGCAGTTCGATTGCAGTCAGAAATTATCTACAACTGAATGACGCATGCGTAATACCAATTGTACGTTCACAGAGCCACAATTTAATACAATTCAATAAGATGTACTTGTTATATGAACGGTATATTTGATGAATTAAGAAAAACGTATATGCGATTGATATAGTAGCTATCTATATTCAACAAGACATACGCATACAAATAGTTAAAATTTAGCAACCGCGGGCCGTGTAAAATTCCAAGAATTCTACAGGCTGTCCCATCCAAGATTGGGTCTTTGATTACAGCTCTATTTTTGATTTTAGAAAAAAGTTTTACAGAATTCAATGTTACATAATCTAAAAGTAAGAAAAGACATACTTACTCCGTTATTTTAAATCGAACTCCCTACATATTATTCCATTTTTAAATTCTACATACAAAAATAATATCACTATACAGGGTATTCCACGTAACTGGTTCATTAAAAGTTTATGATGTTCTATTATTTACTTATATTTGAGATTTTGGCACCAGTATCTGTCCGATTGGAACTATAAATGTAAAATACCTTAACCAAAATATCACTTCCGGTTGACCGGAAATGGATGTCAACTTTCTTATTTTAAATAGAATGATATAATTTATTATTCATTTTTGGATTCTACAACTATAAATACGTCAGTTTTAATTAGCTATTCCTATAGCTACATGTTGCCGTTTTCGAGTTATTTAAGTTTTTCTTTTTTTTTTAGTCATAATCATTGCATCATTGAGAAATTAATATCTCGGTTAATACTGCAAGTAGAGACTCCAAATTTGCTATGTTATGAATGTAGATATAACTCTAAGAAACGGTAAGCACAGTTTACATTCTAACATACAGGGTGTTCAAAACTGAGGAACAAAGTGACATATTTTCAAATGCAGAAAACTCATTTTTTTTAAATAGAACAGCCTGTATTTTAATTCGGAATTAGGAAGTAAATATCATCCCCTATCACTTTATATCAGCATTGCCTACACCTATCTTTAATAGATTTTGAGATATGAGCGACTTTTTGTTAAACAGACTAAGTATTCTTTTTTTTTAAATAGAACACCCTGCATTTTAATTCGGAATTAAGAAGTAAATATCATCCCCTATCACTTTATATCAGCCTTGCCTATACCTATCTTTAATAGATTTTGAGATATGAACGACTTTTTGTTAAACAGACTAAGTAGCCCTATCTTTGCGTGTTTGTAGCTGGCTCTGAATGGGATTAATGTCTAATTCATTGACTAACCAAAAGTGTTTATGTATATCATTGTTATTACACTTTCGTAGAACGCAATATTAATAGAAATGACTATTCGAAGAGACATTCTTGTATGGTTATTCAAAAATAATACATGAATTTGACGTGAATCCATTTCAGAGCCAGCTACAAACATTTAAAGATAAGGCTACTTAGTCTGTTTAACAAAAAGTCGCTCATATCTCAAAATCTATTAAAGATAGGTATAGGCAATGCTGATATAAAGTGATAGGGGATGATATTTATTTCCTAATTCCGAATTAAAATACAGGGTGTTCTATTTAAAAAAAATTGAGTTTTCTGTATTTGAAAATATGTCACTTTGTTCCTCAGATTTGACACCCTGTATGTTAGAATGTAAAGTGTGCTTACCGTTTCTTAGAGTAATATCTACATTGATAACATAGCAAATTTGGAGTCTCTACTTGCAGTATTAACCGAGATATTAATTTCTCAATGATGCAATGATTATGACTAAAAAAAAGAAAAACTTAAATAACTCAAAAACGGCAACATGTAGCTATAGGAATAGCTAATGAAAACTGACGTATTTATAGTTGTAGAATCTAAAAATGAATAAAAAATTATATCATTCTATTTAAAATAAGAAAGTTGACATCCATTTCCGGTCAACCGGAAGTGATATTTTGGTTAAAGTATTTTACATTTATAGTTCCAATCGAACAGATACTGGTGCCAAAATCTCAAATATAAGTAAATAATAGAACATCATAAACTTTTAATGAACCAGTTACGTGGAATACCCTGTATAAGATACTATATGCCTATCTCTAATAACAACAACGCAAAGCCATTTCAATTCATACTAGACATTTGTGACGCTTCATGCAGGATATTGTAGATAATGTGTAGATAATTATGTTCAAACAAAGCCATAATCCTTATTTCAATATTTATTAACATTATTACATATGTTTCTAAATCAATATTTTAGTCATATCTATGTAAGGGACCTCGAATATTCGTAAAGTTGTTTTGACAGCCTAAAATCGCACTAAAAACTAGTGATGGGCATAATTGATAATTGAATGATTGTAATAATCGAATGATCATTCGATTATCACTCATTGGAAGAAGAGTAGTTCTTTTCTAGGTCCTCACTTGTCCTCCAATTGTTAATATAATGATCTTAATCGAATGATCGAGAGATCGCAAATAATCGAATGATGCCTTTTTTGTCATCCGGTTATCCCCACCACTACAAAAAAGCACTATAGCACTCTATATGCATAGGCTTTTACAGATAAAATAGGTTGCTTGATTTATATCGCTATAAATCATCCATTAATTTCATCGGAACAACTTTGAACTGAAGTAATTGGACTACAAATTTTAGCTCAGTGTGAATGAAAACAAAATTATCATTTGTGTAATGCTACTCACGTTTTGTTGTCGTTGCACACATGCAACACAGCTAGTTGCTTCTTGAAGTCATAGTTTAGGTTCAGTTTACACTAACTACACACTACAACTTTCGCTTTTCTTAAGCTTTTGTAAACCTACACCTTGTACCCAAAATGTTCCACATAATAATTGAGCACACCTAATGTATGCAGAGTCCAGCCAAGGATTATCTCGCAGGTCCTCCGATATGGAAACTTTAACTCTGGGTGCATGCTATTTGAAGCATGTATACCACACCATCGAAGAAGGCAATTTACTTCTTTAACCACATGTGCATATCAATTTACAATACATTTTGAAAATAGCACAAACATAAAAACAATACTTATCTAATTGTTGTTTTCAGTTGAATTCTTTGACACATACCGCAATAGATATCCTTATGAAATTCGGTTCATTTGACTAGCGATGTAAACATGAAACATCCAAATGCTGCATCAGGTACCTACATTTATTAGATTATTGGCGCTAGCTGTTCCTTTATTAGGTTAAGTCTGAAGGTTATATTTTGTTTAATGTTGTGCGTCATTTCTGCACTGTTTATATTATACCGTATGATTATTTTTGCATGTTGTTACAACGTTACCAATTGAGTAATTTGTCAGAAAGTCAGAATTCCTTAGTTATATCCACGGTACAAATAATACGGTATGCTCGTTTTGAATCTCAAATTCGTCAAGTCCGGTCAGATGACGTAATTAAGGAGCGTATCGAAAACAATAAGATACATGTATGGTAAATAGCAAAATGTTAAAATCCAAATTATTCACAACCACCAATTAATGTAATTCAAATACAGCTTTGCTTTAAAAAAGTCCGTTTTAAGTTGAAATTTACTTTATCTATCTTGTCGCCATCTAGTAGCGCTCGTGTTTATTTCTACGATTGTACCGACTTTCGTGTGTGTTTACAAAGTATTTTCGTGGTTTTTCTAGAAAATTGAATTGTGAAAACACCTTAACGTTTTAAAATATGTTCCGTAACCCCGTCCGGAATTTTTAAACTTACCTTTTCGCATTAACAAAACCCTCACGGTCGAAATCGATTTTAATATAATAATAATTATATATGTGCCGCCATTTAATGCTCCTATCTGACGTAATTTCGATATGCGCGTAAGCATACCGTATTATTTGTACCATGGTTATATCCAATGTTACCATCAGAGGCAGCACTTCTCGGCGATTTTTTGTGTATATACGGATTTATTTAAGTATGTCGTATTTTAAATTTTATTTTTTCAGAAACGATAAAGAAATATTACCAATTTTACTAGAGGAGAAAAATGTGTTTTTAAAAAAAAAAAACGAAATAATTGCGAAGGTTTTATGCTTTAGCTATCCCAGTAAACAAAATTCAAATTACCCGCAATTGTATTTAGTAACTTCAACTTAAAAGTATTAAAATAACTATTAATGTAATACACAAATAGGTATTTCAAGCTTTAATGTTAAAGTTACTGAAAATAATTGCGTGAAATTTGAATTTTGTTTAGTGTGTTAAGAACTTTGACGTGCCAAAGCATTAAAGTGAATTACGCATACTGATAACTGAAACGAAAACAGTACCATTCATTCAAGTTAGGGTGGGCACTTGAGCTTGGTGCTCATTGTACCATTCCTATTGATTCTCTTATTTCCACTCGAGCAGCTTGGTGTGCTCTATAAAGCCCAGTATCTTGCCTAGTGGAAACTTGAGGACCTTCGAGGGCTCCAATAGATCTCTCCCGAAATATTTCTGCCTGAGTACCTTTAAAAACAGTACCAATAGTGTACTTAAATTATATATTTATGTTAAACGCTTAACAAAAGATCAAACCTCTATCTAATTACATTTCTTGTTGTCTTAACGAAAACCAGGCATGGTCAAGATGATGTTCATAAGGTAGTAGATTCAGATTTAGACTGCATTGTACGATATACAGGAAGCGTAACCTGTGTACCAACGAATAACCACGAAGCCGTATGCACATCGGATTTAAAAAAATACCCTTACGACACATTAGAATGCGCATTGAAATTTGCTTCTTGGATTCATCCGGGAAATGTAATAGATTTCCGGTTCAATAAGGCACCGGTAACTATAGCCACTTCAGCACCTAACGATGAATGGAAGCTGCTAAGTGTGAGGATGGCAGAAGAATTAGGAACATACGAATGTTGCCCTAACGATACGTACCCTTCCTTGAAATTTATATTCATTTTGAAACGATTACCTTCGTATCATGAAGCCACGATTATTATACCTGGATTAGGTAAGATTTATGCCATATAATGGTAGTTTATTTTTCATTATTATTGCTTACAATTTTTAGCTATAATAACGAACGTTCTGTTCACATTTCTTCTTAATTCAACTGAGACTGAACGCGTTTATTTAATTATCGTTTCCATACTATTTCATCTAATATTTCTTATTAATATAACTTGGGAATTGCCAAAATTCGGAAAGAATGTACCAAATATATGTAAGTAGCCAGCCAGCGGGCTGATGTGAATAAGACGTCATTTAAGAGCCATTTCTGGTCCTCGACGTCGTACGTACTTTTTATGATGTCTTATAGGGACGTTTTAAAATATCTGCGTCATGCAAGTCATTTTCTTCGTCATATTGACATAATTGGTGACGAAAATATGACGTCAAAATTACGTCAGTCCGTTAACTGGATAAGCACATATTCTACGAAACTTCTTCTTAATTAAATTGCAATGTTTTTTGTTTTTTTTTTAGTAATTTTTGCCAACGATTCTTTGATAATTTGCGTGGTGCAATTGGCGGTGACTCTGATGCAGAGACGCATGATTAAATCGGCTGAAAATAACGCAGGATGGATTTCAGGATCGGTAGTGACTCTAGTTCAAAGTAGAATTGGTCAAGCGATTTTAGTATTCGACAATTCCGTTAGTAAAGTAAGAATATAAGCAATTTTTATCTAGAATACAAGGTTCTCATCTATCTGTAGATAGATAGGTATACCGAGATAACTTAATTTGCAATTTTGAAAATCATCCTTTTAATAATAAATGGGATATCGATACATTTTTTTTTATTTCTCTCTATTTTATGAATTCAATGTTCTGTTTTGTTTCCTCGTTTTTTTTTGTAAATTGTTACCTGGAATGTGTTCTACATTTTAAAATAGATATACCATTTACCCCACGCTGACATTTTAGAGGGACGTGAATTTTGTATTTCACCGTACACAAAGACATAAATGTTAAATTAAAAACTTAGGAAATGTTAGGAGGATCAAATAAAATTTTAAATCATAAATCATTACATTTAATACATATCGATTTTTGTCAACTCTTTCGTTGTTCTAATTTTATGTTTCCATAGATTGAGTTTAATTGAGTAAAAATATTTAACTTACCAATCACGGAAAAACTAAAAACATTGTTTATGTGTACTTTCGATTTCTCATACATTTTAATTCTTTCGTCCTACGCCCATGTTAATTCTCCTCCGAATAAAACGCAAGGAAAACAAAAAACAGCTTTTGAACTGTTTAATAACTTTATTTTCTCAGTGTAATCTTATGATGCTTCTTTTCCCCCTTTGGCGCTGATGCCTGTTTAGTTCCTCAATCATCCCAATCCAAGGTAATCTCGAAGGGTTTGTTATAAGTAGAGACCGGATTATATGCAAAGTGCATATATTTTATTTTTTGCATCTTTAATTATAGTCTATATGTAGACGTATTACACTAATTGAAATTAATTAATTAGTGATTGCATATATTGCATATTTATGCATTTCTATGCATATTTTTACAAAAGTTGCATATATTGCATATTTAAGCTTTTTCTTATCCTTTCTATTAGTAAAAATTCCTAGTAATTCCTAATGTAGATCGACAATCGACAATTCTCAGAACGATAAAACTTTTACATTGGTTTCTCTAATAGTTTTTTCCAAGAACTGCACGTGCATAATTTAACCTAGCAGAAGGGATGTATACGTTTTATTATTATTAATTCCCAAATAAAATATTCATTGTCCATTTGTTAAAAGAAATTCTTTATGAAGATATTGTAGGTAAATCATATTTAATTTATTGTAAAGAACTTCAAAAAAACAAATAATGTGACAATTGCCCAATTCGTTCAAGAAGGTTTATCAATTTTCTTCTTACCTGGAAGTTTTTTTACTAATGTTGTCCGACTCTGCACCATACATGATAAAAGCCGCGCAAAATTTAAATTTTTTTTATAGTAACATTATTCATACCACTTGTTTAGTTCATGGGTTCAGTGGTGTAGCCGAAGACATTAGGAATCAATTCCCTTTGATTAATGATTTAATTAGCAATGTCAAAAAAGTATTTTTAAAAGCACCTTTATGAACCCAATTTTATAAGGAGCGACTTCCCGGTGTTAAGTTGCCTGCTGAACGATTATTAGAGATGGGGTACATGTTAGAGGCTGCAATTTTTTTCGCCGATAATTTTGAAGGAATAAAAATGTAATCTTGAATCAGTCTGACTGCATTGCTCTAGAAACTGTAAAAAGATAGTAACTCAACAGAATTGCTACAAAACTTTTGTATATTAAGTCAATTATAGCTTTGTTTCAAGTTCCATTCGTATACTAGAAACGCAAGAGATGTCGCTCTCGGAATCAGTCGAAATAGTAGACGAATTTGATATGCTATTTAAGAAGGTTAAGGGTACGATAGGTAATTCTATATACGATAAATTTAAAAAAAGCGATAAATAAAAATGCGGGGTATTTGAATTTGAAGAAAGTTAAGAAAATTTTGGAAGGTGAAACAGTAAACGATTTCGACTTTAATTTTAGTTTAGAATGTATTGCAAAATTAAAAAATGCACCAATTACATCTGTGGATGTTGAAAGAAGCTTTTCTATTTCGAAACATATGTATTCTAATAGAAGACAAAACTTTCTTTTACACAATTTTGAAAAACATTTAACTATAAATTGTTTTAGAAAAATGTGAAAATATTTTGTGCAATAACGTTAATGTTTAAATTTCTGCTCTTATTTATTTTATGTAAAAGTTTTGCATATTGTCGCAATTTTTTTGCATATATGCCCCAGGTTTATGCATATTTTCTCAAAAATCGATGCATATATATGCACATATATTCCAGTTTTTCTTTGCATATGATCCGATCTCTAGTTATAAGAGTAGTGTCAGTGTGCAAAAAAACTTCAAAATTGTAAATCCGGTCATCTCGATGGTAAAGCAATCTAACTAGACCTTCTGACGACATGTACATACTTTGAATGAACATATATTGAAGAAGTGGTGTGTTATTTTTATATATTTTGCAGGCTGTTGCCATAGCAAAAGGTGACGAAGACGGGACTAACATCATCGAAAAGACACAAAGTGCCAACAATTTGGATTACATTATATTTGCTAAATTATTGGATAGGGTGTTATGTATCATTTTTATAATAATTTACATCACTATGTTCTTTAAACTAATGCTTAATTAAGTTGCAACGCGGCTAACTGGAGCTGCTTCGTAATAATCATTCCCTTTCCGTTGTTTTGCAGACGGCAACGACATATATTGTGTATTTGGTGCGGTATAAAAGAAGTAAACATATCTGGCTTGCGATTCGTTTTATTATACAAATACAATTAAGATACATTTGGTTTAAACTTACACGAATTAAATAAATAATATTAAATAAGTTAGTTCCAGTCTACGTGGATAATTGAGGAAGGAGTGGACTGATTAAGTAATTCGTTATTTAATAAAGGAGGAAAATGTAAAAGAATCACTAATAAAAGACTTACGTACATATACACAACAAAATATAGATATTATAAGAACATTTCTGGATGTTCACATATATCTACGTATGTAAGAGACAAACGTCCTCACTTCCCCAGCACACCTATTTTACGTATCATTAATTGACGTATAGAATGACATGATGAAGAACACCAGTGGCTATATTGGGAATATCGGCAACGTTTGTCTGAAAATACTGCACAGGCGTAACAGTGTCTGGAGAATAGATAAGTTAAACAAGTAAGTAATAACATTAAATTTGATATCTTTTCAACGATAACATTAAAAAACTATCAATATAATTAAATCAATAATATCGTAAAACAACAGATAAAATTCGTTTTCAGTACTAAACGTTTATTTTTATTCGCCCCAGCGAAAGGGAGATTCTTCAAGTTCTAACCCTGTACAGCGTTCAACAAATTCGTCTAAAGAACAGGTACCGTTTTAGCTGAAAATATCATTATCCTGGAAGTGGATAGGCATTTTATCCTTATGAGAAAACGCGGTGTACATTCTGTTCTTTCTTCTCAAAAAACCGTTAGAATTTTGATATTTTCACCAGCATATCGGAGCTCCTTCCAAGTTCTGTTGGCCCACCTAATGAAAAATCTTAAAAAAAGCAATATTTTTAATAATTTAATCAACCCATTTTTATTTTGTCACAAAGTAGAGTTATAATTGCAGGAGCTTCTAACTCAAACACTACAAGTTATACAATTGTAAAAATATATTCTACACATTTAAATTTCGTACCCAAACATTTGTATATTATCGCTAGTAATTACGGAAGAAAGTTTTTATGTTGTGTAAATATATTCTGTAACATAACATCGACACTTATGTGAATAAAAAGTTGTCAATAACTTCCCCTCAGAATTTAATAGAATTTATATTATTGCGTAGTTAATCAGTAGAGTGGTCAGACATGTCTGCTTACATGGCTATGCAAAACGTTTAGCGATAGCACATCTTCAAGGCAGTAAAATCACTCATTCCGATTCGCGTGCCTAATATCAGTGTTAGTCGAGTCTTGATGCCAGGTAGTGCAATTCTTCGTTAGCCTTTTACGCATTGTAAATGTAATGCAATCTCGGGCGTAGAAAATCCCAGAAAAAGACCATTGTTTCATAATCTAGAAAAGTATATCGGTGAATTCCAGAATTTAGATTATGGTGATGCCAAAAGAGTTTGTACAGTGTGCGATAGACAGTCATTGTGCTGGCACAAATCGGACTGCACATTGATGGTGGTGCATCTGATCCGTTATTTATCTATAAGATTATTTTAATTATGCGCGTGTTATATCCGCAGATGTTGAACTGTCTTTTTCAAAATATAAACATGTTTATATCGGACAAAAGCGGTTTAGTAAGAAAAATTTGAGACACTTAATACTACATACTTTTAGCAATCCTATACATTTTGCTACTTAATAAGGTTAGGGGCCTCAAGACTCGACTAACCTGTATACAAAATTTTTCAGCAACCCGAATTCAGTAAGACTTATAGATTACAGATAGATGCTTGTAACCTGTAAAATTGTAGTGTGTGTGTTATAGGTCCTAGATGGCTTCGAATAAGAACGCTTACACAATGCTAGTAATTATTATAAAGCATTTTACGCATTTCGAAGCTAGTTGTGCCGTAAACATGGGACTGAGGTAAAAATCTCGATAAAAGACAACACTCGAACTCCAGACTTTGCTTTAGAAATCGAGCCGCGCTATCCACTAGACCAAGCGGCTCCGTCTGCTTTCGTAAATATCATTTTATTGATGCGGCCATGAGCGGGATTTTTTTCATTTTATTACTTACAGCTATATTACTCGCTTTTCATTTTTATCAATATAATGATGTAAATTACGAGTTTACACCATTAAACACGTTCTTTTAGCCGTTCGAAAAAAAATCGTTTTTATTTATTTGTTTATTTATCAAGGGCCTATTCACAAAAACTCCTTAATCCGTATCCGTTATTTTGTGGTCAGAATCACCACAATTTTTTTCGGCTCAATCTTAGAAATTTTAGAAGAATTGCTTGTACCAATCATGGAAGAGTATTTAATATCAAAACAAGATTTTCTATTCTAGCAGGACGGCGCTACGCCTCAAAAAAGCCCTAAAATGAATGTAACACAACAATATACCAGCTATAGAATGGAAATATCTTGTTAGAATAACCTCTGAACTCAAGATATGATTTTGCCAAGGTTTGCTTAATACTATACCTCGGAGAATTTCGGATGTTATAAAAGATAAAGCGATGTTACTAGTGCCGTAAACATAAAACTTAAAAATAGTTTTTTGTTGATTTTTGTTTGTTAAAATTATTTTGTATAATATTACTCCCTAAATACCGATTTCTGAAAAATCCTACAGTGGGCCAACTGTAATGGGAAGGGGCTTTTACAAGAAAGCGTTTGTAGTTTTGATTAATTTCACATTCGTCAGATCTGACGAATCTTGATTATATAACTTCAATATTTAATTTAAATTTATTTTTATATCAATATATAACCTGTATACCCAATTGTTTAAACTAATACAACACAATATTTTTGTTTCATTTCTCACCATCCACTTCCCATAATGCCGAATATTACTTCACAAAACAAGTAGACTAAAATGAAGACAATTCTGTGATTATAAAGGAGATACGTTGTACCTGTAATTCCTAAACATAACTAGATAATTATATTACATCGTTAATACCGTCGCACCTATTTGAAGGCGTTCCCTGCTTTTTATAAGTACATACGTTATCAGTCTTTTCTTTATCTACCTAAGCATGCCTAATTGGATTAATTAAATGCTTAAGTACCTTATTTACTAAATTTACAATTTAACAAGTTTAAATAGAAGATAGTTTTAGTGTATCTTGCACCATGCAATGACGAGAATTTAAAATTAAAACATAAATCTTTGGTTTCTTAAATAATTTCTTCTATCCGCTTGTGCGCCTAAATCAAAACAGCTCTTCTTTAGTTATCTGAAACAAACAATAAATAAAATTGATTTTAGAAGGAATATATCGTCTAATCTTGTTTGTGTTTCTTATTTTTCTTTAATTTTGTACAATCCAAGGATTTTTTGATATTAACTCTTATTTCTTTTTGTGAGCCCTTACGTTAGCATATTTTTAGGTTAATATTTCAATATTTTTGTCGATATCCAGGAAATTGCTAAAAATATCGACCTGAAATAATATTTGTATAATTCAGAGTTTTTGCATTCATACTGAAATGAAATAAAGATTCTACGTCCACATTAGAATTTAATTTTACATTTTCCAATATGAGGGTGTTAAAAAATAAGTTTTACAGCTTTATTCTAATTCACTAATTTTTATGTCTGCAATCCTGTATGATATGAAGGGAACTTTTTCACTACGTTCTGGTGACACAATGTTAGTGCTTGGTAGCTTTAAATTGCAAAATCTCTGATTAAGTGCCAGATAAGTGAAAATTAATCAATTACTTTTGATAGTGTAAATGAATAAAACAGTTGAAAATAGGTATTATAGGAAACCCGTTGTAGTTTGTCATGGAATTTTATGCTGAATTCAAAAATGCAATAATATCTAGTGTTTTCCATTTAATATACCAAAGATTCATGACAACTTCCGGTTAACCGAGAGTGTAAGAAAATTGAACATTTAGAAGAACACCCTTTGGCAAAATTTAAATTCCCAAATAGTTTTAATAACTTCAATATTATAATATAACAGAAAGACATAAAAATTACTAGTAATCTAATGCGAAACCATTGGTAATATCGTGTTTCAATGTTGAAGTTATTAAGAATAATTGTGGGAAATTTAAAAATTTTGCCAAGGGAGCAGTAACTACCCAATTATTTCAAATAATCCATTGTGATTCTGTGCTCTGTGTAGGTAGGCAATAACTAGTGATTAAAGGTGAAATAAAAAGGTCTTTTCCTCACAGATTCTTTAATTAATTAAATATTGCGACCGGTTTCGTCCTGAAGGGGACATCCTTAGGTTTCTTTTTCTTTAAATTATAAGTAAAAAATACATTAAATGTACGTTGATTGAGGAAGTATGCATATCTTTAAAGTAGAAAGAAGTACAATACAATCAAAATGAACAATTAAATCTGATTTTAAAATTATAATGTAATAACTATTAAAGCATTCAAGAAATAATGTTAAAAGAAAATTTGAAAAAATACGACGTAACAATCTTTAATAGATAAGAATCGTCGAATGTTGAAGTAAAAAAATTAAATAAAATGGGTTGTACAATTACTCAACACATTAAAATTGTGAAAAATTATGTGTTAGAGCCGTTTTACACGTACGAGAATTCTTACTTAATTATAACAAAATTTATACCGAAAATTTTGGTGACAATTTTCGTAAGAAATTTTGTCGCTACCCTTTCAGGTCATTTTACACAGGAATAAATTTTAACCGGAATTTTCACGATATTTGTTGTTACAAGCAGGCGCATTTGTTAAATTAAATTGTTATTTGATTATGGTTATCATAAAAATCCTAAATAAATAGCAGTTAATCGATAAACCAGCAAAATATGGATAATAATTGTTGAAAATTAGGTTACAACTTAGAAGTGCACATGGAAGTAACCTTATTCCAGTGTAAAACGACCTGAAAGTGTCGCGACAAAATTTCTTAAGAAAATTCTCACCAAAATTTTCGGGATAATTCATGTAAAAATTCTCGTTCGTGTAAACTTGTTTTAATAATCTATTATTTTAATATGAGAAAGTGATAACATATAAAAGTAAATTCAGTTTGTTAAAATGATACAAAGAACAAATCAGCCAGTTTCGAGAAAATTCAGAGAAAAAAGCGACATCTATAAAATAATGTCTAAAAAGGAAATCTTGACTGTCATAAGCACCCCAGATGAACTCAATAGTCAAACAAAACCTGGAACATAGATGTCGCCACAATTTATAATTGCGTATTAATTAATACATTCATTGTATATTATTAATAATTTGTTCTCATGGGATGTCGAGTGATTCTAAATTATTGACAGATAATCCTTGTTTGCAATATGCAGAATTTAGAAACTAATTTCTTATGTTGAATGTATAGTTATATTCTTTTAGGCTAGTTTGACACGGTATATTTTTCTATCCAGAATTTTATCCTATTTTATGTACATGGAAAAAAAAAATGCATTGTGGCATACAGAAAATGTACATAAAAAACAGGGTCTGCTCTATTTCCATACATTTTTCTCGTTAGGCTTTGCAATGTGTGTTCTTTGCCTGATACTTCGATTTCGAACCACAAAGGATTAGTTAGGCTTAAATCTATGCAGGCCTATCATGAAATAATAAATGAAAGTACGCAAATATGCACCCAACTAAAAATGGAAAACACTTAGGATATATTAAAAAAGGAAATATTGGGCTTGTGTTCATGTTTTAAAGCTACTGGGTTATAGAAAAATTCAGTTTGAATGTTCATTTTCTAATTCATTAGAAACAAAATAACGCATAAGAGCATTATATCATTCTATTTGAAATAACAAAGTTGACGTCCATTTCCGGTCAACCGAAAGTGATATTTTGGTTAAAGTATTTAACATTTATAGTTCCAATCGAACAGATAATTGTGTCAAAATCTCAAATATAAGTAAATAATAGAACGTCATAAACTTTTAATGAACCACTTACGTGGAATACTCTGTATACCTTTTTTTCTCAACGTCTTCTATTTTAAAATAAAATATCCAGATTTACGTTTATATTGCTCAGTTACATCTGGTATGAAGTTTTGTAAAAGTCATTTTGCTTAGTAAAAATTCTTGCAATCAAAAGCAATGGATATCCAATTGCTTCTGGACGTGTTGCAAGAACTGAAGCAATTCTTGCTCGATTTTCGAACAGATGAGAAGTTTAATTATATCATTAATACAGCAAAAGAAACGGAGAAAGGTTAAATGTGGAGCCTAACTTCGTAACGATGTGACTATTTACATCGCTACGACGTCGACAAAGGAAGAAGCAGTTTGATTACAAACATAACGATCAACCAATTATAGATATCAAATTATAGATCATATAAAACAAACCTTTTTTACTGCATTCTTGATCAAACGTTGCTGTCAAGAGATGAGAGATTTTTCTTAGTGCATATTGCACCCCTTTAAGTTTTTGTATTATTTGAGGGAAATTTTTGAAAAATCAGAACTAAGAATTTCGTGCACCAAACTGAAAGAAACATAGAGTTTTAATGATACCTACTCTAGATATAGACCCAGATGATTTGTACGAAGAAATTATACAGATAGAGATAAGATTTAAAAAAAAAAGTAATTACAATTTTGGATTTTACATTTTTAAATGATTTAAAGTTGGATAAACCGCAGTTTATCCAAATTTAACAATTACTATTCGTATCATGCTCACTTTGCCTATATCTGTTGCAACGGCAGAACGCTCTTTTTCAAAACTAAAATTAATAAAAAAAAATTTAAGAATGATTGTCAAATTTATCTATCATATCTATAAAGTCCTCTATATTAGATGAAATAGAGATTCATGATATAAAAAAAAATTCAAAATTAAACTCACGAAAAGATTTTTTTTTGTAAATTATTGAATATATATTTCCTATTTATTTATTATATTATCCCAAAGAAATCTTTTTATTTGCTAGAATAATTATTGTTAATAAATCTTTGTTTCTTTGTATTAATTAAGTGCATCATGAAAGGGTTGGTAGTAATTCTAGTCTTATGTCTGGCAATTATTTCAAAGAGTTTATTAACTAGAAACAGGAACTGCACCTTTTGAAAACTATTTGTTTTGTTTTTCGGCGTTAAAATTTTTTTTTTAACTGTATATTTTTTTAGTTAGATTGTTTCTAGTGCCTAGATTGTATTTATTATATTATGTACGTTTTCATAATAGATTATTGTTTACTTCTATTTAGCATTTTTATTTAATATAACTGATAAAACAATAAGTTTTTTGAAAATTAAAATTTTTATTGGGCGTTATCGACGCTTTTGCACACGGGCGTCTGCAAGCTCTTGGCGCGGTCTGGATAAAGTAGATTCCACTTGGAAGTATGTTGCAGATATCCCAGTAATATTACATATTTACTAGACAGCGATGTTAAAGCAAAAACATGTTACTGAAAATTTTGCAAGCAACATAAAAATCATAGAAATATTGCAGCATTACAACAACATTTAATGTTTGTAATCATAGAAAAAAATATTTAATAACACAATGTTTCCAAAAACAAAGCAATTTTTTCATGAGAAAAAAATCCCGTCAATAAATGAATCAAACATTATCAGTAAATTTATTTATAATACTAAATAAAGTTATTTGACGTGTTTTTTTTTTAATTTCAGAGAGAATAGAAGAAATATTGCACTCACAGATACAGAATACGAAATAACTGTCATGGAATGGTTTCGTTAAGCAAAAACAAAAGAATTTGATAGAAAAACAGCAAATGTTCAAACGAATAAATGCATTGGGGCGTTTTTTCTTATGTGTTGTGAGTTTTTGTTTAGATTCTATTCATGTTAATTTATGTGCCCATAATCTGTTTTCCAATACTGAAGTTTATTAAAATGGAATTTAATGTACTTTTTTTTTTAATCAATAAATGCTTTATTGTCTTCTGTAAGCAGCATTTTACTTTTTAAAGTATTTATTAATGTATTTCGTTTAACTTAATAGCTATTTATAATATTATTCATAGTATTACTATTTAGTTTTTTACATAGAATATATTGATATATGATTGACATTTTAATGTATCTGCAAAAATAACTACAAAAAAAGACTTATAATGTTATTTATAAAAAAGTTTATCCATTATATTTTTTCTGTCATTAATGTTTAATGTTAATATTGTTAATTTTAGTAAGTGAGGATAAATTCGTATAAACAGAGGGCCCCGATCTATCGAGGGTAACATGAAATTATAATATTAACATTGATTGAAATATAAATTGATAAGACTGATTGAGATTCTGTTTTATATTAATTAATATAACCTCTCGATAAACCTCAACATCATGTTTCTTGTATAATGCAGCAAGAACTTTTGGAGTAAATAAAAGATCCTAATAGAAACATACAATACACAGTGTAGATATATTTATAGAAACATTTAATTGCCACACTGTATCAATATTTCTGTTTAACATATGAGAAATGTTACGGAAGAGCTATACTTCAAGATTAATCGTCATATTAAAGTAATGTTACTCGAAGACCTCGTATTAACATTATTGGGAAATATTGTTTCGTAACATCGCTTAGGCGGACATTAAACAGTCGTAGAAATGTTACTGCATGTGGTACATTGTATATATTTTTGTAACATTTCGCGTTACAAGATAACATTTAGACGACGTTATAGTCATGTTATTTTGCCAAGTGGGTTGATTTTTCCATCTCCTTAAACTGTATTTTATGTAACAATATATCAAAAATGTTAACATTATATCCATTCATTTTTGCCATTTGAAGTTCTTTATTAAAATTGAAATAAAAATATTCAAATAAAAACCTTCTTATTTCACCTATAATTATTTCAAACCCCAAATTTTTAAATCTGGAGAGTTTCATTTAGCCGGAAAAACTTTATGCTAAATTACGTAAATAATACGTAGGGCGTTCTATTAAAAATAAATTTAAAGGAAAACTATCTACCAAATTATTAAAAATTTATAAAGCTGAAGAGTTCTGTTAAGGCAAAAACTTTAACTAACAAATTCCGTGGAAAGCGCTGTATTCTCGAGCGATTATTTACTTCAATTTTGAAAGCAGCTTGCATGAAATGTAATTTTATTTGTGAATAAACAAAAAGGGAACGAAATAAGTCAAATCGAAATACTTACGCATTTACCCGAATGTTGCGTTTCCAGTACGAAACCCTTCGAGCAAGCGTCCTGCATCATATGGCACCACGACTGGTAAGTACTATTATTGGTACCGCAGATGGGGCCCCGCATATGTCTGGGCTTACATCTACGTACGCAAGTAACACATCGTGGCGCCTCCGTCCGCTTGTCTACTAGGCAGCTTTGAGTCTCCTTGCACCTGATTTTCGAACAGGTCGCCTTCCGATGACACGGACCTTTGTACGCCAGCGGTATGCCCTTGCCTCTCTTGCACGCCATGTCTTTCAGATGGCAGGTGCTGGGATAGGTAACGCCGTCTGCGCCGCATACTTGTGCGCGAGGTGGCCGGTGGACATTTTCGTGCGCATTTTATACAGTGCGGGCTCAAGTTCTGATCCAGCAGGCAGACGCGCCAGAGGACACGCTATTTTATCACAGGAATCTGCAGCAATAAGAGAGGAAACGATTATATATTACCCCGTCTCAAAATTGAGAGGAATGACTGTTTAAATCAGTCGCATAATCATATTTACACATAAAAATATTAACTTTAATAAAAGAACGAATCTTGAAACATTTAATCAAAAAGATTGTTAAAATATTGCAGACTCTCAAAATACAGCTTACCACAAATTTAAATTTTAAAGTGTGCAGATCTGGAACTGCACAACATGTTCCATAAATATTTTTCACAATTGCAATTTGTAATACATCGCCGAGCAAATGTTATAGGCACTTTGACAAACTAATGGTTTTCATGTTTCTTGCATTTTTTTTTTTGTAACAGTTATTTCAACGTTTATATAATCGTCTTTATGGTTAAAATAGTATTTATAGATACCTTTTGTAAATGTATTATTTTTTTTTATATATTTTCAAGTCTTCGAGATGTCACTCTCTCCCTCCCATCTAAAAAGTATTATAGCTGTACTAAAACACTCTAATATGCAACAATTATAAGATCCTTAAAATACTACATATGTATAATGTATTACCTATAAGTTTTTATTTTCTCATTTCTTACTGTGATATTCGCCCAAAATTCAGGGTGCCTATAACATTTGCTCGCGACTGTATATATTTGAATATTTATAGAATATTTGTTAGATATTCATTTTGTTGAAGTATTTCAATAATAATTAATTCGAATATTTATGCTTGGATATTAGATTAATATTCACTATGTTAGTAAGAGTAAGAGTAAGATACTGTAACATACTACAGTATGTTAGACACATGTATATTAAAGTACTTTGACAAATAACACTTTAATGTTATTTATTTTTAAAAAATGTAAATTTTTAATGTAAAATTTTAAAATGTTTGTGTTGTGTTGTTAAATGTATAACGTAAAAAGGCATTGATGATTTTCTGAAGAAGACAATAAAAAAATTGTCGAAACGCTAAAAAATGATTTAATTTAGTAAAATTTTTCATTAAATTGTGCAAGAAGCCGCTATCTCAAGAAAGAAAAAACATAATTTACATTATCGGCTAAGAATAAATTTTCATCAAATTAATATTCACTGTATATTTATTATCTAAACCCTAGCAAATGTTTATTGAACTTTTTTATTTATCATCTCATCTTCTTGAAGGGATGTGATTACATGAAAAATTTGAAATCTAATCATTTTATAACTAATATAAACAGAAAGTTATACAAATAGTAGTTAAGTTCATCATACAATATACAGGGTGGGCCACCACATTGGCGTCGGTTTATATACGAAACGTGGTAACATATTTTCAAATTGTTTTTGTTAAGGGCTATACGGGTTCAGAAGAACCACATTTCAAAATTATTTTGAATTATACAGAGTGACTCAAAGAAAAATTACATACCAAAGTTGTAAAATAAATAAATGGAACACCCTGTATATTATGGCATATTTTGATAGTACAGACTAAATAAAGGCAAGTTGGTATCTCAACTCGTTTACGAGATAATTAACTATTCTTCAAAATGTGGACCAAAATTTAAGAGGCATGCTTGTCATGCATATTTAAGCTAGATATTTTAAGTCTTAAACTTTAGTTAAAAAATAAATACAGTTGCCGCTTAAATTTTAGTCTACATTTTGAAGAATAGTTAATTATTTCGTAAACGAGTTGAGTTAGGTATAAAAAACCTACTACTAAACTATCAAAATATGTCATAATATACAGGGTGTTCCATTTAATTTTTCACAACTTTAGTGTGTAACTTTTCTTTGAGTCACCCTGTATAATTCAAAATAATTTTGAAATGTGGTCCTTCTGAACCTGTATAACCTTTAACAACAAAAAAAAAATTGAAAATATGTTACCACTTTTCGCATACAAATCGATGCGAATGTGGTGGCCAACCCTGTATAAATATTAATGTGGTGCTATATAATATTAATACTGATACATACATTATTATTATTATATTATTTAGTTAAAATATACTAAATTTCGATCTAATATATACTAAGATTAGAAATATGATCGCAACAATGAAAAATTAATGAAATCTATAAGTCGAAAAGTAGAAAAGATGGCCATAGGATATGCTAAAACTGGTGTTCTAATTATTTTTTTATGTATTATTTGGCAGGGTTTATTATTTGTTTACTTATATGGATTTGTTTATTTTTTAATGTTTTTGCAATTTTCATATTAAATATTTAGTTTCTGAGCTTCATTTTTACAATCGTCGCCTAATAAGATTACAACAATAACTGTAACAATAACAAAATTATCAAAACTATAATAACTCAAAAAATAAAATGGAATATGCTTAACAAAAATCAAAGCACTTGTTAATAATAGGAATTTCATGATGTGAACATACTCTGTTTATGTTCTATTTAAAAAAAAATAACATAACCCATTTGAAGTTCACAGAGCTTGCACCTTAATGATGAATACCCAGTATATTAAAATACAACTGTAAACACACCTGCAGGTATAAGTAGGTCCATACTAAGATATTTCAAAATTTAATTCACGTATTCTAGGTGGTAATTAAATTACAATTGCTTCTCTCAAACAGTGCGAGTTAATTTATAGAAAATCAAAGATATCTTGGATATTAATGATTTTAGCGCTGAAGTCTGTGGTATGCGCTTTTAAAAATGCAATAATATTAAAACTTTTTTTCTATCTGTTACTATTTACGAGTTATAGAGGAATTCCCTGCTGATGAAACACCCTGTATATAACTATATAATTAGATTATTCATTGAAGTTATTCTAGGAATAATTGTATGTGTATATAAACATTCTAAATATTAAATAATGTAGTTTTCAAAAAATAAAGAAAAAAAAGTATAGTTTTCTCGTTTTATTGGCTGCCTGAGCAGATGTTTTCCCGTAATGCTTTTCCCCATACTAGGGCAAGATTTCGAAAGCACTACCTAATTCTATATTTCAATCCAAATTGACCCGAAAATAGTGTTACCAACCTTCAGTGACTTTTTACTGGCCTAGGCTAATGGTTAGAAATGGACGTTTTTGGACGGAAGGTTAAAAAAAATAGGATATAGGCCGCACCTACACGAAAAGTAAAAACGATAGACAGTTACCGGACCCTCGAAATGAGTAGGGTTGCCAACCGTTAACAGATTGCCAACCAATATGAACCATTTCAAAAAATTGGAAGCATTTTCTCATGCAGCTTGTTTATTTAAAAATGCTTGGAGTATGCTCAATTCTTTGTTACTGCTGAGATTGAAACCATATTCAGAAAGTAAGCGCTGAATATTATAACCAGAGACTGTACCCGACATGTACAGTGCCCTCCAGATCTAATGTCTCCTCCTTGCAACGACAAATAGCAAAGTCAAGTACTTCGGCTCACCTCGGATTCGCAGGTAGAAAAAGAGTATAGAGGACTAATATCATTTTTAAGTAGAATGTAATTGTATTGTCTTAACATCTTTAAAGAACAAAGGAATGTTACTAATAAAACATTCGCATATATTGGCTGTTGGCTGTTATTGCAAGCTCACTAAACCGCAGGTGTTTCTATTCCTTTAAAATTTCTATTTGTCTTAGTATTGTTCGTTCATATCTGTTTTTATTGTGTACATTCATTTCTCATTTATATTTTATATATGTTACTAATGCTATTATATCTATATCTGTTAAATAGGGTCGAAAATTAACAGATGTTACTATATCGATACGGTTAAGGGATAATCTTTGTCAGTTGTCAGTTGTTTTTACCCAATACAATTCAATACAACTAAAATAGTATTGAACTGTTAATAATTAATACCATCGTATTAAAACTATTACAATATTTAACAGGTTAACTTTCAAAACTGAAAAAAAAGAGAAACAACGATAAAGTGAATAATAATAAGAATACATAAGGGAAGGCTTAGAGCGTGTGGTAGAAAGTATAGATGCATCGTCGTAAGGGGGAGACATTAGAAAAGAAGCCCACTGTACATACGAAGCAATCAAAGCATTATTTTTCAAAATATTTCACGATCAAATCAAATCTTCAATTGAAATTGATGAGATTTTTAGTTACTATTATCTTGTTACTTAGATTTAATTTTTGTTTAATTTATGTTTTCATTTCAGATGTTCTATTAGACGCACTTTATGTACAGTGTGTAAAATACTCTTAACTATTTATTTCCAAGTTCAAATTTACCGACTTTGAGAATCAAAACTTCTAACTGTCTATAGTTGGAGAATTTATAGCGATTTTTCGTCCTAATGTTGGTGATTGGGGATTATCTAAATTTAAGTTTGCCAACTATGGATATGCGGCGATCAACCGGACATTATGCGTGACGCTGATAGTACATCGTACAAGACTTACTTTGACAAGTACCATAATAAGCAACCGTGAGATCATCCGTCCGTTTCCTACAAGCCCTTTTCCTAAGTCGACAGATATTCTTGTAGGTTCGGCCGTCGCTTCCACATATGGGCGTCCTGCTGGAGGCTTTCTTGCCGACGTTACATTTTGAAGAGCAGATACACCTAGGACGACCTTTCTTGACTGCACAAACTTTACCGGATTCGCAATTGGACACCGTCACATGTATCTGTAAAAGGAGAGAGATAATTGGGTAACACTCATAATACCAGCAATGACAAAATACTAGTCGTAGATAATGCTATAATAATATATAAAGAACCGATTTTGCAAAAGAAAAACTGGAATATATGCGCATATAATGCATCGATTTTGAAAAAATATGCATAAACTGGGCATATGTGCAAAAAAAATTGCGACAATATCAAATTTTTACATAAAATAAATAGAGCGGAAATTTAAACATTAATTTTATTGCACAAATTTTTTTTACAACATTTTCTAAAACACAATTATAATTAAATGTTTTTCAAAATTGTGTAAAAGAAAGTTTTGTCTTCTATCAGAATACATATGTTTCGAAATAGAAAAGCTTCTTTCAACATCCACAGATGTAATTGGTGCATTTTTTAACTTATTTGCAATACATTTTAAACTAAAATTAAGTCGAAATCGTTTACTGTTTCACCTTCCAAATTTTCTTAACTTTCTTAATTTCAAATACCCGCATTTTTATTTATAACTTTTTAAATTTATCGTATATAGAATTACTATTGTACCTTAACTTCTTACTAGCATATCAAATTCGTCTACTATTTCGACTGATTCCGAGAGCGACATCGCTTGCGTTTCTAGTTTACGAATGGAACTTGAAACAAAGCTATAATTTGACTTAATATACAAAAGGTTTTGTAGCAATTCTGTTGATGTTACTATCTCTTTACAGTTTTCTAGAGCAATGCAGTCAGCAGTGATTTCAAGAATTACATTTTTTATTCCTTCAAAATTATCGCCGAAAAAAATATGCAACCTCTAACCATGTACCCCATCTCGTAATAAATCGGTCAGGAGGCAACTTTAACACCGGGAAGTCGCTCTTATAAAATTGGATTCGTTAAAGGTGCTTTTTAAAAATACTTTTTTGACATTGCTAATTTAAATTATTAATCAAAGGCAATTGATTCCTAATGTCTTCGGCTACACGATTGAACCTATGAGCTAAGCAAGTGGTATTTATAATGTTACTATAAAAAAAAATTAAATTTTGCGTGGCTTTTATCATGTATGGTGCAGCGTCGGACAACATTGGTAAAATTTTTTCACAAGGTGTACTTCCAGTAAAAAAAATTGATAAACGTTTCTGAACGAATTGGGCAATTGTCAAATTAATTGTTTTTTTGAAGTTCTTTACAATAATTAAATATGATTTACCTACAATATCTTCATGAAGAAGTCTATTAACAAATGGGCAATATACGCACATTATCCGTACTTTCATCTACCATGATATAAATAAAATATTCCCTACCAATTGTTGAATTTCTGCTATTGTTTGCTGGTAACAAGATGTGACATAATTTTTAGGTATATTACGTTTGCAATATTTATGCAGAAATGATTTCAAATTAACATTGTTTAATCTTGCTAATGGTGGGTTAGACGGAATTAATGCGTTACACTGATCCGTATTATATTCTTCTTGTTCTGAGTTTCGTGAAGTGATGCTACACATTGACGTATAGATTGCTTGCACACATGCGGTCGCTTTAGTTTTTCACATTTTCCAATATGTGATGGAGTTTTAGCGTGTTGATTGATCAGGTATTTTCTCTCAGAAGACACCTACAACAACAATTGTCTTTTATATCAAAAGTTAAAGAATTTAAAAACAATCGTAAAGCTTTTAGTAAAATTAAACTTATCAGTTTACTGCAGGCTCGACAAAATATTTTGTCGCATTCCTTTACCAGTTCAGGATATGGCTTAATCCATAAAGAAATTTTGTTCGCTATACTCATTATATGTACGCACAGTATTTTAAAAACGTGACACAATACATGCTGTTTCGCTCAAAGAATTCAATGAATGAAATAGTTATTTGGGAATTAATAATATAAAACGATTTACCACATCCCTTTGCTAGGCGAAATTAACACGTGCAGTTCTTGGAAAAAGTATTAGAGAACCAATGTAAACGATTTATCGTTCTGAGAATTGTCGGTTGTCGATCTACATTAGAGAATTACTAGGAATTTTTCACTAATAGAAAGGATAAGAAAAAGCTTAGAATATGCCAATTATATGCAACTTTGTAAAAATATGCATAGAAATGCTAATACGAATATGCAATCACTAATTAGCGCTAATTAACTTCAATTAGTGTAATACTAATATAATTAAAGATATGCAAAAAATAAAATATATGTATCTACTTTGCATATAATCCGGTCTCTAATGATAACATTTGATTTTTTCATTTTAGTTATACAATAACAGGATATTTATAATATTATACTTATTTCCATCCATCCAATGATGATTTATCTGTTAAAATTGGATTATATGAGTCCGATAATTGATGTATTATGCATGAGTTCCTATTAGGCCAGGATCTATATTTAAAGAAAGCGTTTCCGCTATTCGATTGTAGTCACATTTGAGCATGTGATCACTGCATCATCCCAATTAGTAGTACGTAAGGTTAGTGATGGATGGCGGCTGACGATAATCGCGCAGATTCCTTCGTCGAAATGCGTGGGCGCGATCAAATCTTACGCGTAAAGTACATTGAACGTTTTCTGGCACGAGAGAGAGAGAGAGAGAGAGAGCATTTTTAAGTCACAGACTGTCGTTGACTTCTCCGCTCGCGAACGGCAGCGGGATATACGGAACGCACGCTCTCCCACTTATTGTTTACTTCTTGATCTTTTTTTAGGTTTTTCGATACTTTTTTACATTCCATTCGCGGATGAAGAACGATTATATTTAGAAGTAACTGTGTGATAGGCGACTGGACGGTTTTACAATAAACCTCGACCGGTGAATGTTTATTTCTTTGTATTTTTTTTTTTTTACGTTTCAAATGAAACAAACATAACGGGTAATCCAAATTTCTTCAGCTCTTGCTTCGGAAAATAAGTAAAAAGAGTGGAGGTATAAAAGATAAGGTAACAGCGCAGATTATAATAGACCTTGTTTTTTTTTTTACGAATTCAGCCATATTTGTTTTAGCAGCCGTAAAAAATGGAGAGATAAAGCTTCGTATTATTTATTTATTTATTTTATTTATTGGCAAAATGCGCCCTATAGAACTTTTCATTCATTCATTCACTGTCATTTAAAATGTTCGAGAATGTACAAATACTACAAGGAGAATATTTTATTTCAGTATTTATTAACATTATTAGATATGCTTCTAAATCACTATTTTAGTCATTTTAGCAAGGAACGGTGAATATTGACAAGGTTGTAAGTACATTACAGCACTTCATACGTGGTTCAAATGTATATCTTTTCAAATCTAATTATTAAAGTTCTTAGGCAGGAATTATATTTTTATTAAAAAAAAATAAATAATTTAAAATATTAAATATTATTTTATTTTTTGTTTAAGATTAAATAAATAGTGTATGTATGTATTGCTTAACAAGCCTTTCCATTGTTATTTGAGTCGTAAATTGCGAAATCCCTCTTTCATATATATTGTATATATACCAAAATATTCCTGCTTAAAATAAGTATTAGCAGAATTTCGGTTAGTTGTGCATTACATTGCAGTAATATAAGTAGTCTCTTGAAGCCGTATGATACGAATGATCCATCGCGAATGACGGTGGAGGCATCGTCACCTACACTATACATTCACGGCGTGAAGGCAACCTTGAGAATTGGCTTCACTTCATTCGTTAGCTTCACATTGCAATATTCACGCACAGCTATATATGTGAATGAAAGCTACCTTCATCACAACACTATTGTCAATACTACATCGGTAACTGGCGAGTAGACAACCAGATATACCTTCCATCTAAACCAGTTATTATTTTGTTTTGATTGAATTGACGTATGACATATTCTGAAATTTTGCCATTATTTAGTATTTTTTATTATTTATTTCATTATTAATTACGGTATTTCAAACCCGTAATAGACGTTATTAGTTCAATAACTAAAACAATTGACTTTCCACTAACTACAAAAAATTATGTACGTATTAAACCAATTTATTCTCCTAAAATGTAATTGAATAATTGAACCAGCCAACAAGCTCTAGCACACTGTGACCACACTGTGACTATCCGTCACTAGCAGCCACTAGTAGAAGCTTAATAGGACATGGAAAATGTAAGAATGTTGTCGATACAACCAAAATGTTATGTTTACAACTCTGAAAATTATAATACTAAATAAAATTTTAACAAATAAGTTATTTACCTTAGTTGTTCGATTAGTATCTCATCTTTAAAGTCATCTTATAAATTAATAATTCAATTGTATTTGTCATTAATTTCATCACACATCGCTCGACGATAAATTTTGACAGTGACAGGTAGAATGTCAAAAACTGTAAAAAATTACAGTAATTTTGCCATGGTAAATCAGGAATATTACATGTAATAACGTTGTGAATTTACCACAATAAATCATGTAAATTTTGTTTCACATGTTTTTTCTAGGATATTTAACATGGAAAAAGAAATTTCGGTAAAATTTATAGCTTTTTCATGTAAGTTTAAGATGTAACAAAGATTCAAATGGAAAATACAGGAAAAAACATGTACAATTTTGTATTTACTCTCAAAATTTACTTAAAAGTGTAAAATTGACATTTTTTGGGGTATTTAGTGCACTTTAAAAGTGATTTTACTAGTGAACTATTAATTTTGCTGTAAAAATATGAGGATCTTTTATATTTATTTGTTTTTACTTGAATTTTCGGGTAAAACTATAGATATCATGGAAAATACGAAATTCATACGCCGCAATGTGATTGGTTATTGGATTATTTATCTGTGCGCGTAGGTAATTCTATTCGTTTGTCGAACTTATTATTGGCTCAATGATATCATGTACGTCACAAACAATCGTAGGTTTCACGTAAGCGTGTTCATTCTTGATCCCTGGTTGAGCGATTCAGTGTGACTTATTAGGTGCTATAAAAGAATTAGGTAAGTTGCTTGCTCTCTTTATAAAAAACCAAAATGAACTTCCCGAAAAAAAAAATATTTTGCTTGAAATCCTTTTTTTTACGTTGAAGTCAGTAGCAACGTGAATTACAAAGAATACATATCAACTTCTTTAATTGCATCCAGAGAAGGCATTAGGGAAGCGACCAGTAACAAGTAAGAAAAACCAGTGACCTCCAATCTGTCACGCGAACTATATAATAGCGTGATTATTTCACCGGCAAGAAAATTCTTACAGACAAAGTAAATACACGGTATACCCACTTGCGTATAAACACACGTGTATATTCCAATCCTTGCAATGATATAAGCAAGAAGTAAATTATCCTCTAACTGACATAACGCAACGTAACTTTTTTCAAGGCAAACTTGTCGCATTGTGTTATAAAGCAAACACGATGTTACGTAAAGTGCAGAATTCCCGACAAAGAACAATTGTATTAGTGCATCTAGTATTTCCTATGGCTACAAAGTGCAGAAACAGCGATGCGAATTCACAGAAATACGTGAATGCGTGCGGCATTGGACCCTGTAATTATTAGAAAGGATTCAGATACAAAGGAAGTGGAAACATTCGCAACCTAAAACTTTATATCATTGTTCTGTAAAATACCTGCATTTACCGTGGGTGAATGACATTGTAAGAAAATCTGGCCAACTACTGAAACATCACGCCTTTATAGCTAACCTCTCTATGGGAAAATTTGAAACTGATCTTCACAATAATTTGGGATATTTTCCACGGGTTTGGGTTAGACACCCAAAGTCTAAGTCAGGGATTTTCTTGAACATCTAAATTCAAAATTTCCATGAAGAGGAAACAAATAATAGGATTGCTGTTCTCGATATTTTAGTAATAAGAAATAAAAATAAATTAGAAATAGACATATATAGAAAGCCCACTACTAATAACAAATTTATTTCAGAAGATTTAAATCATTCATGGAAAAATAAACTAGCAGCTATTAATTTTTTTGGTGCATCGCTTACTTAATTTTCCTCTATCTACAGAACGATATAATAAAGAACTTAAAGAAATCGCTGCATTTAATGGATTCTCAGAAGACGTTGTATATAATACCATTAGAAAACATAAAAACAAAATAAGAATTAGAAATGTGAGTACTTTAGAAATTAGTGACAGGAAGAATAAGAAATATAAATATAAATTACCATTTTATCCAAGTTACAGGAAAAGTCTACAAAAAAATCTCTAAAGTCAACCTTGACATAGCAATACACTCAGAAAAATACTTGTGTTAATTTAACCAAAACTTGTTTGGATCTACTATAATTTTTTGTTGTATATAGTCAATCATGCTCTTTTGTTTAATCAACAAAAACACTTTATACTACTTGTTTATTTTCAATCCTACATGTTGTTTAATTTAATAAATAGCGTTCTAAATATCAGAAACAATAATTCTAACAAAATTTTATTGTTAATTCAACCAGAATTTCCAAAAATAAAATTTTGTTTGATTTGAATATCTTTTTTTGAATAATTAAACAAAAATATAGTCAATCCAATTATATTTTTTCAAACAATTCATATTTGTTGAACTAATGCAAGTATTTTTCTGAGTGTACTTCAAATAATAGTCTTAAAAATATTTTAGGTAACCCTAAAGATCAAGTAGATAATTTGAACAAATCAAACTATTCTTGTTGCTCGCCCACCACGTAGTCCACGATTTACCATGAAAGAAGTATCATCCGCATACAATGAAGTTTTTATGCAGGTTACATTCGCTGGAAGATCATTTACATAGATGGCAAACAAAAGGGGACCCAATATAGAATCCTGTGGGACACCTGTATTAGTTACGCGAGTCTTCGATGCGCTTCCATTCAAAACAACCTACTGCTCTCTATTCATCAGGTAGGTTTTTATTAAGTCATTGGCCACACCTCGCACACCATAATATTGCAATTTATCCAGCAAAATGTTATGGTTCACGCAGTCAAAAGCTTTTGACAGGTCGCAACATACCAGTGCAATCTCTTCCTTTTTATCCAAAGCCTCAATAATAGCTTCCATTAATTCCAACATTGTAGTGATTGTTGATTTATTTTTTCTATCGCCATGTTGAAATTTGTTTAAGATGTTTAATTTTTCCAGATGTTCTATTAATCTACTACTGAGAATCTCTTTAAAAATCTTAGATATAACAGGCAGTATGGAGATTGACCTATAGTCGGATATTGTCCCTGTTTGACCTGACTTTGATATAGGGATGATTAATGCTCTTTTGAGCTCACATGGAAAAATGTGTTTGGCCAAATGTACCAAAGGCTTGTTTATTATACAAACATTTTTTTTAAAAGTTCAGTTATAAAGCCATCGATGTCATTTGTCCTTTTGTTTTTTAGCTTAGAAGTTATGTTGTAAATTTCTGTTTCCGTTACAGGTCTTAAGAACAAGGATGGTGGGGATTTTATGCCTTGATTTGATTTTAAAGAATTTGCGCACATTGTTGGTCCTGGGAGAGAAGAGCCGTTTCTTGTGCTACTTTAACAAAGTAAGTATTCAAGTCATCACTGTTCAGTTTAATGCTGTCAGTGTTCTGCTTTTTTCTTTTATTTCCTATTTCAGATGTTATGACTTTCCAAATCGCTCTACTTTTATCTTTTTTATCTGCGTCAGTTATGTAATTTACTACTCCCTTACTTTTTTCTTCTTATACTTTATTTCTGTACTGTTTTCTATAGGAGTTTTATGCTTGTTGTGATTGGGTGGATCCGATGACTCTGTTTACTACATCCAGTTCATCTAATATGCATTTCATTTGTTTCAGATCATCTGTCATCCATTTAATTAGTGGATCGCCTTTTCCTTGGTTAAGTACAGGAATCAGAGGGGAAACACTGCTCGAAACAAGTGACTAACTTCTTGTAAAAGTTTGTAAATTGTCCAATATTACCGGTCACGTCGATACTCCAGTCTATTAACTTCAACTCGTTAATAAAGATTACAATATTAGCATTGTTGATATTGCGGGTATATTGATATTGCTTCTTTATAGGTTTACGGACGGGCATCTCATGGATAAAAAATCCGTATTGTATTCTTCTTGGGAAATATTTGTAAAAACTTGATCTATACGTGTACTTCGCTGTATACGTGAAGGCTGATCAAAGACTTGCTTCAAGCCATACGATAGCAAATCGTAACATAGTGCGAGCTTATTATCACCATTGGATATGAAATTATGTTGTAGTCGCCTGAAATAATAAAGTACGCTTGATTAAACTTTTCGCAAAGACACTCTATAAGTTCTTTCATCATCAACATTGTGCTTGTTCACATACACTCCTGCAAATTTCTATATGACTTTCAATTGAAAGCGTTTTACAGATTGTTAGTTTAGTTCACTGCACACTATCTCTTATTATTATCATTGTCCCGCCATACCCTTTAACTCTACAATAAGCTGCCTTTATGTCATAGTCTATAAAATTCAATGGCAACTGTCAGAATTCAGCGAAGAGATTATCCATTAAGTGCTACAAGATCCTTCATTAATGAACACATATTTCATTTCATAGGTATACCATTTTGTTTCACAACAACTGTTTTCAAATATTTATTATTACGGTTCATTATAAGACTTACCCATGCACGGCTTACATTTCACTCCGCCACCTAGGACTCTCCAAAAGAAGAGCGTGCCAGAATCGAAGTGCTCATCAGACCAAGCCCTGGAAACGCCATCATGATGAGGGGCGCAGCAATTCTCTCTCGTTGTATCCTCGTCGAGTAGTTCCGTGCAGCGGTTATTCGAAGCCATTGCTGTCCAGCAACTCCCTGCTAATGTATGGAAAAAAGAAATTGTTTAGATATTTGAATTCTGTACGGTCTGATAGATAAAAGAGTCAAGTCAAAATTATCTTATATGTTGTGTGTTACATATGTAGTACTTTCGACCATCCTAGGGTCAGTCGATGTTATCCGAACGCGTACGCAATATAGCACAAACGCGCTTAGTTCTGGAGCAAACGACATTCGCAATGACATGATGCAATATTATTATTAAATGCAAACAATCGTATGAGAGTACTAAACTATTACTGTAGTAATGCAATGTATAATTGCTATTTTTTATGGAAATAAAAACAATTCTAAAGATAAATAAATATTCTCACATAGATAAGAAAAATAAAACTAAATACATTTTCGGAAATATAAAATCACTTCTAAACATAACAAACTTCTTTCAGCAATAAGGGAAATAATACTAAATAGCCACTTGGCAAGTAATGTTGCAGATATTCCAGTAATATTACATTATTTACTAGACAGCGATGTTAAACAAAAACATGTTACTGAAATTTTGCAGCAACACTAAATAATGATAGAAATATTGCAGGCCATTACAGTAACATTTCAATGTAATCAGGAAAAAATATTTTAAAACAATGTTGCAAAAACAAAGACTTTGTTGTCAGAAATGTTGAGGTAATATTTAGTGTAACATTGCCATATTTACAAGGAGAATCATTACAAGGAATGTTACAACATTTGCGCTTGTAACATTAACATATTTACATTTTCTAAAGTGTAAGATAGGTACGTATATATGTTTCTGCAAATTTAAAATTTTGAAAACACAAAACCAATGGAGCAAATTTTCTCTATAAAGTAAATAATGGTGATGAAATTTTTTAACATTTTTCTGTAGCCTATAATAATCATGTTAGTGGGGTTGTGGTTGCGCACTGCGCACTTGTAAAAGTTAGTATCGCTTGCCATCACAAGTATTTCGTACCGCGCAGGATAGGATAGGACCATCTAGGGATTGTGTGTCGCAATTGTTTTGATGAGAAAAAATTCCCGTCAATAATGAATCAACATTATCAGGTAAGTTTTATTTATAATGCTAAAGTAGGTATGTCGATCGTTTCAAATTCATCGAAGATCTTTAAGACAGATATGTATTATATATATCATAACCTATATATGTTATAATAAAACCTACCTGTTGTGTTATAAGGATGAGCAATGTCACGTAATGTCATTCTTAGAATTGATAGTAATTCTTGATCAAATACAAATTTTACAATAATTATAAACAGTTTTATATATAAAATATGCAGCTTATCCTCAATTTTCATATAAATAAAATAGCTTTCCTGGTCGCTATTTTTGACGGTGCTCTTTTTTTTATTTTCAGAGGGAATTAGAAAAAATATTGTACTCACAGATACAGAATACGAAATAACTGCCATGGAATGGTTTCGTTATGCAAAACAAAGATTTGATAGAAAAACAGCAAAATGTTCAAAGGAATAAAATGCATTCGGGGCGTTTTTCTTACGTGTTGTGAGTTTTTGTTTAGATTCTATTCATGTTAATTTATGTGCCCTATAATCTGTTTCCAATACTGAAGTTTATTAAAATTTCATGTACTTTTTTTTAATCAATAAATGCCTTTATTGTCTTCTGTAAGCAGCATTTTACTTTTTAAAGTATTTATTAATGTATTTCGTTTACTTAAATAGCTATTTATAATATTATTCATAGTATTACTATTTAGTTTTTACATAGGACTATATGATATATGGTTGACATTTTAATGTATCTGCAAAAATAACTACAAAAAAAGACTTATAATGTTATATTATAAAAATGTCTTATGCATTATATTTTTCTCGCATTAATGTTTAATGTTAATATTGTAATTTTAGTAAGTGAAAATAAATTCGTATAAACAGAGGGGGCCCGATCTATCGAGGCTAACATGAAATTATAATATTTGAATAAACATTGAATTTCAATGAGACTGATTGAGAATCCATTTTATACTAATTAATATAACCTCTCGATAAACCTCAACATCATGTTTCTTGTATAATGCAGCAAGCACTTTTGGAGTAAATAAAAGATCCTAATAGAAACATTAGCGTAGATATATTTATAGAAACATTTAATTGCCACACTGTATCAATATTTCTCTTTAACATATTAGAAATGTTACGGATGAGCTATACTTCAACATTAATCGTCATGTTAAAGTAATGTTACTCGAAGATCTCGTATTAACATTACTGGGAAATATTGTTTCGTAACATCGCTTAGGCGGACATTAAACAGTCGTAGAAATGTTACTGCATATGGTACATTGTATATATTTTTGTAACATTTCGCGTTACAAGATAACATTTAGACGACGTTATAGTCATGTTATTTTGCCAAGTGGGTATATTCCTTTCGAAAATAAAAACAACAAATTACGAAACATCCTACAATTGCCGATAATTTACATTACAGAAAAATTATGATCCTGCAACAATTTAGAAAGATTCTTTCCCTATATGTTACTGTTTACGAGTTACAAAGAAGTTTCCTGCCAATGAAACATCCTGTATAGCAGATTGAGTTGCACCCAATTTTTTAGCATTGACTATTACATTTCCCGGCACATTTCTCGGTAGGAGGGCGTGCTGTAAGCAACCAGAGTAGTAAATAAAACGAAATGTTGGATAAAGAATTTTTATTACCAAAAGCCATCGAGTCGTAAAAGCGAAAAGCAGTATACGCATTAAACGATTATCTACTTCGCTATACGCCCGATAATTTACGCCTTCAATTGAAACTGAGCGCGGATTTTTAGGTGAAATATCTTATGCATGCCTTCTTATGTCCGCCATATACGCACATATTTGGAAATAAACAAGTTAACGGTGGCAATTACTCTCCCACACCGTACGTAATTTGCAATGGGCATTTTACTTTATACAAAGTGGATTATAGTAAACATTTATTGGGGTGACTAAGTTCATGTAAAAGTAGGACGGCTTAAGTGTCGCGAAAAAGGAAGGCTTTTGTTAAACGTCACATTCTAAAATGTATATTTTTTTTACAGAAAGTTTTATATAAATACTCTCAAGTGTTCTGCGTTATTTTCTTTTTAATATTTTGGTCTCTAATCTATAAATTTCTAGGCAAGGGGTTAAAGTGGCTGTCATTTTTTTCATAAATTTCCAAATTTTCAGGATGTTTTCAAATGAACACCCTGTATACTGGGAACATATAAAGCTTGGAAGATTATCGCTTACGTTTGTCAATGCATCAATATTTAGAACTACAAAAATTGTTGAAATGGCAGTTTCAATGTACCTACACTGAGAGAAATGAAATGGTTATTTCAACATTTTTCATAGTGTCACAAATTTGAGCATTGATTTAACCATGTTGCATTTAAGTGAATCATATACACCTGAAGCAAACATATTTATATTGTTGCACACTTTAGAGTTAATTTAACAAGATTATAGTGTTCAGGCGTAACCAATGTTTTATCTTGTTGGTTTAATCTTACAAATTGTCGATTTGACATTTGAAAAAGGTGTTCTTTAAATATTTACTATCGATGTTAACTCAATAAAATGTAATATTTAATACTATTACATATAGGTGATCCCACTTGCGTATAGTCAGTCAGTATCCAACCTCCGTAGCAATAAGACCTATGTTTGTAAGTTTCTGTAACATTAATATTGAATAATAAAGGTAATCAAAACCCATCGCGGAGTATATATGTATAACATGGAGCAGTCAGAATAAAAAACAAACAAAATCCAAAAAAAAAATCAGTGAAAGGAAGAAAAAGTGCAACAAATTATAAAAAAAATGTGTCAGAAAGGAACAAAACAAAATGGAGAATATATCTCAACCCGAGAAAATGAAAATGGAGGGCGACCTAACAAAAAAATTGGAGGCAATTCAAAGAAGATTGGGAATTATATTCTACCGCGAGTGGTTGCAGTGGGAAAACAGCCGCAATGCAAGCAGCGACGCTGTACACCGTATAAGAAGTTCGAGAAATTTTAAATAATATTGAAATTATGCTGGAAAACACATCGATCGACAGCAGAAGGCGGAAGAGAGAGGAGCAAGACAGAAGATACGTTTCACCCAAGGGCCGCACAAGGATGGAAGATCATTGGAAAGAGGTGTCCGGCAAATTCAAATAAGATCGTTTGTAACGGATTCGAACAATTCTAGAACAGGTCGGTGTACACGTTGCAATTTTACGCATGCGCAAAACAGTTGTCCAGCTTATGGTAAAATATGTGATAAATGTAATCGTAAAAATCATTTTGCCTCTAATTGTTTAAGTAAATCGATTAATATTATAAAAACCAATTCCGTTGAAAATAATGATTATTTGGTGGGTAGTATTACGAAATCGGTAAAAGCTGATAACGAATTTTGGTTAAATGTTGTTATTAATGATTTATTATGAAACGTTAAATTGCACTTTCCTTTCAAATGTATGAATAAAACCTTTATAATTTTTTAGTTATGTTATTAAGCTAATAAAAGTTTAGTATATAATGCGTCTTTCTAATTAGGCAATATATAGCTATGCGTTGCTATCAATGGACTAATTGCTGAATGTGTGGGCGGATTTTTAATGTCATCGATAGATCCATCGATTACAGTATATCTCTGTTTAATACATTAATATACAGTAATCGATGGATTCATCGATGAAATTAAAAACTCGCCCGATCAGTAACGTGATTTTAAGCAAAATCGAAAATGGTTCCATTAACAAGAAAATCTTTTTCGTATAACCACCTAAAGGTGTTGAATTACATGCAAATAGTCATTCGATGAATACTACAGGTACGTTAATTGAAACAATATAAGTTTTGAATCAACATTTTATAGCGTTAAACCAATAATTATAAAATTATAGAGACAATTATTACTTCGTGTGTCTACAACAAGTAACTGTGTTGGGATAATGTTGTTGTATTATTCAATTAGCAGGTACAAATTGTTAATAGAAAATTAAATACATGTTCAAAGAATAACGCGTAGTCTGTTTCTTATAACATTTATTATTATTCAGTTAACTAACGCAATTTAACATTTTTTTACGTATTGCATTAACACTAAAATATCATTGCTCATATTGAAACAGAAAAAAGTGTTCAATACACCATTTTATTAGTTAATACAACACTTTTTTTCTCTCGGTGTACACATAAACCTAATAAAATAAACCAATTCCCCCTTTGAGGGATACCTCATGGTTTGAGTTTAGGTCCTTTGCTTTTATTTATTATCTGTAACCCGAATTCTAAATATCTGACGCATATTTGATGATCGTATTCTACGTAGTACTGAATTTTTAGCAACAAAAACAAATACCTACATTTAGGTACTTGCGAATTTACGTAAATGCCTATTTGTAAGATATTTAGTAAGACTCTGACGTCTTGTTTTGTTGCATATACGTAAATAAAACAAAAACTTCACCCAACGTACACCGGCCAACTCCATATTTTTCGCGAGAATGTGTCATTATCGTTGATGGTGACGCATATATTTATTATTTTTCTTTTTTTTTTTTTTGGAAGCGTAACGATTTAAACGTCCACACATATCTTAGGTTAAAAGGATTGCCGTCATTAAAATAAATTTCGAACAATAAAATCGGACGGATATTACTCAATGCATAAATTTGCGGCGAGGACCTTCTAAAAATATTTAAAGAAAAAATATTCAGTCGCGGGCAACTAATGCAATGTGAATAACCCTCGGATGCCATGCGTTCTAAAATTAGAATACTTGAAAAAATATTTTTAGTATAGCAGAAATGTGGAAACGTGTAAATGCCCAGATATCTTTAATGGATATTTGTACATTAATTATCGGTATGAGCATAATAATTTAATAATACACTGTTCAGTCTTATTAATGCAGTTTTATAGAAGGATTTCTTTCAGTAATAAAAAGAATTGTTTAGACAAAAAAGTTTCTTTTTAGATATTTCTTCGACTAAAAGCACGGTCGCTTTCATTCAAAGATAAACATATGATTAAATCAAAAACCTTTGGATGCCAAGGAAAGTTTAAAAATTCTTTGAATCGAAATTTATTTCCTTACAATTGAAACCGCCAAATGTTAAACTCATATTAGGTCCCTGTTTTGTCTGTTGATAGTGGGGACTCCTTGGAATACTTTTGCAAAATATTATTCCCATAAACCCAGTTTCCTGAATGGAAGTTGTTACTGTAAATAGTGCTTTTATTAACGACTATGACTAATTTGTGGTAAGTAAAGTATTACTTATGACTACTGGTACTGTATCTAACTACAGCACGTGGTTAGTAGAAGTAACAACAATGCTGATCGCTATTAAACTCATGTATTTTCTTAAATAGGTAACAACTTGCCACAACTATTAATATTTGAGTTTTGCTGCCACCCCATGATTGTTTTACTATTCCTGATTGGCTAATGCGGCGGAGTAATAAAAATAGTTCCCGCGATTGCTACGCGCGCAGCGCGGGCTAAGCGTCCAGTGAGAGTTACGGACGTGGGGAAAGGTCGTCCGAAAAAGAGTGGCCAAGGAGTCGTCCATTGCGCCAGTTGGAGCGTAAATATATTAAAATACCGAGTGGGTTAACTCAAGGTCCCATCCGTATAAAGAATCCCAGCGAAAGAAGAAGTACCGAGCCTATAAGCAATTGGATGTTTCAAGATTGCAGTTTTAAACCACGTGGTGGGATATTTGAATTCCCCATCATTGTGATGATATCTGCGCCCGCTGGTGAAGTTAAAGTGTGGATACCGTCGCTAGTGACAGACAGTCCAAGTGCCATCTGCAGTTAGGGATACCCCGCCCGGGCACCGGGCGCACCCCATTGCATAAATGCCTTACTTCAGTACTGCGGGGCTCTGCTGAAGTGGACCAACCCTTCCCCAGCTACTCGTGGGACCATTTATGGAGAACCAAGTAACTTTTAAAAAACCTTTTCCCAAAGTTGTTAAGCAGGGGAAAAATCCAAAAGGAGATGTACCAAAAGCGGAGACGCCTGGTACATCAGACTTAACAAAAAAGACCACCTTGAGGGTAGGCTCAGTCGAGGACATTGACTTAATGTCCGACGACGAAATCCGAACAGCAAGACTGTCGGGTATTTCTAGGGCAAGTGCAAAAGCTGGTGAAGCAGGGCAAGATTCATTCAGGCTCGAAGAGCCGTAATCAGAACAACTTCATCCGGCACGCACAAAAAGGTCAGGATGGCGCCACCAAGGCGCAACCAAAAGCCAAAAAAGGCAACTAAATCCGTAGAGCCAGAAAAGGTTGAGCGGACGAGTAAAACAAGGTGGTATCCGAAAAACGACCACGGTCGGAGGTAATACCCACCCATGTACCGAAGAGCAAAAAACCAAAACTGAGGGATTATCCTTCAGAGAGGCAGCCTCCTCGGTGATCCAGCTAACCGCTTGGAGCCGGACCAGCTTACAGCAGTCCAGGACTCCTTGCTGGCAGCGTATGACGACATCTCGGAACAAGGACCCCAAGTCCGGTTCGTGAGGTGCACACAGAGACCAGGTCACCTTATCGTGATCTGTGTGATCAGGAAAGCGCGCAGTGGCTAAAGGAAGTAGTTCCACGCTCAGACCTTGGGAGGGACGACCTCAAGGCTCTGGAGGGCAAGGACATTCCAAGGCCGTGGTCTGCACAACGTTTGTGCCTGATGAGAAAGGTGAACAAGTACCGGCGGGAAGATCCTAAGCCGTTAAAGGTGGGAAATCGACGCCTTAACACATGCCTTTGGACCATTTGGAATTCCAACAAAGGAGACAAAGGCACACTGTGGACTTCTCTGCAGATAAGGAGTCAGCAGAGGAATTAAAGAAACTAGATCTCCAGCCGTTCTTTGGCCTAGGAAAACTCAAATTCCGAGTCAAGGAAGGGCAGTCTGGAGTAGAGCAGACAGGCGAGGGAGACGCCACCTGTTCCAACGCGCCGACGGACCCTCAGGTTTGTGCCCACGGGAACGGAAGCGGCAACGGACGCTGCCCCTCCGGAGAGCCAGTCTCCCGAAAGCGGAGTTAGTCCCCTCAGACGGCATCTTGCCACGAGGGTGGCTGCTCCAATGGAGGTAGACAAGGCTGCGGAGGACGAAGCCGACACAGAACCCTCTTCCTAGGGAAGAGAGAGATACAGGTCCTGCAGGCGAACCTCCAACATGCAAAAGCTGCGTCAGCAACGCTATTAGGAGGTTCGACAACGAAAGTCTGGATGTGGCACTACTGCAGGAACCATGGTTAATAAAAGGAAAGTTGCAGGTTTAACACCACACAAGGTAAAGTATTATACAATCCTAGGTCCTTAGGCCAAGAGCATGCATAGTACACAGCACGAGGGTTACTTGTACACTATCCCGGTGCTTTGCACCGACGACGTGATTACAGGAATCCTTACGGCCAAGACGGAGGAAGGACCAGAAGTTGGATCATCTGCTCGGCCTACTTCCCGGCGAGGACAAGGAGTGCCCACCTCCCATAATAAGTAATATAGCTGCATATGGAAGAGAAAAGGGCCTCCAAGTGATAATAGGGAGCGACGCAAACGCACACCATACAGCATGGGGGAGCACTAACACAACGCACGAGGTGAGTCACTCATGCAATTTACTTTTCACAGGGTTGGAGGTAGCCAACGTAGGCACGGAACCAACGTTCGTCACAAGATCCAGAGCGGAAGTGCTAGATGTTACGCTATGCTCAGGTAGGATGATTGACGCCATAAAGGGATGGCACGTGTCGGAGGAACCTTCGTGTTCGGACCATCGACACATAAGATTTAACCTGAATGTTACTCTCACCGAGGTCAAGTACAGAAACCCAAGGGAGACAAACTGGCAAGGATATGTAACATCCCTCAGGGAGTCTCTCGAGGGAGGTACGGCACCTGTGGGGGTAATAGAAGGGCTAGAACTAGCGGCAGACCAAGTGCATGAAGCCATTATGGCTGCATACACGGAAAACTGCCCAGAAAAAAACAGAACGCTATAAGGGCGCCAAAACAGCATGGTGGAATAAGAACTTAGAGCATCTGAGGGCCGAGGTTCGAAGGCTGTTCAACAAAGCCAAGTCCGACCACAGCTGGGACACTTATAAAAGTAAACTGACACAGTACAAACAAGGAAATCCGCAAGGCAAAAGGGACTCATGGAGGAAGTTTTGCGAGGAGCTGAACGAAGCTCCGCATGCTCACGAATCCATAAAGTTCTAGCCAAGGATGGTTGTGCTGCGACCGAGGTGGGCTTCATCAAAAGAATGAATGGAACTACACTAGCACTCATAAAGAGAGCATCGAGGAACTGTTGAAGGTTCACTTTCCGTCGCAAAAATCCTGACTGGTGCTCGTTGGCCGGCCGTAGCAGATCGTACGCCAGAGAGGCCAAAAAGACAAGACTGGAGCTGGCCGCAGAAATCACGAGACCCACGAGAGTCAAGTGGGCGCTAAGCAGATTTCTGCCTTTCAAATCTGCAGGCACGGATGGAATATTTCCTGCCCTACTTCAGAATGGATAGAGGTACTGATGCCACATCTCGTGAAAATCTTCAGGCATGTATAGGCTGGGGATACGTCCCAACTGCATGGCAAAAGGTGAAGGTGGTATACCTACTAAGGTAGGTAAAGTATCCGATCAAACGCCGAAGTCATACAGACCAATAAGCCTATCCTCCTTTTTACTAAAAACTCTTGAAAGGTTGGTGGATAGGTACATAAGAGATACCGCACTGAGAGAACAGCCACTCAGTGACAGACAATACGCATACCAACCGGAAAAATCTACAGAGGTCGCTTTAGATGACCTCAACAGGCTAATTACTAAGTCTATAGAAGACAAAGAATAGCCATGACGACTTTCCTGGACATCGAGGGAGCATTTAACAATGCTACCACTAATTCACTCATCGGGGCGCTACGAGAAGGGGGTCGCGCCGAAACTTCTACAGTGGGTAAGAGCCAGCCTGGAAAGAAGGATAATCACATCCACAATTGGTGAGGCTACCATTGAGGCGGAGGCGGAGGGGATGTCCGCAGGGTGGAGTTCTTTCTCCCTTGCTGTGGGCTACCCTGGTAGACGACCTAATCCGGAAGCTGACCGGTAAGGGATTCATTGCCTTGGATATGCTGACGACCTTACAATAGTCGTCAGAGGGCGGTTTCCAAGGTTCTGGTGGAGCGTATGCAACCGCTCTCAACACGGTTGACAAATGGTGTACACAAGAGCGACTATCAGTCAATGCTCAAAAACACAGGCTGTCACGTTTACAAGGAAAGAACGCTAGAAGGCTTACAGCCACTAGTGATAGGAGGTGAGCGAATTCCATACGTCAAAGAGGCGAAATACCTGGGAGTATGGTTTGATCAAAGGCACACATGGAATTCACATATCCAAAAATTGACTAGCAAAGCCACCATCGCCCTGGGCAGGTGCAGGAGGCTCTGTGGAAAGAATGGGGCCTTAGCCCCAAGATGACTCTGTGGTTGTACACAAGGGTAATCAGACCCATGCTAACGTATGGAGCAGTAGCATGGTGGCAAAGGCGCGGCAGGCGGGGGCGCCAAGGCGTTGGGTGGCGTGCAGAGTTAGCGTGCCTGTGCGCCACGGGGGCGTTGAGATCGACCCTACGCCCGATAGAAGTAATTCTGAACCTGCCACCAATACATATTTTTGTACAAGGAGCCGCAAGGTCCACAGTACATAGACTCTTACATAGTCAAGTACCGATAAGTAAATCGCACGGGCTGACTATAAAAAACTGCTAGACGAACTCAGGAGGCACCTATTTTAGGAATGCCATGTGATGCCATGGTTCGAACCCCTAACCTAGATAAAATATCAGGTTATAATACCAGATAAGAAGGACTGGGAGGCAGGTGCCCCGGTAAGAGCGGACTCAAACTGGGTTTACTGACGGCTCTAAAACGGATTACGGCGTCGGAGCGGGATATACACTAAGAAACCTAAAAAGGCTCTTCGGTAAGCTTCAGCAAAGACACGACTGTGTTTCAAGCGGAGGTTGCTGCAATTCACCACTGTGTCAGAGAGATAGAAAGATGTACCGCACCGGTAAAGCGTCGCTATCTTCTCCGACAGCCAGTCCACACTTAAAGCGATTAGCTCCTCAAGCGTGGACTCTAAGCTGATTGGGACTGTGTAAGCGCCCTAAATGAGGTGGGCACCCAAAGGAAAGTAACCCTAGCCTGGGTCCCTAGCCACTCGGGCGTGAGAGGAAATGAGGCGGCGGACGAGCTGGCCAGGCGAGGTTCGTCAAGGCCATTCGTTGGAGCCGACCCTTCTTTCGGCACTACCAAATCGCAAATCAAAAAATCCATCAATGAATGGATATACAATCAGTCCAGAGAGTGGTGGCATAAATCACCGGGACAATGGCAGGCAAAAGAGTTCCTAAAGGAGCAGAGGCTGAACTCACGAGAGATCTACTGATAAAGACAGGAAGACTGTCAAAATGATAGTAGGTCTGCTGACTGTCACTGTAGACTGAATAGGCATATGTATAACATAGGCCTGGCAGATGATGCAACCTGCAGATACTGCCAAGAGGAGGAAGAACACCAGTCATGTGCTGTGCCAATGTGAAGGCCTGGCGAGGACAAGGTTTCTAATAATGGGGAGGAAGAACCCCACCAGCTAGTAGCTACATAAAGAAGCCGCTCTCAAAGATGATAGGCTAATCAGAGGGCAAAATTAGAGAGCGTCCTCTAGGAAAAAGGGGATCACAATAGATCTGAAAGGTCGCGTGAAACAGTCGATAGGCCACACTCCTATCCTATTTCTAATCTAAATCTAATCTACCACTAAACCCCCCCCGACGAAGTAAACCGTATTTCGAGGCTATCACCGGATATAACGCCACGTACGCCGACAGAGGATCAACTTCGCCGAGACAACGCCCAGTGCAAAGAACCACGGAAACCGCAAGTTTTCCGCTAGTATATTATTTCTTTGTTTTGTTATTAGTTGTAACTTCAAAGCCATATTCTCTTTGTCCTTTGTTAGATTTCAATAATTTCATACTAAATAACGTCTCAAGGAGGGCCCCAATTTACCTTATCTTTTATTATTGCTTTGTTCATTTTTTTCACTATTAAGCGATATATTTTTTATGTCATTACGTTATAAATTGTTTAAAAAAAAAAATGTTGTTAAAGTGAAACCAATATCTTTCATTCATATCAGGTAGTCACTGGTGTTTGTCCTATACAAAATAAAACTATTACTAATAATACTGCTTTTTATTTTAATTTACATTAAATACTTCATAAACTTCTCGTTTCCTGCACTACCTATTAAGTTGAACAACCAATTTTAAGGTAAGTATATTGTATATTTATAGCCAAACCATTACTTTCTATTATAGGTATTTAGTGAACGTGCATTAATGATACTGTTTCCTTATCACAAGTATCCAAATAGCTTTGCATTAATTGAGATTAATAAGAAGGTGTGATAGCCATTATAGAATAGTTCACTCATAGCAGTACATCTACTTGACATGAGCAAATCTTTTACCTACCGCAACTGCATATATTCTTTGGTTTACTACCTCAGTTTAATTATCATAATTAACTTCATAAGTTACCGGTATGAAGCAGACGTAAGCAATTAGATTGCTTGTTGTTAGTATCAGTGTTAGGATCTTCTTTTTTTTCTAGTGCTAAGTATTTGTGCTTTTTGTCCTATATCCAGTGAAGCTTTTTTACTTACTATAATTGTCTTTTTATTTATGATTATTAAATTTTTTTCTCAGTGTTGCTTTATTCTTTTCAAATTACATATTATAATGATACTGAAAGTACAAAATAAGATTTAATTTACACAGACTGCTAGTAATATTGTTTAATTAGGCATATTTGAAAGTAAATATCAGTATATAGTAACATTTAAATTTATTTTGTATAATCCATAGTTTTTGACTCTGTGTGAGTAAATTAAGTGTACAGAATTACGTGTAATGATTGCCCAATCAGTATGAAAGAACATCTGAAATGCTTCTAGAACCAGGAATGACGGAGGAGGCCTTTGTTTGGAAAGCACAGTTGAAAGCACAATAACCATACTTTTGCAGGATTAAAATGGTTTTCAAATTTTGCATACCGGTAAAGCTGGAATCTATCGAAATAACTTGGAATCTTTAGAAATTGTAAGACGTCAAAATTGAGGGAAAAGAATTTTCTATCAATGCACAGATTATTTTCGATTATAGTCCCACATTCAAAACATTACTAGTAAGTACTAGTAGTTAGGTTACATATATGGTATTTAGAGTTTCCTTTTCTTTACTCTTCTCTTTTAACTGTTTGATCTTTTACCTATTACATGTAGATGGCGTTTTTTTTTAAAATTTTTTTTTATAAAATTTTTTTGATCATTCGTCTTTGCTGCAATCATGATTAAAAATACATTTTATCTTTATTGTCTTATTTTAAAGTGTAATTTGTCCGTTTGAAATGTGTGTTAATTATACAATTTTATTTAGTTATACAATTCATTTTTCACTATTTTATCACTTGACTTATTTTTAAACTGTTTTATAATTGTAAGTATTGCAATAATTTATCTCTAAGTATATGTTTTTATTTTTCGTATACATATTCTAAATTACTTAATTATTTTTGTACACTAATTTACACATTTTCATCCATTTTATTATTTAATTTTAACATCAATTTTAATTAATTACATAATGTTAATTTCTTCAGCTGAGCTGAAGATGTCCCTTAAGTGGATGAAACCGGTTGTACGATATTAAGGAATTTGTGGAAAGTTGGACGCAAAATTGCCCCAAAATCGTACAGGAGTTTTACCAAAGATTTTTTACACCACAATTGGGTCTAAATTACTTCGAGCTTCACGTTAGCTAAATGATTGTGTTACTTTTCGTTTCTAAATCTTTACTTAAAATATTATTATTATCTCGTATAAATAAATAATTTTTTGACTGACAAGAAAATCTTCTTTCTTTCATAGAAAAAATTTATTGATTTCTTTCAAAAATAAGTTTTAATTAAAACACAATTTTTCTTTTAGTCAAGTAAATAAAACCTTGCTTCCCGTAATGCTCATTTCCCCAAGCCAAATAAATTCAGAATCAGTATACTCTCACAGATAAATGTATTGAAGCGTGTTGACGTTGTTTTATGACAAATGGAGCGTGAATTCCTTGCACGTACAAGCAAATAATAAAACACGGCGCTAAATTGAAACGAATGCATTCGTACTTCCAACGCGCTCCAATTTGGTGGCCATAATATACGACCAACGAATGATCTATAATGCGGGCAATGTTTAAAAAACTCGTTTTTCGCTTTCTTGCGCAGCGCTAATTACCGTTGCATGCGCCTTATTTACGGACAATTTTTGTTTTTTCTGATACCGTTCTTGAACTCGACAGACGTAAACAAGTTCCACTTATAGTTAACCTTAAAATCGTTTGCTCCTACTGCGTGCTTTTTTATGGCGCTTTCGACGACCATTTTGTTTTACTTGGACTAAAGACAATGTTTATTTTTGAAATGAAAAAGGACTATAAAAAATATTCCAAACGATACGGCTTTATTTAATTATAATAAAAGGAACAGAATGATGTGTTTATTGCCCCTCGTTGGGCGCTAAATGTATTGCGTTGAAATGATTTCAATAAAAATTTTTGCAAGCTCAAAAGATTGTTGGTGTGAACTTTCTTGCCTATCAACTATAGAAATGCATTTGTAATATAAACCGAACTAGTTTGCTTTCTTATTTTACATACAAATCTGGAGTTGTGAAAATATATTATAATACTGTGAAAATTCGAAATTCCATCCGGTATAATTACAAAGGTTTTAAATTCATTTTAAGATGCCATTAAATGGCCAAAGCATCATTAACGAAACATTATCATATATATTTTTTTCATAATTGTATCTGGCATTTTTTTTCTATTTTCTAGTTATGTATAGTATACTAGTAAGGGCGTCAAATCAACAAATTCGTATCACAGAAATCACAAATTTTAAAATATTTGTTGTCGAAATTATTTTTTAAGTATTATCTTTTCAGGCAGCGACGAAGTGTTTTTCGGAAATAAATAAAAGATATCGTAATGTATCTGATAAATGGTTGGGCTGTGCTTGACATATTTATTACTAATAGGGAGTTTGTTTAGACTGAAAAAAAGTGTTTATTTTCTTTGGATTACAGTTACAACCGTCCGACTTTAAAGTTTCGTTATCAATACTTTGGCATAATGTATAAACTAAAGCCGTTTTGTCATAATATATTATTTCTTCTTTTTCTAGTAGGTTTTGTGATATATTTTAGTTGCAGTTGTGCTCAAGTATCGTACGCACTTAACTGCTCTATTACTGCGCTTCCGTAAAATAATAAAAAAAATAAAAAACAGTTTGTACGTTGTTGTTCTTGCGGTGTTTGCGAACGTTGTTATATTTTAGTTTGATATATCTTGAAGGAGTAAGGTACGCACATTTCACTTTTTAGCATATGCACATATTATTTTTTAAAAACTTACAGCAATTCTTTTGCGAGAAAGTTACGAAATGAAAAGACCACTTTCTATTCGAGAATTGGAAGCTATTTTAGAAGATATGTCTGATGTGGAAGATGGTGAAACAGATGCAGTGTATATTCCACCGCCTGTTGACATTCTTACAGATGAAGAGGATATAAATGATACTCTTCTTATAGAGCAGCAAAATATAGGAGATATTGCCGGTACGATCGAAATACATTCAACTGGTGAATTTGAAGGTGATAAGGACTCGTCAGTTGTAGTAAATGAGCCAGGTACCAGTAGAAAGGGAAAAGCCAAGCAGAAAACAAACAGTATGTTCCTTGCTGGTCAAAGACCAAACCACGTTACTCTTCATCGCCATTCGTCCACTGAAGCTACAACAAAAGAAGAAATAAGTCGTCTGATAGGAGGGAAGACACCTTTAGAGATATTTTATTTATTTTTGACGAAGATCTTTTAAATCTAATAGTTGAATTCAGTATGAATATGCGAAACAAATAACCGACATGATTTTACTCTATCAATAGCTCAACTGAAGCAATTTCTAGAATTTTATACTTACGGGTTACCATACTATTCCCTGCTACTGACATGTACTGGTCTAAGGATTTAGATAAACGTGTCGACCTGGTTAGAAAATGTATGAGTAGGAATACGTTCAGAGCTATCAAACGAAACTTACACTTGGCAGATAATAATGCTTTAGACAAAAGCGATAAATTTGCCAAAGTGAGACCAATTTTTAATGAAATGAACAAAAAGTATTTACAGTTTGGTATATTTTCATATAATTTGTCTATCGATGAGCAAATGGTTCCATATTTTGGCAGACATTCTGCCAAAATGTTTATAAAAGGAAAGCCTGTTCGTTTTGGCTTTAAAATTTGGTGCCTTTGCAGTTCAGAAGGATACCTCTACCAATGCATACCTTACGGTGTCTCCTCCGAAGCAAAAAAATCCGAACATCCTTTGGGAACAAAAGTTGTTTTAGATTTACTAACTGTAGTTTTGAATCCATCGCAGTGCAGGGTGTTCTTTGACAACTTTTTTTTTCTAGTTATAATCTGTTTTGCTTGCTGAAAGAAAGAGGATTTTATTTTACTGGAACAATAAGAGAAAATCGTTTAGCAAAGTGCCCTTTAGAAAGCAGCAAATCAGTACAAAAAAAGGATAGAGGATATTTCGACAGTATATACGATAAAAACGCTGACTAGATGGAATGACAACTCAGTTGTTACTGTTGCAACTAATGATGATTACATACATCCACCTGTACATGTAAAACGGTATAATAGGAAACTACGTAAAGAATGCTCACTACCTCAGCCAATTGTTATAAATGATTATAACCAGCATATGGGTGGTGTTGATTTACTGGACAATGGTATTGCGAACTATAGAATAAAAGTAAGAGGTAAGAAATGGTGGTGGCCATTATTTACTAATTTAGTAGATTCCACAATAGTCAATGCGTGGAAAATTTACAATATCGCAAATTCCTCCCAAATGTCTCAGATAGAATTTCGATCCTACTTGGTCTTGGCATTGCTTCAAATTGGCGGTATAAAGGAAGCGAAAGTGAACACAAACAGGAAGACGAAAGAAAACTATTGTTAGGGCGTCCATCTAAAGGTAGTTTACCTAGTGAAGTGCGTTACGACAGTTAGTCATAATATAATTTGCCACACGGAGGGTAAAAGACGCCGCTGTAGATTATGTAAAACAAATAGTGTTTATATGTGCGATAAGTGCAATATTCACCTACATTCGTCTTGTTTTACGAAATTTCATAAAATATAATGTATACAACATATGGAAAAAAATTTAACATATTATGCCAAAGTTTCGTTTTCGAAACATTATTTTTTAGTATTTTGGAAATATTATATTCACTTATTTTACAGAAAAGATTACTTAGATGTAGGTTATTAGAAAATATACATACAAATTTTATGTCATTTATAATTATTTTTACTCTTGGCCATTAATGGGTTAATGTCCGATTTGTAACTTGAATGCTCAATTTAAGAACTCTGATAAAAAGTAGTTGTCCTACATTCAACCAGCTAGAGTTACAAGATAAATTTACCTAAAACGTTTTTATTCGTATGAAGATATAAATTTGCAGACATAAACAAAAGAAGATGACGTGTGTACCTGTACGGCTTATTCAGTGGATAAATCACGCAAAACGTTACGTAGATAAATAATAGTTGCCCGTGTTGAATTTAATCTAATGCTACCTCGTTCATTTCGAAACATGCATGCTCTACAGTCGGTCGGGAAATTTATAACCAACGCAAATAAATAGGTTGTTCGAATTTCTGTCCGTCCGCATAATCAACAAAGCACGACTGAAACAGTTAGC